>CM023609.1:25739484-26136984 GCA_013358685.1 Antennarius maculatus | reverse complement strand
CGTCTTCAAGCGTCGGGTTTTTAATTACATTTTCAAATCTATTTAAACTTCACCCCCCCACCACCCCTCACACCCCCCCCCCCCAAAAAAAAGCCTTAAAAGCATATAGCGGCTCATAAAAACGTCTTCCAGCTATTAGACGGAGGCCGCTGACTGTTGATCCGTGTTTAAAAGGCTGTAATGGAATCGCTTTTTACGCAGCAATAAAGCTCCTGTGTAGATTTTTTGACATTCTGTACTCGATTACATCGACGTAAAAATAGATTACTGAGCAAAACATTACATAACATCAAGCCCAAACGTGATGCGTTTGAGGTCGGTGGGATTATCGAGCCACGTGAGACCTTTCAGGTGACATCTGGTCGACAGAGACTCTCGAGAAACGGTGTGTCTGGAGACCAGTTTTCCAGGATTTGTGATCGAATAGTTTGAGCCGAGTCATCAGCCGCCACCACCACCAATGTGTTGGCTCCATAGGGATTAATTCCCACTCCTCATCTTGTGCAATAAAGGATTTCCTTCACGCCGTTTATGCGATAATTCACTTCGGGAGCCTAAAATGTCATCACTGCGTGACCTCATGTACAGTATTTTATATTTCTGACACGCTGAGAGTCTTTTTCAGGCCTACTTGGGACGTTTTCAGCAGTTTGTGAGGATTGCTTTTCTGCTGTTCCACAACAAGGCTCGGGCATTCCATGAAGCCGACCTCTGGGAAGCGAGGAAGTGTGTGGGAGTTGTGGTTGAAGGAGATAGACCAGCAATCTGCTGCCTCATACACTCGTCTGTCAGCGTTTAGCTCGGAGTCAAAGTTCAGCAGGTTCAACAAGAAACTAGCGCAAAGAAAGGAACATCAAAGATGGAGGTTATCTAGAGGATGGTGATCCTGTAGTTCACCAATAGATAAGACAATCGGCCAGGAGGTCAAGACCGCCCTAATGCTAACCAGTAGAGGTCAGACGGTGGCCTGTTGGGTCCAAGTCCAACCAGAATCAGTCAAAATATACAAGAAACAGCTTTTAATGAAACAAATCTCTATTGTGACCAGTCGTGTTAGTCGTAAAGAGATAAACCCTTTAGATTTCAGTCCAAACAGACTCTGGGAATCTGTGTTTGTCCCGTTTCTCCGGGGACGCCAACACAACGCTAGCGGACAGGGTACGGGATTGTGTTGTACCTGGAAAAACAAGGACTCTGTTCTCACATGACAGCCTCAGATAACGTTTTCTGAAGCAGCGTTTGTTGTCATTGGCTAACAACGCAGTCGTCTTTTCAGGGGAGTGTGTGTGTGTGCGCGTGTGTGTGTGTGTGTGTGGGGGGGATATCAGACGTGAATGGAAAATAAAAGCCTTGAAATGGAAGTACCGTCTCCATGGCGATGGAGTTTATCAGATGAGGGATAAAAAACAAGTGTGGTTTTTGAACTTCAGCTTCAGCGTGGTGACTAGCATGGTTGCTAGCATGGCTGCTAGTACATCTCCTTGTGGACTGCTAGCTTGGGTGAAGCTTAAATGCTAGTAAATATATTACAGTAGTTTCCGCACTATAAGGCGCACTGGACTATAAGGCACACTGTCAGTTTTTGAGAAAATTAAAGGCTTTTAGGTGCACCTACTGTATTCATAAAACATCTTAGCACCTATGCTAGCTTAATCCTTTGCATCTGAGTCCATCATCGGAATCTTGTCTTTGCTGAATCGACCCGAAGGACGATGATTCTCGCTTCAGGAAGCGAACACCTACGTGCAGGCGAAGCTACGTCAAAGGCAGCTTTCAGCGGCTTTCATGTGATTCAGAGAATCAAAGACTCAAAGACAAATAATAAAAACTGTTTAAAAGTGCCTGATGTTGTGCCAGCCTTGATCCACGTGTCCTCGAGGCCGTTGGGATGCATTCCTTACATAACTGCCAGCCCTCAACGACGCAGAGAAATAAAGTCACACTAAAAAGCTTTTCTGTCCAGTGTTCTCCGAGTTGGAACCTGTTATTTGTGTGATTACATGTTTTTGTTTCCAGACATATTCATTCACTGTGTCACAAAGTTTGAACGTACGAAATGTGAAGCATTAAATCAGAGATTAACTAAAATGTTCCTCCGTTAGCAATGAAGGTGTCGACTAGTTTGGTTCAAAGTGTGAAATAATCTGGATCCTAATCTAAGAACATATATTCCAGGAGTTCTTCTGCAGCTGAAATTTAAAGAGAAGGGAGTGAAACCAGGAAGTACCGAGAAAATAAAAGCATGAGAACACGTTGATCTTTCCATAGGATTTATAAGACATTTCGTCGGCTTTGGGTCTTCTGAATTTAAATAAATTTTTTTTCAAATGAAACACTGTTTAAAGTATTTCACTTGGAGTAATTGATGATTTTATTTCATTTTATTTCATTTTTTTCATCCACTACGCTGATTATTCTCACCAGTTGAGTCATAAATAAGTCATAGATATTGCGCGCTAGGCTGTGGTAACATACAAAAAAACGGAAAAATGAGGTTATTAATAAAATAAAACACATTCTACTACACTTGGTTGTACAGAACGATTGCATAAAAAAATACAAAAATAATTTCAAATGATCTCCGAAATCTGAATTTTAGCATCATATTTGGTTCATCTGCTTTCATTCCAGTCAAAATAGATGTTATGGACCAGTTTGGGCCGGACGTAGAAAGTTAGAGGCACTAATATTTGACCGGAGAAACTTAAGTTAGCAACACATAAATAAGAGTCTCCTATCTGCTCCTGTTTGCCTCATTTAGAGCGGCTGAACGTTCTATTTCTGAGTGAATGTAAATCTGTGTCCGCTGCTCACAAACACACCGTGAACATGTGTCAGCGGCGCTGGACGAAAACAAGGACGCCGAGAGTTGTGGGAATAACAAGGTTATGTAACAGCCAATAAAAAAAAAAAAAAGAGAAGGGCCCAGGTTGAAGGAGCAGAGCAGCGAGGGAGGGGGGGGGGGGAGACAAGGAAAAAGGTTATTATTACACCTATCAGGAGGTTTCAGGGTCAAAGGTGACGGGCTGGTGTTTCAAAGCTAAGGAGAGCGTTCACCCGGTGACCTCCAGACCAGAGCAATAGATCAGGAATTATCTTCAGTAACTTCCAAAGTGGAATTCCACGACCGACCCGTTCGTCTTTGTAAACCGAGCCGGAACAAAAGATTTTGACTGGAAATGGAAAACAGTGTTAAACCAACACCTGATTGGTGCGCGGCTTAGTGACATCATCAAAGGCCGCCTGACCCAACGCCCAAAATGCAAATGGAAAAATTGGGAGTCAAAATTCTAGTTTGATTCCGGTGATTCCAGATTGTAGTTTCTTGGATCTTTATTCCAGCTGAGTCATCGATTTCAGATTCCGGGTTGGGGTTAGGATTAGGATTAAAGTTAGGGCTTCAGGTGTAAAGGATTAGGTTTAGGGGGCGGGAGCCCAAAACATTAAAAGAACACTTAATCCTGTGATGCATTCAAGGAAAAACAGATTAAAGATGTTTTGTGACATAAAAGTTATAAAATTAAACCTTTTGTGATAAAAACACGTGATGCTGATGATGAAGAGGATGATGCACCAGGATGAGGAAGAGTGCCTCCAGCACCCAACAGATGATTTGTTGATGGGGTGTTTCCCACTGCGGGATCTAATCCAGATTATTGTGCCGGGGGGAACCATTAATTGCGTGTCGTGATCTCCTGGGGGAGCAGATGTGAACGGAGAACCGAGAGGAGCAACAGCAACATGAAGGAGACATCAATCAGGAGCTGGAGGTGCGATTCTGTTCGCTAACGGTTACCTTTCCCAGGGATGTGTCTCTTTGAACGCTAATTTATCCATCTGGATATGAAATCCTGCAGTTGGAACATGTTTAATGTTGTTGGTGAAACGTTTGTCGGTGCTTCGTCTTGAGGGGTTCATCAATCTCTGGGGAGAAAAGAGCTCATTTCTGATTCCTGCGAGTGCGAATAAAAAGATCATTACAGGTTCAGAAGCCGGTTCAGAGAGTGATTCATGACATCCAGCAGGTTCATGTTGAAATGAAACCAGAGGAGCTGGAATTTGTTGTCTTCTGAGGGAGTTGTTGTTTGTTTGGGGGATTAAAAGAGGTCCTGGAGGGGGGGGGGGAGGTTTCATCTCCTCTTGGACATTAAGATAGACACGTGTCAGTTTTATGGCTACGAATTGGAGGTAGGGAGAAAAAAATGAAGCCTCGTCCACGTTTTATACGAGGTTATTCCTCTGGATCATTGCTTTGATTCTCTTCCTTGAGGGAAAGGTGACAGTCATCTATCATCTGCATAAAGTGCATTCACAGCGGTGCATTCAGAGTACGTAGACGGATGCAGGAAATTCAAACATGTTATCTGGGTGTTCACATCTACAGTTTGACCCATGAGGCCTGAAATTAGAGAGTGATATAAATAAGAGCTTCTTTTCTGCAGCTTGCATCTCGCTCGCTTTACGCTGAGTGGACAGTTTCATTCCCACATCCTTCACGGCTACAGAAATAGGTGAACGTCGTTTATTATGAGATCGTTACTGTATTATTGTAGCCAAGCCAGGACGCCGCCTACATGTCAGAGCTTGAAAGAGAGACTATGGTCTGTAAATTAGTGTTTGTTCTTCACGGTTCAACGTGGGACAAGATTTTCACGGATCGTCGTTGAAGGTCTGGTGGTTAAATACAACAAAATAAAACGGGATAGGACCAGCAGACAAATTGTTTTTTTAAATGAATTTTAATAATAAACGTGAATACAGTTTGTATTAACTTTATTAGCAGCATTCTCGCAACATCACGCCAATGTTTGTTTCTTCACAGACTGATACCAGGGGTACCAGGGGTCCGTGGGCATTGGAGACCACAGGTCTAGGTGACAATCTTAGTTTTCCAGTTTCACCTAGGGTTTGCTCTTTGTCATTACCTCCAGAGACAGGTTCTGTTTCAGCTATGGTCCAGTTGGTTGTTAGCAGGATGCCCCAAAAGCTACTGGATGAATTTCTAGGAAACTTGGAGGAAGGATAGTCAGTTACCCCAAGAAGAAACTGCTCCGTTCTGCTATCTGTAAGATTTATATACTCAGCAAAACTTCCACAAAAGAGTTCTGTGCTCCTACAGTAGACCAGAATGGACAATCTGACATACCACAGATTTAGATTTAGAGTTTGGTGGAGTCGTAGATATGGGATGGAACTCTTTTTACGGGTTTTATCTCCTGGACTCGGCAGCTGTTATCCTATGTATGGATCCGGGTATCATGGTTAAGAACTGCTCTCCACTTTGTGATAAAAGAGATCCTTTAATGAAAGACTGGACAAAAAGCCAAGGCATCGGCGAACTGATGGAGTCTATTAATCTGTGGGTCTCGCTTCTCTTACGTAACCTGGGCTGGATTCTGTTGGGATATAATTAGTGATGTATTCTGGGATCATTCTCCTTTTCTTAGAGTCCATAGTTAACAGCAGGGGGGAACCAAGTAATGAGAGGAAATCATTAAAGAATGAATTAAACATTGATTCACAGGCGGTTAAAAATCGACGCACGAGATTAGAGTTTATCGACATGTGACCGCAGCCAGATTATCGTCTCAATGATAGTTCTGCTAAATGGTTTTCATTTATGCCTCATTAATTGCTTTGATTTTGCTGCAGATGGATTTCTGTTCAATCGCAGGTGGGTTTTTTTTCTTTTCCCCTTTCTGTGTCTTTGTTTGGGACGAAAAAGCAAAATAAAGATATTTCAAACATCATCTGGATTGAGTTTCATGGATTTAGTTTAGGTCACATTATCAGTCTCTTCTTAACAGTTCATTTTGGCCATTATTGGATGTTTTTTGGTGAAATCTGGCGACGTCTCTTTATCGCACCAACATCTCGAAGCTTTCACCCTCATTTACCCTGACAATAACATGCTAACATTAGCATTCGAGCCTAAAATTTGTTTTCCGAAATGCGACCTCTGCTCTGTGCAAATATCACAAGTTTTAAGCTTCGTAGTCGTTCTGATTGGACAGCAGAAGGAAACCAGAAATATCTCCAAGGTCTCAGTTGTGCAGTCAAAACACTGTTCTGTGTAACAACAATAAAAAACCGATAATAGTCAACCAGAAAGGCTTAACCTGGTTTCAATCCTCTCAACACGTGTTCAGTAAAGTCACCAGAAAAGCAAACGTTCCAACTGTCAATACGGTCCTTGAACTCGTCACACACCGCTGACGTTTAAACACTAACTGACAAGGAGGTTTTCCTTTTATGGTTTTTCTGCCAGAGCTGTAAAAATAATCCTATTTATTTTCGTAGTTTGAGCGCGAGCAAAGTAGCATTTATGTTTATTTTTGATATAAATGAACGCTGGTTAACTTCACAATGCTCCTACGTATGCAAATAGACAGACCTGAGGCGGGTTTCGTACCGTACATTTATACGACATGCCCGGAATATTTGGTTTAAACGCTTTCAGGAAACAGATGGAGGTTTGTTGTGCAGCTTCCAATGTTTGTTTGACGGTCCGGGACACCGCCGATATCAACCCCCCCCATGAGCTATCCTCTATCCCAGACTGGGGCCTCTGTTCCGGCAGAGAACCAGTCTCCTGTTCCCCCCCTTTATCCATCCATCCAGAGCCCCAGACAAGGGGGGGGGGGGGACCGATCACCCAACGTGACCTGGGACCGTGATGAATCGACGCTTTAAAAAACACGGCTAAAGCAGGCTGATGTCGGTCTGTGGCGACGTGGAGACAGACAGGCCGGCTTGTCAAGAGTCTGTTTGACAGAAAACAGTGTGCGTACTGTTGTACGTGCGACGGGACGGTGTGTCGCCCCCTTGTGCGTTTCGCCATGGAAACCTCGCGTACGATGTCACGTCTCGTTGTCGACGATCGTCCGTGAAAGGCAGGGTTTTAGTAGCCAAACTGAGTTTGTACGCACTCGGTAATGGATGGTAAACACTTTGACATGTGAGCGACCCACACGAGACGGATCTCTGACGGCGGGAACAGTAAGAGCTGTGTGTCTTTTTTCCGAGTCTGGAAACAACAAGTATAAGGATGGCAGGAGTGTGTTTAAACTTTCCTTTCCATTCTTCATGATGTGTGGTGGAACCTTCAGAGCCACCAACGACCAGTTAAACGACAGTCAAGGCGGTTGGCCGCCCAAATGAGTCTGGGTCCTGCCCGGGGTTTCTTCCTCAACAAGGGAGTTTTTCCCCGACACTGTCGCTTATGCTTGCTCTGGAGGGTTCAGTTGGGTCTTTCTGTCTGTTAAAGTGCGTTGAAATGTCTGTTGCCATGATTAAGCACTATATAAATAAAACTTGATTGATTGATTGATTGAACCATAGGTTTATGACTGGACGTAGCTTCAAATCCCATCAATTATTACCGTAGAAACACTTCCCATCGGCGACCATCCTGTCCCTGAACATAGTCTTCATACCAGAAGATCGAGTAATGCCTCGTTACTCACGGTTAATGAACCACCCGCAAAAATGAAATGTGAAAATTGTGATTGGAGATTCTTGGAAAGTCGACGATATTCGTCGAGACCGGAGCGTGCTTTTTATATTATGTCTGTTTGGAACAGGCAAACGCGATCGGACCCCACTGGTCCGTGTCGCAGCGTCGCTGCAGAGGCTAAAGTGCAAACACATGTGGAGCTACGCGTGTTGATGCATCGCATGTGTGCACGCTTGTATCTGGAACGAGCAGAACAACATGAGAAAGAACTCCAGGAGCAAAATGTCAGCAGGATTTTGAAGAGAGGTGAAGGCCAGAATGTAATTTTGGATTTTATTAAGCTGTCCTGCGACTTCTGAGAGATTACAAAGACTGATAGAAATGAAGTTGGGCCCCTGGCTCCGGCTCGGCTTGAGGCCTGACGACATCCGAGCGCTGGCCCTTTTTAAAAAGCCAAATAAATGCTCTGATGCACCAAGAACGCACGAGTCGCTACGCAAACACATTAAACACGATGCCGACAGGTCTTGGTCTAAACACACAACGGTTTGACAAGTTACAGGTTAAACCTCGGCCCGCGTCGTTCTTGAAAAGAAGTACACGGAAAAATAAAAATCAAGTTCACGTCATTTTCCTCCACTTTTCATCTGTAAGCCACAAATAGTGGAATAATTAAATCCCTAGTAAACCGTTAAAAGCACTATGGATTGATCAATGGCTCCACTAGCTGAGCTGGTAGCTAAACAGTGAGCCCGTAATGCTATCTCTCTATATGTCGCTAATAGATTCAAATTAACCAAATATTATTGAAATACATTAATAAAGTTCAGTACTGGGAGTACTGGGAATGCAGAAGTCTTCATTCAGCTTTGTTTTTGAACTTGTGTATCGCGTCTCGTGGACGCGATTAACGACGTAACCCGAGGTTTACCTGTTTACCATAAATTCCTCTATAACGACTCTTTTCCCGCCCCTTTCCTCTACAGGTAATAAAGCTTTTTCCATGCATTCTCTTTTCCTTCCTCTGCTACCTCATCTCAATCCCAGTAATGTTCTCCAGCGCCACCTGGAGGATCCACAGATGTTGCATCAGACCCGGGTCAGATCGGAAGCTGCAGCGGCGTTAGCCTGCTCGCCGTCCACATCCCCCTGATGGAGCATACCTCCGGCACATGGCTGCCCGGTCTGAGGTGCAATAAATCCACCGGGCCGCTTTCATCTGAGAGCTGAGCTAAATTGACAACAAATGTCGTTCCTCTCTTCCTCTGACAAAGTGTGTCCAGGGAAACGCTAAAAACGGCCTCGTGGCAGAGATGTGACATGAACTGAAGCCTGTTCAGACCCAACAGACGCCGATTTTCTGGACCCTGCAGGCCCAACGGTTGATGGTTTGAATCCCTTCCCATCAACTAATGGCCTGGTATTAAATCTCTTCTCTCAAACATCAGGGTAAACCACACCTGGCTCAAAAAACTGTTCTTCCCCACTTCAAACTACATTTTTTTTACTATCGGTGACCCGTTTTAGCCCTGCAAACAGAGCCCGTCTCAATAATAAACATGTTCTAAGAGTGTGGTGGAGTGTTGGGTCAGAAAACAAGCCAGAGGTGAGTTGGAGAAACATCTCTGGGTAAATCTGGAGCATGGAAAATGAAGTTGGTTTCTTGCGCTCTGCCAAGCAAAGAAGCGTCGAGAACGCATCTCAGCGAGGCTCGATTCAGAGCTGTTTTTTTTCTTCGGGACGAATTTCCATTCCAAAAAGGACTCTGAGCAAAGCCAGTGTCCACAGATATGTGCGCTGAAAACATTCGCCAGCTGACCGCAGTCCAACTGTGTTATTTAAGGCTTCCAACCAGGCATGTGGTCATCGTTTATTAAGCTGTCCTGTCTCTACATGTCAGAAAACAACATGGCATCGAAAGCTAAGACAGATGCAAAGCTAACTCAAGCTAGTCTTTGATGAAATGAGATAAAAGGAGAATAACTAGTAATGTAAAATAAGTTTGGACATAGCTAATAGTATATATATTGTAAGTGCTAGTTAGCGTTTATTTGACCTAAGCACCACCTAGCGGGTACCAGCTATTCCAAGCTAGCAATGCTAACTTTCCAGGTGAAACAGAGAAGTCCCTCCCCTTTCGCGAAGTGTCATACCTTTGCTTGTGCAGAAGACATGACTTTATACGTATAATCCAAAACCTTGAAGACTAGCCCCATAGGCTAGCTAGTTTATGCTAGTTCATGCAACAATAGCTGCAGTGATCAACACGGACAGACTTGACTTCAAATAATTCTGAAGCAAGCTAACGGCCATGTTGCCGTTAGCTTGCTTCAGGTAACGTATGTCATGTGACAGGTGACAAATTTTGATTTTCTCAATTCTCAAAATTACTTTGATAACTACTATTTTGGGAGAACCTGGTGAATTATTATGGTCGAGTTCAGGTGTGACATGACTTTGTTACCTTTTTCCAGCTGTAAAATACTCAAATTGATTTGTTTGAGAACCTACACGGACACGATTTGTATGAAATTCGCCAAACTACAGGGAGACATCTTTCACTGCCTCAAACTTCATTTCTTGCACACAAAAAGTTGCACAACACCGATTTGGAGCAATCCCAGGTCGGTCAACAGCAGCACATTCAAAGTCCAAAAACACACACACATTCACACACACACACAAAGCACTTTAAAAAGGCCTAGTTTTCTCCCAAAAACACAGTGTTCCCCTGCCAAACAGTGGGAGCAAGACAAGAAGACAAGAACACTTTGTCCAGACGATCCAGAACAGAATCGACGCTGCAGAACCTCTGGGTTTAACCCTGAAAAGTCAGCGGCACATTGTCTACACATCCATCTCCCGTTGTGTGACGATGTTGTAATGTTTGCCACCAACTGACTGCAGTGCCAGAGAAGTAGAGTTCATCCATCTGCCTGCAAGACTGTGGTCCGATGTTTTCCATGCATTATTTTTGGACATGTATGATTGAGGTGACGGTCTGTCTCTGTGACCAGAGCCGTGTTGATTGGATGCAGTTAGAGCTCGATAATCAAAAGCTTTCACTGTGATGCGCAGGAGGAAGTGAGCATAGAGTAGAAGTATTTTCTACATTCCATCAGCAGCGATCATCCAAGCTAGAGGGAGTTTGGCTGCCGTTGCTTTAGCAGCCTCTGGATCAATGTCGCCCCCCCTGGAGTCTCAGCAGAAAGGAGGGGTAGAAAGAACAGAATCCACTCAAGAAACATGAGTCAGACTTAAAAGACTTCTGAGGGAACATCTCATAATTCCTACTGATGGAGTGCACCGAGAACTCCTCGCATCTTTGCGGAGGATTCAGCGGATCTCCAGTCCAATCCGACGGACTCCCAGAGCCGCGAAACATCCGTGAAATCTCCTTAAATGATGGATGTAGTGTAATCCATTTCTCCTCCATGACATTGCTGTCCAGGCTCCTTAAATCTTTCTGCCACAATATGGCCAAACAACAATTACACATTCTTTATTCTACTGGTGCGTTTAAGTGCCGTCACTTCGACCGAGCGATTTAGCCACTGGTTAACCACTGGAATCCACTTTAACTGCTACGTTTACAATGACTGCAATGGGTAGGCTGCAATTTCTCCTATGCCACAATTTAAGACGGCGAAACGATAGTTGTTTGGAGCGTTTGTTGTCCGACACCTCCAGCCTGGAATATTTTGGGTCTTGGCAACTTTGTTGGCATTTTGGAAATCTTACCAACTTTCTTAGCAAAGCAAAGCCACGCCAACCCAACCCCGTCATTCCCCTCAACACTTCAGTTAATTAAATCAAATAAAAGCACAAAAGACACACAGCTCCCTGTTTTCTTTGGAGGTAACAAGATTTGGCACCTTCCCTAGTCCATTTGAGGATTAACTCCTCTCTTTATGATCACAGGTTTGGCTTCCTCCTCCTATCCATTGCTCCTCATGTTCCCAGCTATCTTTGTATTTACTGCAAGTTGGATTTTTTTTTAAATTTTCAGAAAAGTTAGTTTGGGATTGTACATTTTGGATAATCAGAGATTTTAAATGATGCAAACTCTAGAAGCTGGTTCTGACGAGACACCATCATACGTCATTAAAAACACCCTCGTCATTCTCGTTCTTGTCAACGCTATAGTCTCCACCTACGTCCCCATTACCTTGTCACTCCCTAATGTGGGGAGTGATAGCAAACCCAGACTACTGTATGTTCTCAAGATAATAAACATCTCAATCCCACGAGTTTTCCCTGAGGTACACCTTCTGCCTCTGTAGCGGTCCTGTTTTGGGACCTAGGTAACACCAAAAGCCCAACTGTGAGGCTTCGTAGGGTGACATTTAATAGTCTTTCCACAGAGTCATCTTTCATTGGCCCGTTCTTTAATACGTGTGGAATTTCCGTTATTCAATGACAAATCAATAAGAAAAATTCCAACACCCTAATGTGATTCCGTCAGGGAGGGGTCAAAATGCTGCTAGAAATGTAAAACAGTTCTTGTCTGTCAAAAGACACAACTTCTCTTAAGCACTAAAGCTCTGAATGTAGGTAGCGTAGCAACTTTCTGCTAATGCGGAACACATGGCGGGACCTGAACCCAGCGCTGCCTGTGATGTAATGCCTCTGCTTTACGAACAGCATAAATGTTCTGTATGCAGTTGTTCCTCCAGTACAGTGTTCCCTCATTGTATTCAAGGACTAATGGTTTTTCTTGGCTCGGCCCTTTAGGAATTAGTGAATTGTCTCTGGCATGACTGTCCTCCCCCCTAAAAACAGCCAATGCAAGATGTTTCTGATTTATTCTCCGCTCTAAAATAAATACCGATACTCCGGAGGCTTCGGCCAACCTTGTTTGAAGGTAAGATCTGTCCACCACCAACTGATTGAGGCACATTTAGCAACTGTTTCTTCGTGGTGATCCTGGAGGGAATCCATCCTCCGGAGGAAGCTAATGGGCCCAGCAGCTGTGAGATGGTGGGACCACTGGGAAGGGAAACACCTGCTCGCTAATGGCGATCAAATCAAAGTCCCCCAAAAGGTGGCTGTCGCACATCTGAACATTCAACGACCGGTTTGAGATGCGTTTAGGCACATGTGGAAGTTTATGCGCTCGGAATAATTCATGTGTTTTATTACAAAGACTCCATAAGCCTCGACTTTCATCCTCAGATTCATAAAAGTTTAATTTTCCAGCCCTCCTGTCTCTGTTCCCTTTGGCTCTGGAGGTGGACTAGATTACGTAAGTCTCAAGTCCTGGCAGGGCTATTTATTATGTTGGGCCTCCTGGTGCTGCCCGGCCTGCCATCGCATCACACTCTGCCAAAGTCAGTATGGACGGCCAGGACTCGAGAAAGTCACTGAAGACAATTATAAAATATAAACGCTGGAGTTTGATCACCTGCAGCAGACGGAGGTAGACTTCTAAAATCCAGACTTCTAAAATCATCCGCGCTAAAGTTCCAGATCCAGACCCGGATCAAATTTACATCTCTGGTCCAGACTCTTGTGAAAGCACCCTATGTTATCACAGACGGGTTCCCCTCAGGTGGACTTAAAATGGGATTGTCTGTGTTTGTGTTAGTTACCTGTGAGACAGTGTGTGTGTTTGTACCGGCAAGGGGGGGCAGGTGCTTCAGTTTTTTCCATGAGGCTGATGGAGGATGCGGTACCGGGGGGTATTTTTAGCCGGTGATTCTCCAGCTGTACGGAATTTGGTTTGGAACTCAGACGTCCCGACGCACAACGACCCCAGCGCTAACGACCGACACGCTCAGGTTCTAATTATAACGTCGATGATGGATGTGAGGCCAGACGAGCACAGAGCATCCTCTTCACTGCCAGCACCCTGTTTACACCACACACACATTTAGATATAGATGTACGCGTCTATGGAGAGGCAAACACGAGCAACCGGCATCAGTTTGTGTGGTTTAACAGTCGATGAAGTCGTCAGACGCCCCAGGATGACCTGTTTAAAAAGGACTTTTGAATATTTGGAGATGCCTTCTGCAACTTTTCATTTTTATATTTTAATAATCACAACTTATTACTCCCCCCCCCCAAAAAAAACCACACCAATAGTGCAGTCGTCATGGCGACTACACTGACGTTCAGTGCTGCTGCAGTGAACCAAAGTCCAGTTCTGCTCAGCTCTGGCGTTTAGCAGTAGCATCAATAGCACTAAGCGCTAACTGACCACCCGTTTAAAATCAATTAGAAGAATCCCAAGGAGCATTTCTTCGGGAGATGATTCCTATTTTTTGCTTTTTCCTCCCGACAACGTCATTAAATTCTCACTTGTACATGAAACATTGAACACATCTGGAGTTTTACATCCTCAAAGGCTTCACGACCTTTCCAGGTCCCCACCAGCACCACATCTGGACAGGCTCCAGAAACAGCCGAATCATCGGTTTGATGTTCTTGACCTATGACCTTTCAAGGTATCACCCGTTAATTCATGCTTAGGCCAGCAGGATGAAAGTAAAATGCAAAAATATTCAAAAAAACCCCAATGATTTAATTTATTTGTATTTTTTTTATTTTTATAAAACTCTGTAGGTAAAAACGTTGTTCTTTCTGTTTTTTGTGATTTGGAGGAACCGGATCTTTTGATTGATGACTGTTTGATGGTGTGGTGCTGCCCCCTAGTGGCTAAACAGAGGAACGACAGAATGATGGATGAGATTCAGTTTGATCAATAAAATAACCAAAAGTCAAAATTTTAAGGTCGGTTAAATTTTATTTCTTTATTTTTGATTTACTTAAAATTGTATGTCTAACTTTTAACTCTTTTAATATTCCATTAAAACCTGTTAATATGACTTTTGGCAGTTTGTGGTTCAAGTTGTTTATAATGCGTTTATAATTCCAGCCTTGTTTATATTGTAACCATGGTTACTGTTATATTTTTCCTCTTGTTTGCGTTGCTTGTTCGCTGACATATTGTTTTTACATGATATTGATTCTGTATGCTGTATTTGCAGGGTAGACGCTGACAGATCATTAACGGCCCCTTCGGTCAATGAGAGAGAAGCTCGTCGGAGAGGAGGAAGAAGGAACAGGATTCAAACTGGTTTCTGCTGCTCAATGTGAATAAAACTGGTTCCTCTAAAACCAAACCCACTAATTAAAATTAATTAACATGCTGTGACCCATTTTATCTCTCTCGTTTTCATTTTGCTCCAGGCAGAGAACATTTTAGATTTATGCTGCTGATAAATTTAACTTTTAACCGTAGAAAAAAATTAAGGTTCTGGGAAATTAATTTTTTAAAGTTTTTTCCTGGGACACAAAAATGAAACTCCACAAATTTTCCTACAAACTGGAGGAATTTTCTAACATTTCAGAGAATTTCGATGATTTTTCGCTTTTTTTTTTCTCATTTTGAAAATTGATATTTTCCCCATAAATGTCATTAACAAGAATTACAATAAACAAACAAAAAAAAAGAAAATAAATTTAAAAACAAACATCAATATGTTCAATGCACCGTCTGCTCAATGATCAAAATTGCTTTGCAGGAATAAACACAGTCTTGACCAACCATGTGATGACGTCACGTCTCAGGCTCGTTCATTGGAAGCTGATAGGCCGCCCCCTGCAGCCTTATGGCCGGTCCCGTCCAATCACGGTTCCCTTTTGGATGTTATGTAATTGGACGGCCTGCATGTGTGTGAGGGGGGCGGGGGGGGGGGCATTAAAGCCACTGGAGCCCAGTGATCCCTCTTTCTAGGCGTTGGAGGAGGACCGGGACAGCAGGCGGGGGTAAGGAGGTTTTATTCCCCTCACTTTAACCTAACTGTGCATGATGTTTGTAAAGGAGAGCGCGCAATGCAACATGGGAGATTAGCCGTTTCTTCAACACATCAGAGTTGATAGTTTGTAAAGTTCACACAACTTCAGAAGCTGTCAAAGCCGTTGGTTTTCACCTCTGCTGTGATTGGTCAACACCAAAGGCAGGGAGCGCGCTCGGGGATATGATTGGTCCGCAGGACAGCTTGTCCCGCCCCCTGCCTGTCAGGTCAATAAATTGTCAAACAGGCTTTGTGATCCTCAAAATACTACAGCAGGCAGCAGACAGAATGAAAAATGTATTCAATGAATTATTCAAATATATACATAAATATTATATAAATGATTTATTTGACAAACTTTATGATAAAACCTCTGCAGCTACATTTAAATAATTTTATATTCTTACAAGTCGTCTGTTCGACATGCACACATAGAAATATCATGAACTCTTTCACACTGAAATAGGACTGTTTTGACTCTCAGAGTGAAACCTTTACTGATAACGCTAATCTTGATCATTGATTATTGATTTCTATACATATGTTCCGTCTGCAAACCCCTTCAACTCATGCTATGGAGAAACCAGTTTGTTCTTTGGACCCAGGAGAAACACGTTTGTGTGAAATGTGACGGACTGATGACCTCTGGATCAACTTTTCAGAGTCATTTTTCTGGCTTTTAGACTAAATAAAATAAAAAGTTTTCTAGAAGCTCCCCGGTATGTAGAAAAAGAAAAGATCATCTTTCCCTAGAAAAGCCTCACATGCTTAATAAAACATTTTAATCCTGAGTGTTTCATTTACAGAGCATGACTCAAAAACTGTTAAATATTTGTTCATCCAAATTTTTTGCACTTTGCTGTTAGTTATTTTTCGGTTTTATTTCTCCCCAGTGGTTGTTGGTTACGAGTTAGACTGAAGCTCACTCTGGAGGCTGCTTTTATTATTCCATATGTTTTATATTTTTAATAAAATTCTTTTTTACATTTGGGGAATTTTGAGTATTTCCTCACTTTAATTAACTTCCTTCT
The DNA here is from genome assembly GCA_013358685.1 of Antennarius maculatus. Lineage (NCBI taxonomy): Eukaryota > Metazoa > Chordata > Actinopteri > Lophiiformes > Antennariidae > Antennarius > Antennarius maculatus. The sequence continues at coordinate 26,120,695 of CM023609.1, read as the reverse complement.
GTGTGTTTCTATGTGATGCATTGTCGTGTTCGTTAAGGTTCATATCCTTTGATCTCTTGGGTTTAGCTTGTGTCTCTTTGCTTCCTGTCCAGAACTCAGGATGAAGATCGCTCTGATTGGTCAGAGTCTTTTCGGCCAGGAGGTTTACAAGGAGCTGCGGAATGACGGCCATGACATCGTGGGAGTTTTCACCATCCCCGACAAAGACGGCAAGGCCGACCCACTGGGTGAGGACCGGGCGGGGACCAGAACCTCCAGCCTCCAGCTGCGAGTTCACAACCGGGACGAGTGAATTTTAAGTCTAAAAGCCTTTTTGGCGTCCAAACACAATGAGTCACATGCGTAGGATGCATGTCGTTAAAAGAGGATGGTGTGACATGAAGGCCATTCATGTCTGTCTTTATGTGATAGTCCTCAAGCTCCCAGTAAACGTCCATATTTGGATTTATAGACCTGTAAAGAAATGACTGTCATTGGCTGTGGATTATATTGCAAAACTTTGTGGGTCATCATGTGGCCTGATGAGGTCAGAAGTGTCATTGTTGAATGCCAGTGCTACGCTAGCTAGCTAGCGCTTCTCTGCTGTTTCATATTTGTGTTAATTCCGTTGAGTTTCTTGTTCCTTCAGCGGTGGAGGCAGAGAAGGACGGTGTGGCCGTCTTTAAGTTCCCCCGCTGGCGTCTGAAGGGCCAGGCCATCCCAGAGGTGGTGGATCAGTATAAGGCCACCGGCGCCGAGCTCAACGTCCTGCCCTTCTGCTCCCAGTTCATCCCCATGGAGGTCATCGACCACCCCAAACACGGGTCCATCATCTACCACCCCTCCCTGCTGCCTCGCCACAGGGGCGCCTCCGCAATCAACTGGTAGGAAACGTTCATCTAGATGGGCGTGGGCGTGGGCGTGGGCGCGGCGGCTGGGCGTTCACCCGCTGTCTCCGACACTCAGGACCCTGATCCACGGCGACAAGAAGGGGGGGTTCACCGTGTTCTGGGCCGACGACGGGTTGGACACCGGACCAATCCTGCTGCAGAGGGAGTGTGACGTCGAACCAAACGACACCGTCAATACCATCTACAAGAGGTTTCTGTTCCCAGAGGGAGTCAAAGGGACGGTAAGCGAAGGTGTCGAGGCTGCGTTGGTGCGTGGGCGGAGTCTGTCGATAGAACAAACCGGCGGGCAAACCACGGAGGAAGTAGGACTGTATGTGCGATTGAACAACTAGAGGCAAACACGAGTCTCTTTGAGGACAAGTCGCTATAGTAAAACCTTTACTCGCTTTTAATTATTTTATTTTTTCCAGACGTGTAGAAACACTTACAGTAAGGTCAGTGAAACGTGTCTGCTTTTCATATCTGGTAGTATTTTCATATATAGATGTTGACATATAACACACAGTATCATCAGCATAGCGGGGAAGCCATTGCCATAGACCACGGACCAGCGCCACCAACACTCCTGCACATAATGTATGTCTTTTTTAATCTTAGCCATAACAATAATTTAATGCCATTTAAGTACAAAATACAACAATTTTCTCTCAACACTAACAGGAGATTCCAGGTGGGTGCTGCGACTGTTTCAATTGGAAAGTCTTTACCATTCAGAACATGTGGGTGAATAAATAATTCATGCATCACATTAAGGATGCTGATGTTTATCATTCTGGTTCCAGGTCGATGCCGTGAGGCTGATTGCTGAAGGGAAGGCCCCGAAGATCGTCCAGCCCGAGGAGGGAGCCACGTACGAGTGCATCCAGAAGAAGGATAACGCTAAGGTGACCATGAAGAGGGTTGAGCCTCGACGTTTCAGAAACTAGTCCTGTCATGTTTAACACGTCAGTCGTTAAGTGACTCACACTGACTATAAAGCGAAAGTAATTGCAGCCTCGTTGAAGTTCATGACTGAAGGCCGTGAGGCTTCATTTGACCCAACTTAACCCCAAACCATGAGAACTTCACGGTGGTAAAAACCACATTGTCAGATGGTTGGATATGTGCATATTCCTATGTTGTTCTGCTGTGCAGTAATACATTGAAGCTTTAAAACGCAGGCAGAGGAAGATAATAAGAGAATCGTTAGTGTTTAAAATAATAAACATGTCTCTGGGTTTGAAGGTCGGGACAGCAGAGGACAATTCTGATCCATGAATATTTACGAAAATTTTATTTGTTTTGCGAAAAAGAACAAATTTTTATTTTTTTAAATTGGTCACACTTTATAGCGTTGGATGATTCTCTACTAACGGAGGATCAGGAATACGTTAGACCAACACCTGACCAGCTTATTTCCATACACAACCATGAATTGTGGCTTCAGGAGTCTTTGATCTAAAGGTGTGAACTCGTCCCCGTCTGCAGATCGACTGGAACCAACCCGCCGAGGCGCTCCACAACTGGATCAGAGGAAACGACAAAGTCCCCGGGGCCTGGGCCGAGGTTGACGGACAGGTAAATCATTCACCTCCGGCGTTCGTTGACGTATTTGTGACAGTGTTGGGTCTGACGGGTCCGAAGTCCATGGTCAGAGCTCATTTAGAGGACGTCTGACTTTATTTTCCTCATAATCTAGATGCAAAGTGCGAATGATATTTACTCCCTTAATTATTCACAGCAGACCCTTTTCTGGTTTACAAGCGTTATGAACTTTGTACTTGCATCTGGAAAAAACCCCGCCATTCAACAGTGGCTGACTTCCAGACAACAAAAGACCGAACCACACCTGATTTGATGGCTAACACTCAGTTTAGCAAGACGCCTGAGTCCCGTCCACAGCTGAATGCTGCTCTCAGCCAGATTGAAATGAGAATTTCACGACTGAAAGTTAACAATGGGATAAATTATTTCCTTATTGCATCGTCTCAAGTCAATAAATCACACCCAAGGCTATTGAATCACACATGGATTATACTCAAGACAGAATTTAGCTGTGTCCCAGATGCCCTGAAAGACTCTCAAGGACTGTTATGGAATTAAAGAGAGCATAAAACATTCCTTATGAATCCACAGATTTGACTGAACTTCCTGGGTAGTTCATCCCCAATGGAATGACATGTTAATGTCATTGTAAGTCAGTGAAGTCCCCAACAAGTGCAACTGATTGATGCCATGGTGTTAAGCACAGACCTGGTCCTGGGTACGATCATCAACTGCTTACAACCTGGAGAAGGATGGGCCAGTTGCCCAAGACACAACATATGATGACAACCGCAGGTCATCTGTGGTGCCCCAACGACCCTCAGGGGTAATGGGATAGGCTAGGCTGGGCTAGGCTTCTGTTTAGAGGTTGGAGTGTTGGGTTCTGGTTTGAATCAGCAGGTATCTCCTGAGGGTGGTGCTTCATGTGAGGTGTTCAGTTGTCTTTCCCTGTCTTCCTGTAGAAAGTGACGTTCTACGGCTCCAGTCTGGTGGATAATGGCACCACAACCAACGGTCAACCCCTTGAGATTCCTGGCGCCAGCCGGCCCGGCATCGTCACCAAGGCTGGATTGGTGCTGTTCGGCTCCGACGGCAAGACTGTAAGTCAACCATTGACATCCTGAAGTGAGATTTTCCACAAATTCCAACAGATTTTCAAAATCAAGACCAATAATAAAGGATGAAGTTAGAGATTTATACCCTGTGGTCACATTAAAAAGGTTTTCAGATGAATCTTGATATTATATAACTCATGTAAAATTCTTAAAAGTTGTTTTTACCCTACACCTACAAGCAAAAGTCCCATGAAACTAAAACCCTCATGACTCCTTTACCCAAACCTGCCCATAAAAATCGCTTTCATTTTTTAAATTAATTTGATCTCTGTACAAGAAAAAATTGGCGCTGTGACAGGCCTTTTACCTGCAGCTACTTAGTTGGATCTTTAATTGAAAAGAACTTCCTGTTTCCTCTCTGGAACGTTGCCAGATGGACGTTTTGGGTGTCGGCGACATCAATGCAGTTAAAGTTGATGTTCTTTTCAAACTGAGACAAGAAAACCTTCACGTCCTTCAGCATTTTCGTCTCTTTTAAATTAATGACTGTTATTTTCGGCATTTGCGGAAGTAGTAAGCGAAAAGAGAAAACAACAAATTTGTAAATGTCGTGTATTTGCATACATAGGGATGCTGCAGGAAACAGGTGATGTATTCATGAATTTATTTCACGTCACACCCAAAACACACCTCAGAATGATAAAGGGACTGAACACTAACCCCATTGTGCCGTTTAACTTGCAAAAGGAAGTAGGATACAGCTTTTTAAACCTGAGGTATGTGCCGAGAGTCTTCAGAGAATCCAGAACACCACGTCAGTCACCACGTTGGAATGTAACAGGAGTTCTTTCCTGTTGTTGTGTATTGACAGTCACAGGCAGTTCCTGTAAATCTAACCTGTCAATCATCCCCATCCTGTGATGGATTTTTACCCCACAACTTCCCACCTGAATGCGGTTTCTCAAGCTTTATATTTATGTTCACCACAGGTTTATAATACCAAAAAATACTGACATGTACAACAAATATAAAACCACAAAGCATGGTTAATATAGTTGTAAATACTGTTACGGTGACACATTATGATTAGAAAAGATTAAATTTCATCAATATAATGTCCAAACATGGGGGGAATGCAGTTGATCCTTCAGGAGTCACATGACCTGTGTGTTGGTAGAGTTCACACAGTCCTCCATTGTTCACCGAGGCGCCACAATCACGTTTCTGGTGGCGACAAATCTGTGCGTCACACCGAGCATCAACAGCTGATCACAACCAATCAGTGGTGTCCGATTTAAAGAACTAGAGTTTAAAACTAAACACGGAATCTTTAAATCTCTTCCCCGATTTAGCTGAAATGTCTGTGCACCGACATGTGGAGTAAAAGCCAGGAAAACGTTAGCTTAGCAGAGTAAACAGTATAGATATATACAGGTAAAAAGCTCACCTGGCTCGGTGCAAAGTTCAGTCACACACCTATAAGCACCTTTGTTTATTTTGCTGTGCAAATTTAGATTTTAATCTATCATGTGCCTTTACAGCCTGCAGCCTATTACTCAACAACACACCAGCAAGTCATTCCATCTGTCAGTAGCTTAGCCAAGAAATAGTAACAGCACCTGACTTATGCTAAGCTAACAGCCTCCTGGTTTTGACTGCATACAGTATAGTTTGTGTTCAAGTACTCAATAACATTTTGTTTTTGAAATACGTGGCCTTAAAAGATTTTCTTAATCAACGGTTTCAAAAAACGGATCGTGGATTTATCTGCACCGGGACAGGAACGTGGTTGTTATCTCTTCTTGGGCGCTACGCAGGACTTTGGCTGGTGGACAACTTGACGCCGTGAACTTTCCGCATGTGCCTCTTCATCAGCAACCTCTCGGTGAACAACTCTTCACAATCCTCGCATTTGTACGGCCTCTCTTCTTTGTGTTTGGCCAGGACGTGTTTCCTCAGCGTCGAGCCGCGGTTGAAGGACTTGCCACAGATGTGACACCTGAAGGGTTTCTCTCCCGTGTGGGTCCTTATGTGTTCGGTCATGTGACCCTTCAGTTTGAAACACTTGCCGCAGAAGTGGCAACTGTAAGGTCTTTCTCCCGTGTGAACCCTCATGTGGTTCTGCAGGTTGCTCTGGCAGGGAATCTGTTTGCCGCAGATGTGACAGTCGAAGTTCCCCCGGCTGTCGTGCGACTTGCTTTCGTGCGTCTTCAGGTGCCACGTCAGCACGGTTTTTTTGGTGAAGATGAAGTTGCATATGTGGCAGCGGTACAAAGTGGTGCTCATCTTTTCTTCCGAGTGCTTTTCGTCCTCCTCGGGGTTCTCCGGTGCCTCCTTGCCCTCTTCTGCCATTCTGGAGTCTTCTAGCTGCTGCACTGTTTTGATGAGTTCCTTCGTCAAGGCGTCGCCGTCGTCGCTGTCCTCCGCCGACGGCTGCTCCTCGCTCCCGTTGATCCAGAGCTCCTCCCTCTGCTCCTGCTGCTCCTCTTTGATCTGGGATGGTCCCGGCTCTTCCCGGCATTCATCCCGGCTCCAGTCCGGCTCTGGAGTGTGGATCTTCTCCTCGGACGGAGACGTGCTCGGCCACTGGGCATCTGCAAAAACGGAAGTTGAAATGCGTTACGCTAGCAGTACACACAGCACTTCCGTCAGGAGGCTTATCACCGACAGTTTTCATTGGCTGATTCAGATATAAATGCAGATGTTGGCTGGTAGCTCCTCCATGTAGCTAAAGATCTAAGTCATTAATGAAGCTACATCTCTGTCCTTCGTGCAGATGTGGCAGGTAGCACCTGGGCAATCCCTGCATGCGATTCGGTTAATATTTACCCCATTAATGATGTAATATGTGAAGAGTACCCATGCAAACGCACAGTAAGATCATTTTTATGACCTAGGCGGCCCAGACTAGCAGCTTTAAAAGGGGTGTTTGTCTCCATCCGTCTGACTCCACGTGAGCAAAGGGAAATGTAAAGGGAAACAAAACCCTAGTTTGATCCAGATTACGCCAGGAAGATTAACCAGAAAAACATGTTTCCTAATATTTATTTCAAATATCCAGTGACAGCGTTAATCGTTTTAATCTGTTAAGGGCGGTCTTGAAATCGTAACTCTCGTTCTGGCTTCTGCTCACAAACACACACTGAAAACACTCCATTTAACAAAACTTTATTGCTATTGCACTTTTTGTGAAAAGGACATCTGTCCGCACAGAATATTGCAAGACAATAAAAAACAGAAATCACATTGATTAAAAGGCAGAACTTCAGCTGTCATTAAACACATTAGGCAAACATATTTGGTATTAGCATGAAAATTGAGCACATGATCAATCTTCTGGGCACATTAAGTGTTTCAGTGTCATTCTGCTCAGCAAGTAAGCCTAAAAGCAAATTGTGATTAGAGGTTCAAAGAAGCTAATTTGTGCAAATCCACTGCAATCATAAAACAAGTATAAATAACCCCTCTGGATCAGATTAGGTACGCTGATCCAGAACCAGTGTCTGAATGGAACTAGCGTTGGGCGTAGCCACGCCGTCGCCTCACGCTGCGTCGAGGTCGTTGTGAACCGTCTTCATGTGATTCTTCAACACCAGCAGCTGGGGGAAGCGCTGGTTGCACTGCGAGCACTTGAAGGGCGTGTCCTCTCGGTGTCGGTTGCGGGCGTGTTTGCTCATGGTGGATGATCGGTTGAAGGTCTTGCCACAGATGTAACAGGAGTACGGCCTCTCCCCGGTGTGCGTCCTCAGGTGCTCTTTAACGTGACCTTTCAGTCGGTATCTGTTCCCACAGACGGGACAGGAGAACGGTTTCTCCCCGGTGTGTGATCTCATGTGGCAAATCATTTGGCTCCTGGAGCAGGTCTTTTTCCCGCAGATGGAGCAGATGTACCCTTTTTCTGCAAACATTGGGGGACTTTTTGGTGCATGAGCTTTGAGGTGCGATTTTAAATCCAGTTTTTTCAGAAAAGGTTGACGGCAAATATTACAAAAAAAAATGTTTGTCGTTCCTCCGATGGACGGTATCAGTTGGACGGGTTCTGACCGCGTCTTATACTCCAGGTGATCTCCAACTGTTACGACTCGAGTTTGTCCATCGGGGGCTTCGTACTCGTGATGCCCAGGTCTCGAAATTCGAGTTAGATCGTTGGGCGTCTGCTTTTCTTCATGCTCTCCAGTTTGAGCCATGTCTGTAACGCCGCTGTACGAGGAACGTACAGCCGCCTCTGCAGACCCGCTCCACGGTTCGATCCATTCCTCTTTACAGGCTGGGGTCACCGGCTCCTCCTCGATCTCAGTCGGAATACCTTTCCTCTTTACTTCCTGCTCCTGAATGCACACTTCCTGTGTGGGTGTGGACAAATCGATCTGGATTGAATCTGCAACAGTGGATAGGAAAATGTTTTTGGTTGCAGCTTGAGAAAAGCACTTTTTTTTGATCACACATGAACTAGACGTCGGGAAACTTGAACAATCCCCAGCAGCGATACTCGTCCTAACGGCGGCGGAGAAATCGAACGCGAGTAGAGCCTTGAATAAAAATGCACTCACAGGTAGACAAATAAAACACTCGGAAGTACAAACAGGAGTCACTGATTCACAACACAACATCTTAACATCAACTCTGACATCTTTCTTTATTGTAACTTGAAAGCTGAATTCAGCGTCTCCTCTTTACGTCACAGTTAAACGGCAGGTATGCTGAAGCACTGCCTGTTGGCTTTATTGAACCCAATTATCAAAATTACACCCAAATTCTTCTGATTTTATGACCCAGAATCATCATATTAATAGTTTCTCCTGGAAACAGCTTTCCTGCATCACAAGAGGATGTTGGTATGTTGGTACTGGAACACTTCAACATACTTTACTTTCAAGAAAGCAGTTCAGCCTTTCTTGAAAGTAAAGCTACGACACTTTGAGGGGAAAATTCAGCAAATCTTAAGATATTTAAATCCTCACATAACTTCCTTACATGAGAGGTTAATAACACTACATACATCATCTTTTGTTTGGTTGACAAGAACGCAACTCACAAGCCAGAGCGTACAGAAGCACGTAAAGTACATTCATGCCCGAGTCTGAGTGAGTTGCATTGAAAACAACAAACGATTCATCAGTTTTCAAAATAGTTGGCAGGTCATTTCCTTTCTACCAACTAAATGATTAATCGGAGGTCAAATGTATTATTATCTGTTTTCAACATTTGGATTATTTGGATTGACACATGCCTCAGGCTAATTCCTGGCACACCGAGCCAAGACGAACAAACCTGATAGTGAGAAGCTGAACAGAGTTTACGTGAACGTGGCTTTGAACTCGTTTCACTTTCTGCTTGCATAGAGGTCGGCTAATACAAGTTATATTTTACAAACAATGGATTTTTAGCATGACGAGACACCAGCGGAGTGACAGGAAGTGCAAAATTTCAAAATACAAATGCGTTCACACTCGGATCATTTAACACCTCGTGGACAATGTATGCAATGTGAAAAGAGTCCTAATGTTGGCGTGACTGCAATGTTTTATTAATATGATTAAAATACTGTGAGTCATAGTGAGTTTAACAATATAAAAATGTTGCATATTGATAAAAAGTTATTTTTTTCCCTATTAACAGAACAAAATATGTTCATTTAGTTCAAAGACTACTGCGGTTACAGCTGGATGTGGCCACCATGAACCATTTAAAAATATTTATAATGAATGTTTCCTGATATACACTTAATCATGACTAAATAAGTCACTCAAGGAGGTGATAAATGAATGATGAACACTTATTTTAATCAGTACAAATTTATGCTGGTTTCTTTGCAGACAAAAAAAGGTAATGTTACAGAAATGAGGAAAAAGGAAGTACATCCATAAACCTCAGAGGAAATGGGGAAATAATTTTAAAATCTATTTGGCATAGATGTTATTCCACATTTATTACGCTGTCCTTCAAATATACATGTTTTCCATATATTTACATGTAATGCATTTTTTTATTATCGTGAAGTTCTCTTAATTTGTAACTTTGGCGTAAATATTTCTAGCAAAATAAACATTGAGAATTTGTGATAAATATTAACGTTAAACATATTTAACAAAAAAAAAAAAATTACCTGACCAAATGGTCTCGAACGTATAATCTTATTTATTGTTAATGTTCTTCACATAACTTACAAATAAAGTTTTTTTATTTTGAATTCCCACCAAATAACGGTCAATAATCGTGTCATCTCCAAACGAACCCCGTCATCAGCTAACGCTAGCTAGCGTGGCTAACGGAGCGGGTGCAGCATCCCGGGGTGTCCCGCGGTTTGATTTCAGGGGACCGGGCTCGCGGCTAATTGCCCCCCACCCCCCTCCCCCCTCCCGCGCCGGTCGTGTAGGCGCGCGGGGCGGAAGCTGCAGCGTCACGCTGGGGGAGCGTACCTGCCCTGCGGAGCCTGATCTGCGGCTGGTAGACCATGTCCAGCAGCCGCTGGAGCCGCTGGTTCTCCAGCCGGGTTCGGTACACCTCCTCCTGGTAGTCGAGCACCGCCTTCTCCACGAAGCCGTAGATGTCCACCGCCGCCGCGGTGAGCCGCTCCGTCAGGAACACGTTGAAGGACTGCAGCGTCACGTCAGCCATGTCTGATGCTGTCCGTCGGCTGCCTCCGGACGAATGGCTACAGAGGCGCGTGCTGCCCCGTGCTGGTTATATAAAGTAGTTACACCGCCCCCTACTGGAGGACACGGTGTACGACACGGCTCACAGGTACAAGCTGTTTAGATGGATGGAGGTATAGCTACACAGCTAGATAGTGTTTTTTGTGTTAGAATATACATATACAGTACTATATATATTCAAGTGTATCTCAGATTATGTCATTTTGAGTTAAAATGTTTTCAAAAAATACACATAAATAAAATAATTTTAAAGAAAACTATTAATCCCAACTTTTTCACTCAGGTGTACATTCGTGTTAGTTACAGTTAGTGTGTACAGGCCGCTGAATCACAACCACAGCACACAAGGGGCCATGTAAGCATGCAATTAGTACACACAACGCTTCCCACCGTCAGCTCACACTCCTTAGGATGTCCTGGCGGGAGCAGGACTCGGGTCACCGGTGGCTGGGCGATCTGTCTTCAAGACGTCTGCTCTACCACTGAGCCACTGCCGCCCCCCTTTTATGTCATTTTCCTTGAGTTATAAATAATAATTCCTGTGTTTGTTTTATAACCTTAAAGGGTTTTCTTTTATCATTCATTCATAAAGAAGGCGTCCATGACGTGTTGTAAATTTGCCAAATTGTATTTGTAAATTTAGTTTTTTTCTGTGCTATATTAAAAAAAATTTGTTTGTAAGCTTCAATTAGATTATTATAATTGAAATTGCACTCTGCATTTCTTTTTTGTTCCCCAATCCTGTCTTTGTCCCAATATTGCTTTGTGTACCCTCAACTGCCCCTTGGGGACAAATAAAGTTTTTTGAATTGAATTGGGTGGGTCTGTTGCTAAAAGTCACTTAGTGACTTGATTGATCCCAATGACTGGTCCTCTCTCGGTTCATGTCAGGTTAATCTGTCTACATGTTGTTTGACTGTTCCCTAAACTCTCTGCAGCTGCTGGTAAAGAATCTACAGTTTGAGGATGGAAAGATGATTGCTGCTGCTCAGTACTTCAGCTCAGGCAGCAGCGCTGCTGTGGAGCTCACAGAGGATGAGAAAGCCTTCGCTGAACAGATGAGGGTAGGGACCCCCACCCTACCCATTTAAGAAAGTTAAAATCTATACTCTTCCCCTAGAGATGTACCTTGCTTACTGTTGATGCTTTCTCGCAGGCTGTGTGGCAGAGTATTCTATCTAATGTGGCTCAGATTGATGACTCCACCGACTTCTTCAAGTCCGGCGCTGCTTCCATGGATGTAGTGAGGTAATTGAGAAGAATAAAAGCCTATACTACACCTTTAAACTTTATTTATTCATCCAACTCTCCCATTCTACTTTTTACTTCACTTGATTGTGGTCTAATATGTGTCTTTGTACCATATGATGACTCAGGACACGGGATCGTAGGTTTCTCTGGTCCGAACTGAAATACCTTGACAATAACGGGAGGTTACCATGGAGATACGTACAGATGCTCATGCTCACCAGAGGATGAACCCTACTGACTTTTCTCTTGAGTCACCAACCTGTCCAACAGTTTAAACCGAGATACAGACATTAGCTAATATAGCATCACCGCGCCAAACGTCCCCTGCAGTAACCCAAACCAAAAGAGTTGCCTTGCTATTAACACTCGTTCCTCTCCTCTTGTCATCATCTTCAGGCTGGTGGAGGAGGTGAAGCTCCGCGCCAGTAGCTGCCAGCTGCAGAACGAGGACGTCTACATGAACACCACTTTCCAGGACTTCATCCAGATGTGCGTCAGGAAGCTCCGAGGGGAGGACGATGAAGAGGAGCTGGTTGTAGACTATGTGAGTCCTAAAGCTAATGTTACAGAGTTGTTGCCCATGATGGCGTGCTGACTGTTTCTTGATGTCTAAAAGGTGGAGAAGAACGTCAACAACATGAGCATAAAGATGCCTCATCAGCTTTTCATTAACGGAGAGTTTGTGGATGCAGAAGGAGGAAAGACCTACAAGACCATCAACCCCACCGACGGCGCGGTACGACCAAACCACAGAGAAAAAGACTCAACTAATGAAAGATTCCTTTACATTATGATTATCGTGTATTTAACTTCCGTCCCACAGGCCATCTGTGATGTGTCGCTGGCCCAGATCAGTGACGTCGACAGGGCGGTCGCTGCTGCTAAAGAGGCCTTCGAGGAGGGTGAGTGGGGCAAGATGAACCCCAGAGACAGAGGAAGACTCATCTACAGGTCAGTGCCCTTCAGTTGGACATCGGAAAAACTACATCTTAGATGTTTAGGGCTTGATCTTATCATAGCTAGGAAGTGGTTAATTTCATGCCGAGAGCCGACAGGTTTAAGCAGCAAATGCTATCGCTGTCCATGAACCAATGGTTGTGTTGGGGTTCAGATGAGGTGAGTCGGGGTTGGGGTTCCGTCAGATTTAAATAGTTGATGACTAACAGCTGCTGTGCCTCCTGTGTAAATGGGACGGAAGCAGCTCCTGAAGCATCGCTACAGGAAGTTTAATCACTCATTCCTCATGAATGATGTATTGGTTCACTCCATTTCAATAGGATTGCTACATTTTTTTACGTGGCTTGTCTAACCTGAGCAGTGAGATTTGAACAATAAGCAATACGAACAGGCATCTGAAAAGGCTTGTGTACAGGTTAGCTAGCAATGGGGAATGGAATGTGTCTGGAATAAAGTGGACCTTGTTTGTGTGGCACATGGTCACCACAGTACCTATTGGCTCCATCTATGCTTTTGTGGGAATCAGTAAATATGTGCTCTGAAAGATTTACTGACATACCATTAACGGACATACCACTAAGTCCATTAATGATAGTTAATGATAGTTAATTATAGTCAATATCACCCCAAACTGTGATTCGTGATGTCATCGATGCAGTTTCCACCCACAGGCTGGCTGACTTGATGGAGGAGCACCAGGAGGAGCTGGCTACCATCGAGTCCATCGATTCGGGGGCTGTCTACACTCTGGCCCTGAAGACTCACGTGGGAATGTCCATCCAGACATTCCGTTACTTCGCTGGCTGGTGCGACAAGATCCAAGTACGATGACACGGCTGTAACTACGTCAAACATTTACATGAGATAATCGCTATACATGAATAATGGAAATTATCAACAGGGCAGCACCATCCCAATCAATCAAGCCAGGCCCAATCGGAACCTCACTTTCACGAAGAAGGAACCAATCGGGTGAGAGATGATTGATTGGGCTCTTAGATAATATAAGCACCTTAAGTTATCTTTTCCAGAGTGACTTATGTAACTTCCAGTTTCATTAAAAAGTCAACTATTCATTCATAAATCAGAGTGTGTGCCATCGTGATTCCCTGGAACTACCCTCTGATGATGCTGGCGTGGAAGACGGCGGCCTGCCTGGCGGCTGGAAACACCATCGTCCTCAAGCCGGCTCAGGTCAGACTGTCAAGACCACAGATTTTCAAATCCTAATATGGCAAAATAGTCAAGAGTTAGTTCTTTCCTCTAAATGTGTCCAAGGTGTGGAGACAAACTTCACTGCTGTGAATGAGTCAGAGTTTCCTGAAGATACACCTACGTTCCTGAAGTTCCTGTCCATACCTCTTATTAGAGTCATGCCTTCAAAAGATTAAATAGTTTATTGTAACAGTAAAATATGACTCATCATAATGAAACCAGATCACACAGTTGAGTGTTTCAGTGTTGGACAACCGTTGAGTTGCCAAACCTGTTCGTGTACAAATGAGGGCACAGCCGGACCTCTACTCTTCTTTCACTTTCACTTTTTACAGATGATGATACACTGATATCAATCTAGAAATTTATGACTATAGTTCTGAACCTACAATTTCTGACCCATTTTAAATGTGAGGCTTTGATATTATACAAAAAAAAGACCCTCTTTAAACACTAAAAAGGTCTAGACGGCACAAGAGACCAGTCATTGGGATACATCCTCTGGAGATCACTTGTCTCATTGTGGTTGAGCTGATTCAGTCTGGTATCATCTGACAGACTAGCATTGTCCTGCTAGTGTGGCTAAAAATAAGTTCCGTGTTTCCAGGTGACTCCACTGACGGCACTGAAGTTTGCCGAATTGGCTGCAAGAGCGGGATTACCGAAAGGAGTGATTAACATCCTCCCTGGATCTGGTAGCTGAACGCATTCGGACTCATTAAGCATCACATTAGCCTGACCTTGGCTAATGATGTGCTATTGTACTTGTCTTCCAGGCGCTCTGGTGGGTCAGCGTCTATCCGACCATCCGGATGTCCGTAAACTTGGCTTCACAGGCTCTACTGAGATTGGCAAACACATCATGAAGAGGTAAGAGGTAACAGGTGTGAATAAAACCTCTAAACTAAACGTGACGTCGTTGCTCAACTTTGTTCTCCTGTGTTCTTCACCATATTCAGCTGCGCCGTCAGCAACGTGAAGAAAGTTTCTCTGGAGCTCGGAGGAAAGTCTCCCCTCATCATCTTTGGTGACTGTGACATGGACAAGGCTGTCCGAATGGTAGATTCTTCAACGGCGCTTGACTCCTGGTTTTTCAGCACACATTTAAAGAGTCTCAGATTCAAACCACCGTGGCGTTTGTGTATTTCAGGGCATGAGCTCCGTGTTCTTCAACAAAGGAGAGAACTGCATCGCCGCCGGTAGACTGTTTGTGGAAGATACAATTCATGATGCGTTTGTGAAGAAAGTGGTATGTCCAAGATTTTATTTACACTGCTCTACAACCACTGGTTCTTTAGAGATAAACAAGTCCCATATTAAATCCATTGGGTTTTTTGTGGATCTCTACTTTCGTGGTCGTTTTACTCTGATTCTTTATCTCTTAGGTCGAAGAAGTCAAGAAGATGAAGATCGGTGATCCGCTGGACCGCTCCACTGATCACGGTCCTCAGAACCACAAAGCCCACCTCGACAAACTTGTGGAGTATTGTCAGACCGGCGTGAAGGAGGGAGCTACTCTGATTTGTGGTGGAAAACAGGTGCAGCGGCCCGGTAAGCTAAAGTATCTGCACCTGAACGGGTGGTTTAGAGTCTAGGATTTGGCCCGGCTCTGACATAAAGCAATTTAACTTCTATGTCTGCTTTCAGGTTTCTTCTTTGAACCCACGATCTTCACCAATGTCCAAGACAACATGTACATTGCTATTGAGGAATCGTTCGGTCCGGTCATGATCATTTCCAAGTTCAAGAACGGGTACGACATGCAAAAAAAAGGCCTTGAAAAGACTTATATCCCCTCTGAACCACATTGAGCCAACTTTTCTTTCCTCTGCTCTTCCTCCCTCACGTTTGTGTCTGTCCATCAGCGAAGTGGACGATGTCCTGAGAAGAGCCAACGCTACAGAGTACGGCCTGGCATCTGGAGTCTTCACGCGGGACATCAGTAAAGCTTTGTACGTCAGCGAAAGGCTGAACGCTGGTACAGTTTTTGTCAACACCTACAACAAGACGGATGTAGCCGCGCCTTTTGGAGGCTTCAAACAGTCTGGCTTTGGAAAAGACCTGGGTAAGAAAATACCAAAAATAAGAACGTATATCATCGACAACATGGTTTTTACCAATACTGTCCAGCAGCAGGTCAGCCAACTTTATTTTATAGATATTCCATGTAAGGATTTTGTTGTGTCAGCCAAGTTTGTGGTGATTAGATCGTTTCTCTCCCCCTCTGACAGGACAAGAAGCTCTCAACGAATACCTGAAAACAAAGGCTGTAACCATCGAGTATTAAGTGATGGAGGAAAGAAAAGTCAAGGCATCGACTCCGTGTGGATTTCCAAGAGACAACGTCATCTCAGATCCATGTTGGCAGATAGTTCTCTCCCTTATCGATTAGCAACCAGAATGCTGTAATCATTTTAACATGCTGATCGATCATTAATATGTTTTAATAAGTTAAATGATGCAAATGAAATTTGTTCCTACTGTAGGTGGCTGAAGTGACTTTTGAGACTGTTTTACAATTACTGTGATTTCGATGCAACATGGGAATGTTTGTATTTAGATGTCACCTATTTTAATATGGCTTACATTAGGTCAGAAAATCCAGAAGAAATGTAACATTTCTAATAATCTTTCAATGATTTAATCAATGAAAACGAGTGAGAACCCGCTGTTGCCAATCCCCGTTGTGTTTGTGTGTCCACCATCGGATCTTATTTCAGAAGACTTATGTTTGGTAGTTATTGGCAAGTACTTGCAAGTACTCGTCCCTGACGGAACCTCCTTAAGGGATCAGTAAAGTTCGAACTGTTTTACGAACTGTTTACCAATAAAAGTGCCTTTTGAGCAACTCCAAGGAACCCAGATTGTCTTCATTGTATTGAGCGAAAAAAACAGTCAGGAACATTTAGTTCGCTCCCCTTTCTGGATGAACAGTGCCCTCTGCTGGCCGGCGGCTCACCCTGCACACGTTTTCACAAAAAGAGCAGCGGGGCGCATGATGGGCGTCTCAGACCCCCACTCATCACGATCCCTCCACCGTGTTTTTCGCGGGAAGCCCACGCGCCCTAAGTCATTGGTGGCTTCCGGAAGCTGGGATGGGCACAATCCTGCAGGAGCGCGTTCCACAACAACACCACCTGGGGAGGGTTTCCGTCACGGAGCGGGAATGGAGGAAGGCGTCGCGGAGCGTCGGGAGGCCCGCGGCCGACAGGTAGCGTGTGGATCCGGGGGGGGGAAGGAACGGACGCGCGGCGGTCCTGCCGCCTTAGCGGCGACGCGCAAAGGCGCGCTTGTCGTTTACGCGTTTTGATGCCAGATTCTCAATCCATTAATCGATTTGTAAGCAATGAATTCGTCGTGTCGGCTCATCTTTATGCTTTTAGTTTTATTGCACGATGCTTGGATGTGTTTAATTGATTTTTTTTTTTTGTACAAGACATAAAATGGGGAGGCGGCAGTCACAAAGGAGGACACTGCAGAACCAGGATCTGCTCCCCAGACAGGAGAACACCGAGGGGAAGGTAACCGTGACGACCTGATGCTTTTATTTGAGTCTGCAAATTTAATGCATCTTAAGAATTAAAAACTGGGATCCTCCAGATTTAAATGTCTGATACAAAATAATTTCTCATCCTCGGTGTCAAAACACAGGATTTTCCACAACACCACAGTTGCATGTCTTAGCTGCTAGTAATTTATTTATTAGAACAGCATAATCATCAGGGTTTGAGATATGACCAAACACTGGGACCAAACAATGTTTTTATATTGTAAAATTATTAAAATTATCTCATTTTAGTAATAAAATAAGTTCAAGTTTATTTATTTTTATGCCTCCAACCAGCAAGTAATAAAAAAACTAAAAAACACAACAAATGTACATAAACATGAATAACGACAAATACATATTCACAAGATCCACATTAAAATCCAAAATAAAAGTTATTAAAATGTTATTTTAGTGATCAAACAAGCTAGCTCGTAGCTAACGTAGTTACAAGCCTGCTAAATAATACAAAAGGCTTTAATATCTGCTTATAAACAACCAAACTGAGTTTTTAGCCAATAATTGGGTAAAAAGTGTTTATTGTACGTCACAATAACATTACTATGGTATCTGCTTTGTCATGATTGTGATATTTAATACTAATTTTTTGTACCAAGATTAGTCTTTTGTGTAATCCAGCTGACAAATCAACCAAACACCCAATGATAAGTGGTAAATATGCGCAGGATTAATAGAGACTCTCTATCATAGAAGCTGCATCAACGACCAAAACACAAACCTAACGGCACCAAGCACAACGTCTCTCTGCAAAGGTGAGATTGATGTTTGCCAAAGAATTTAACACCATCCTTTCCCACTTTGATGCCGAGATAATATCCGTCACTTTTCCCTCTCTAGTGTTCAGGGAACCTCGGAGTCTGATCGGGTGCATCCTGCGGAGGACAAGAAGGAAGTGAAGGTGCAGCCATCTGCGCAACGCGGCGGCGGCGAGCGTAAGCTAACGGCTACCAGAGGGAGCAGACACACACCAGCCTTCCCCTGCTACACCCGGACTGATCCGTGTCCCCATCCGTCGGACGGAATCTCGCCCAACCCGGAAAGTCTGAGCAGTCATGGAGAGAGTGACAGCGACACGGACTTGTCCGAGTCGGAGAGACGTCATGTGTTGCGCGCCGGTCGGGTTCCTCCACAGCTGGAGCTGAGGCCGGAGGTCATCGAGGCTGACGGGTCCTCGCCTCGCGGCCACAGGCCCAGGGGCCTCAGCCACGGTGGCTTCGACTTCCCGGATTTCCTCCCTCCACCTTTCAACTCCTGGAGTCTCAGCCAGCTGGCGGTCTTCTACCACATGGAGGTCCGGGGAACCCCCCGTCCGAGACCCATGGGTCCTTTGGAAAGGTACCTAGAGAGGCTGCTTCAACTGGAGTGGCACCAGATTCAGACCTTTCAGGAAAAGAGCGGCAAGTCGGACGTTCTACCCGGCTGCCAGAGATCGCCCGCCTCCACCTCGTCACGCCTCAGCTCTCCCAAACGCATCCTCCAGTGTCAGCGCGCCTTCCCCCTCACCTTCCTGTCCTGTCTGGCGACTCACTCCGTCCCCCTCCCCGGCGGCACCTCTTGCTGTAGCCGCTCCACCCACGGTCACATCCGGCAGTCCAGACTGGGCCCCCTGATGGAGCACTGGGGGCCAACGTCGCTCCCCAGGAGGAGCTACAGCGAGAGCCGGGTCCACTCCTCTGGTTCTCAGAGACCTGGTAGTCCAGCGAGGACTAGCAGTCACCTGAGGAGGATGCAAGCCTCTGGCAACATCCGCAACCTCAGTCAAGATGCTAACGCCAGGCCCCTCTCCCATACCAGGGATGCTAGCATTGACGCTACCGGGGGCTGTTTACCAGGGCGGGGGGACATGTCGGACCACAGGACGGTGGGCTTTAGGAGGCGGAGCGGCTCCGAGCAGAGGACAGGTAGATTAGAAAGGCGGGGCGCGTTGGAGAAACGACAAAGCGGTTCTGAGTGCAGGAGAGGAGGAGCTGAGCGGAGGAGAGAGATCAAGGAGCTGGAGATCAAACCCGACGCCGTCGCCGCAATAATGGACAATTTACCCGGGTCCAAAAAGACACCTGTCGACAGACTGAACCGAGCGAGACAGGTGGAGTTTGTCACGTGAGGGGACCTCTGTAGAACGGCTGCTCACTGCATCGATTAACCAACTCAAATGTTTAGTTTCAAATCAAGATTGTAGCTTGTTTTAACACATGAATATTATTTTTAAAGACGATTGCACTTCCTCTAGATTGTTTAATCCAATGCTGGGATCGGAGTCGGATAGGCTAATCCAACGGTGGACGCTTGCCGTTGATCAAATGAGAATGTGAATATTTATACGTGTTTTTTCAACATGTGCTTTTTTAATGCAGGATTTTTCACATATTGTGAAGTTAAATGTTTATAACCAAGAGGAGGTTCTGTAAAAATAATCTGGATGTATAACCGTTGTGTTTAGGCCTGGTGCTCTGTGGCTGACCGATACCTCTAAAGATCTATGGACACGGGAATACATGCACAAACCATGTAACACCTCATTTTTTTGTCACATTATACGACCAATGTAATGTCCTGAACAAGTTAGAGCTGTAAAGTTTATTTAATTTCAATATAATCAAATCTGATTTTGAAAGACTTTTTAAAAAATAAAATAAAATGTGTGAGGCTACTATGGTACCTATCATGATTGTATGAAGAATTTAGGGTCAAAGAATGAAATATGAAGAACCATATGTGAGCAGAGGTGATGAATTAATCTTGATGTTAGCCAGGATTCCAGGATCCACCTCAAACAGGGGTCACTTGGAAGAGGAGGCAGAAATGTGTCGCATTCTAAGAGGGCAATTTCTGACATTTCCCACAGAGATAAACACAAAAATGACATCAAGTTTACAGGCGCGATTCCAAAAATATCATTCCACTACAAGTTTAGTGGTGTGACTCACTCACAGCCCACTAGGAAACTTAACAGAGCCTGGGAAGTTTTATGTAGAGTCAAGCAAAAAAAAAAAATTCTGAGGTGATGACCATTTGAAAAACAAAAATCAGTTTGTTGCAGAGAACATAAAAGTAATCTGACTAATCTTACATCTGCTGATTTACAATTTTTTTTTTTTTAAATAAGTGCGTTTAATGTCTGAATATAATCACCTTTAAGAAAATTATTTTTTTAAAACCCAAATCCTCTAAATCACCAACAAATGTGTGTATTTCCTGAAAAATAAAAATAAAAATGACTATTATTTTAAGAAGGCGTTGATATTTAAGACGGAACCAAACATGCGGAACTTTAATTCCCTCTTGCGGGCGGCCCCCGTTTCACCCAGTCGTAGTTTCACTCCGGACGTATTTTTGTGACGGGACAGCCAACATGGATCCTGAATCCCAGCGAATTTTGGATTATTTGACCGAAGTAGAAGAAGCAGCTGAAGATGTTCTCACCACCAAACAACAGGTTATTTAATATTCGATTCTACTCGTTGATAATTAGCTGTTTAACTTAAACTGAGCGGATAAACCGATTAACTAGAACGTTAGCCGCTAAGCTAACCAGCTAACGTGTGGAACAAACCTCGTTTAGGGAATAATTTGAAACTGATTAAAGTACATAATAAACCGATCAGGACGGGACAGAGGTGAATAAAATAAAATAATTTCACCTGTCGATTGAAAATATTTAATTAAATGACAGTTTTTTAAAAAAAGGAGCTTTTTTTTTTTTTTTTTGCTGACATATGTTTGCTGTGGTTTCAGATCGTTGATTTGGACACGAAGAGAAACAGAAACAGAGAAGCTCTGAATGCACTGAAGGATGAAATGTCCCATTCGGGTAGGCTTTCCTTACAAATGTGGTGTTTTAGCAACTGTGTGGTTTTTAAAATCCTGTTGTCAGTGTTGCTGCCCTTCAAAATAAGACGCAACGCCGTTTTTCCATTTGCAGAAAAAGTCAAGGTGTGCTTTGGAAACATGTTCATCAAATTACCCAAAGCGAAGACGAGCGAGATGATCCAGAAAGGTAACGAAACGCAATTCACACAATCCGATTCCATTTGTAATCCCACTGTGAAATAGATTTGTTGTAATATGCAGATTATCAGTCACGACATCATCCTAATACATGTTTTATTTTTATGCTCACATGTAGACCAAGAGCAGATGGACAAGGAGATAAATGACCTTCGCAAGGAGCTGAAAGCCAAAGTCAATCGTCTCAATGAGATTCAGGGTACTATGACAAAGGAGTTTTACTGCACTATGACAGTAACAACAAGCTAGAAGCTGCATCCATGTGTTGCTGAATATTTTTCTGTCTAAAAATGGTTGTTGGTACATTTATCTGTGGTATAATTCTCTGAATATGGAGAAGAAAACACGTGAAGAACGTGTCGTATCTGACGTGTCTTTATCTCCAGTCGTTTTGCTCAGATAATAAACTTTCTCCTGACAGATGTGTTGTTAAACTCTGAACGTCTCCCAGCGGTTCCATTACTGGACGAGGGAGCGGAAACAGTGAGACAGTCGCTCGTCGCTCCTCTGGTGAACTCAGAGGTTTTTAAGAGGGGGGGAAATCCATCATGTTATTGAGTCCCGGCGGACAAAATCTATCACGAGTGGAAACATTTCATTTGCTAACATTTTGTGTCCGATAATGCTGCCGGGGACAGAAATAGATGTTCCACCTCAGAGGTTATTTATCTTTCTGCCTGTTTGCAGGAAAACCGGAGCTGAGAGGCTACAATCTGTCTCCTCTGTCGACGGACGAACTCAAAGCTGTTGGCAGCCTTTTCAAAACATGACATCAACTTTCTGACAACGTGAGGACGTGCTGCCTCCCGGATGATCTGATTAATCCACGTTCATCTCCTGGATTATTAAAGGACTGACTTTTGTACACGAACCAAAACTGAGCTGTGGCTTTTATTTGACCACCGAACACCAGATGGGGTCAGAATTAGCTTCTCGCTAGCCACAAATAAACCTTTCAGGTGATAAAGTTTGGTGTTTTTTTATTCTGTTAAAACATTTTTGAAAATGCATCCAACAAGGGAAGTAAATAAAAATTCAAACCAGCGAGGGGAAACGTTCCCACCCTGTCCGCTGACCCGTCCAGATGTGTTTCCATTTACAGTTTTCACTGCACCATCAGGACCTCACGGACTGATCGACTCCTTCCTCCGCCTCCCGTTGGACAGGAAAGAGTTGAAACGTTACAAGTGATGCTTCTCACTAGTCTCTGCTCAGCGAAATGGAATGGAACCGCCATTATTTCATCACTGTTCACCTGGTGCTTCACGTCAAAACAGTATTTTCTGCACCTAAAAGCCTTTAATTTTCTCAAAAACCGACAGTGCGCCTTATATGTGAAAAAAGGTTGAAAATAGGCCGTTCGTTGAAGGAGCGCCTTATAGTGTGGAAAAGTGCTGTACAAACTGTATGCAGATGACTGACCGTTCTCTTCTTCCCTCCCATTCCAAGTGAAACCTGAGGCTGTAACGTTGCAGATCGACCACTAGGTGGCGGTGTGGACCGAGCTGCAGCCTGCTTTGTTACAACAGGTTTCTAATGCACACCAGAACTCCGATGCTGTAGCTGTCACGTGGATTTGCCTGAACGTCTCACATATTTCCCCGTTTCCCTTCTCGTGCGTGAGTAACTGAATTTGTTATTAATCTGAATGTCCTGCATTTTTGAGCCCTGAGATGTCGGAGTTACTCAGAATGTAAATCACAGCTTTAGTTTTCTCCTCAAACCACAGGTGGCGTTCATCCTTAGTCACAACCTGAGTGCCTGTCTCGAAGGAGATGGAACTCTAAATATAGGTATATTGTGTAATTCCTCGGCCTGACATACCACGGAGCGTGCGACGACAAGAACGGCCCCGGGCGAAAGGAAGACAGAGGAGACAGAAACAGTTTCACAGGAGGTTTGATTGTGTGTGTGCAGGTAATTGATCAGATTGAGTTGCGTGCCAAAGATCTCAGGTGTGGAACCGGTCCCGAGTGATGGACCCGTGCGTAAAAAAAAAGTGTGAGAACCCTCTGATGGATTCAAAAAGTTCATTAATTCCACGTTAAGGGAATAATGAATTGATAACGAGTAAGGATTGATTCCATAATGAGGTTTGAACTCACCTGGGAAACATTGATGGTGGAAAAAGACTAAGAAAGGTGCAGAGGTTCCTCTTCGACAGGGGAGCCCGAAAGACGGGGTGACCCCTCGAATTTGAAAACGATCCAAACAGATGTGGCTGCTGGAAAGAAGAATTTAATCTGATCTGCTATTGATTACAAACACAGACTGAGTCTTGAGGAGAGCTTTAAGTGGAGGGACGACTTTTCTCTGACAGCTGTTCGTGTGCGGCCTTCGCCTCCGTCGACAGGAAGCTGAATCGCTTCAGCGTCTGGAGGGAAGCTTGAACCCCAGATTACAGACGCAGCGTGAAGCCGGAGTTTTGAGGGAACAAGTTCAAGGTCCACGTCCGTGGCAGCGGCGTTTATTTTACCAGATGGAGCTGAAGGTTAGCGCGAGCGTTCGGCTCGCGTTCCGTCTTGTTTTGAAGCCGTTACCCGTTTGCTTCATTAAAGCAGGTGAACAGCAGTTCAAACCACCAGTTTGGATCAGAGCAGTCGAAACAAGTTGAACTAGAATTACAGAACAGCTTTCATCGAGTGAAGCCGTAAACAACCTGCTCATTTGAAGACAATAAACAGTTTGTTTTCAATGCCGCTGCTGGGTATTAAATACATAACAGCGGTTTACCTTCACTGTGTCGCTTTCTGCGTAAAAAACAGACCAGAATTCCATCTGTAATGTTTCAACTTAAGATGTCCTGTTGGTAAGTAAGTGGGAAATTCTCTCCTTGAATTTTCTTGGCTTTTTACAAATAAGCTCTGGGATTTTATTTAGTTTACAGTAATTCATTTGGTGCGGGAAACAGAAGTGGGGATAAAAGAGCAGCAGAAAGAAGACAACAGCTCAGACGACCCTTCCAGGGGTGTCAAAACGCATTTTCACCGAGGGCCACATCAGCATCAAAGGGCCAGATGTAACATAGATGTAACTAAATGTAACTCAATGTAATGTAAGAAATGTAACTACTCCTTCATGTTAAATAACTCTGAATGAATTACTTAATTCAAGTTACAAACATTAGTAACAAAGAAAAAACGTGTTTGTTTCTGTTCTAACAAACGCTTCTGTCAGGTTATCAAACCCACAAAACTCAATCAGGGATCAAACTATTCTAGAGAATATTCTAGAGGACATTAACTTTGTTCAGAAGGTTTGTCAAAGTTAAAATGGGCTGAATTACTGCATTGTGGGAAATGTAGTTTTGGTCAAAGCACTCCTTTGACCTATTTGAGACATTCTGACCCTTTATGCTCTCGCGGGCCACATAAAATGGCCCCCGGGGCCTTGAGTTTGACACATGTACTCAGGGACCACACAAAACATGTAAATATGAAGGTAAACCAGTCGATTTGAACTTGATTGGGCTGAATTATCGGCTCCGGCACGTCTTCACAACACAAAAGACGTCCTGTGACAGTGTGAGGGTGGAGCTGTGGGCGGGGACAGTTGGGGCGTGGCAGGTGAGATAACTGTTTACATTATCTTAAAATCTAAAATCCCAACATTTTTTCGTATGATTTCATTTCCATCAAGCACCAGATGTTGAAAAGTCAAACATTTCTCCCTGATTGCTTCCAAATTGACATGATTTATTTCTCCTGCCTCACATCTTTATTGGTAACATTTCTACCAGTGTTTACGGTATTTTATGCTTGTTTATTTGGTTCCATCCTGTGACGCCCTTTAAACCGAAAAGTGATTTAAAAATAGTTTTATGGTTATCAGATGCTTGCTTTTCTTTTCCTGGCTTCCAGCAGGTTCAAAATGTTTTACTGGCAACTGTCTGCAGGAGATGAGATAATGGTCCAGCGCTGGTTTTTATGGTTTACTCTTAAGCTTCACAGTTATGATCATGCACAAATGTAATTTAGACGATAATATGTTTCAAATAGTTTTTGGGAAACAGGGATATTATTGCTTCGACGTGGCAACGGACTCGTGTGCAAATCCAGACACACGAAGAAACGGCTTCACTCCCTTTGATTTAGGGCTTTTTCGCCTCGAGTGATGTCACTCGAGGCGGAATCTTCATTAATTTCCCACCAATTCTCAGGAAAATGCAACTGGGCAGTTTTTTCGGTGTCATCTCAAATCGGATCCTGCCGTGAAATACCGTAATCTAATCTAATCTGAGTGATGGTAAATGAGATTAGGACAGTCTCGGAGAGTCCCGACCTTTCCTCGCTAGTAATTCCCACAATATCAAGAACTTTCCCCCAGCATCCATGGCTATTTTGGTTCTCCCTGGTTTCTGCCTCGGGAACTCAGTTAATCACCGTGGCCAGGAATTCCGAGAAGTTAATCTTGTTTTAGTGAAACAATATTCTTTACACGTCCCTCCTGATTGGTTCTCCCCTCTCCTGAAACCTTTCTTTGCAGCCTCCTCGCCACTAAAGCCCCTTCTTGGACACGATCCTCGCGACTTCCATCTCCGTCGGTCTCTTTGGACGTCTGCTCGTCGTGATCCACGGCCTCCTCCACGCTGATTGCGCTCGAGTTCTTCGAACGCCGTCGTTGGCTTCGACTCCGGCGAATCCACAACGCAACACAGCAGATTGAGTTTCTGCAGCGCTCATCGTGATTAATCTCCGACTGCCATGTCTTACAGTGTAATTGCATCCACATTACAAAGCGCTCTGTCTGTGACGCCCTTTACTGGAACTCTCATATTGACCCGGGAAACACGACAAACGCCCAACTCAGTTACTGCGGTTGGATCCGTTACACGACCAGCAATCAAAATACATCGTTTTCCGCTTTGATGAGCTTCGCTTCTTGTCTTTAACTTCACAGCTTGATGTTATATTCAATATCCAGTTATATTCAATCCTTCCTTTCCTCTGTCCTCTCTCCATCCCAGCCCTCTTAAAAATGTGGTAAACTTTTTTCTTCCCCCATTGCGAAACATCTGCAACATATCAGATATAAAAGATCCGGTTCCACCTTGTAAAACTGAAATCAACAGACAGGACTGTCAAAGATGGACTGTGTACTCAGAGAGTACATTTATTTTCTTGTCTCCTCATGAAGGATGAAGATACACAAAGTCCTCAAGATATGAACATCTGACTTACAAACATTCATAACTACGAACAAAGGCGCACTGTCGTATTGGACGACTGTAGTTCCCCTTTCTGCCACAACCCTCCGCCGGGCAGAGCAACAGTAACCCCCCATAGATTCATGTTTCACGTGTCATGTTAATATGATTCAGCAGATGTCAGACTGAGTGAACAGTTTGCTCTAATGTCAGACTTCCTGTGGTCTTTTGGTCTTTAATGTTGGCGTTATCTGCAGCGTTTCCTCCTACTTTTCTCCACATCTCTGAACTTCTGAGCGGGAAACAAACCCACAATGCATTTCTGTTCATGGAGACATTCACCAACATGGAGACTGAAAACAATTCAAGTCAGGTTAAAGTTGGAGCAGCAATGTAGACGGTAGACTACTTGTCATAAAACTGTCACTACATTCATTCACTATTGACGGGGTCGTCCTCCTGTAGGAACTAAATGATGGAGGAACCAATGTTGTCCTCCTGTAGGAACTAAATGATGTAGGAACCAATGTTGTCCTCCTGTAGGAACTAAATGATGTAGGAACCAATGTTGTCCTCCTGTAGGAACTAAATGATGTAGGAACCAATGTTGTCCTCCTGTAGGAACTAAATGATGGAGGAACCAATGTTGTCCTCCTGTAGGAACTAAATGATGTAGGAACCAATGTTGTCCTCCTGTAGGAACTAAATGATGTAGGAACCAATGTTGTCCTCCTGTAGGAACTAAATGATGTAGGAACCAATGTTGTCCTCCTGTAGGAACTAAATGATGTAGGAACCAATGTTGTCCTCCTGTAGGAACTAAATGATGTAGGAACCAATGTTGGCCGGGTCAGGTTCGGTGTTGCTACTCTGCTGTGCTGGGGTGTGGCAGGAGGAGAGGCCGAACTTTTGGGCGGAGTCTTGTCTCCACACCTGGATTTGATCAGGCTGATGATCCTGAGGCTTTATAAGCCTGACTCTTTTGGTTCCAGATTGTTTTTGTACCCTGCATGCACGTCTAGTTTTGCTGGGTCCAAACCCTGCCCATCGTAACACAGAGTCATCAAACAAAGGGATGTGTCTGACTTTTGATAAGCAGGAAGTGACATCAACGCGTCATTCACGTCAGTGTGGTGGAACACCTCAGTTGATTAAAGCTGCAATTAGCCTCTACACCCCCCAGGAGAAAATTCATTCAGCAGAGGTAGAGATGTTGAAGTTACATTACAGTACTACAGGATTTTATTATTATGGGTTGTTTTAATGTTCTGTAATGGTTTCAGTCCTAGGGAATAGAACTTTAGTGAGTAGTAATGACTTCAAATGGAGGTTATAGGTTGAAATCTAATAAATTTCGACTTATGAACAATTCAGCTTACAACAGCCTCTAGGAACCAATTGTGTTCATAGGCTGAGGACTACCACAGAGACCAAGATGTAAACAGAGGTCATCAGGAGACTGATGACATCATTGTACCATTGCCTCATCACACAGGTGATGGTTTATAACTTCACACTACTTGAATGGATCTGCATCATCTCAGCCACTCATTGGGGTTCAGTTTTACAACCCGGTTCTGTTCTGATCCAGATCATGGTGGTTTTTGACTGGCCTGTCATCATGACTGGCCTGTCTTCATGATGTAGAAGACAGGGACAGAGTGATCTGGAATCACTCTTGTGGAACGGGGAACAAATCTGAAGTCACCTCGAGGTGGACTTCCAACACCATTGTGCTGTCTGTCCCCCAGGCCCAACACGTCGTGAAATCCTTTCTCAGATCTGAGGATCTGAAGGATTGTGGTGGCACAAGCAGAAATTCGTCAAACAGTTAATCAATCAACATATGGTTCTCATTTTACTCCTGACACTTCAGAGGGAGATTGATCTCTGGAGGATCCCCCTCTCTCTCTGTCTGCGGGCCAGCCACGCAGAGTCGAACATGTCACGCACTGTATGAAATTTCAGGTTGGGGCTGAATGTTTTCCCATTGTGGTTGAAGCATGATGGGGTGGAATCCACCGAAGATGGGTTTGAGACCTACTGTAACCCTACAGTGGGCTTGTCACAGTAGGGTTACAGTGACAAGCCCTTTGTAACCCTACTGTGACAATAAGTTCTAAGTAGGAATTTAGAAATCATTGTTCATAGCAGGATAACACAAAATATTCTGCATGGGATTATAGACACAAAATGAAATGGATCTCAATGTCCCAACAAACATGCGTCGGACAACCTGATTGGTTGGTGCGGTTGGGTGACGCCTCCTGTGCTGGTCTGACAAGATTTGCAAATGTAAGAATTCAGAAGACGTGGTGGTTTAAACCACCCTCCCAGTGGAGGAATACAAGATGTTGGGAGCAACAATAATTTAAGTGTTGACAAATGAGCAACCTTTCAGCTCACCGAGGTTCAATCTCTCCGAAACCCAATGATGATTGATGATGCGGCAGCAGAGGAGTGAGCAATGCTAAAGTGAAAGGAAGGCTAATTGCCTGTTCAACTCCTCCGTGACCTTTATTTCCTCCTCCCTTCGCACACAAGTTCATTCTGAGAATTCCATGCAGCTAAAACCAGGATATGAAGATCCACAACCTGCGACTCGAACCCAAAGAGCTTCACTGATCTTCAAAGATAAAATATTAAAATGTCTGAAGGTCAAAAACTTGAGGCTTCTCTTCCAGGTTCATTCATAAATTTAATGTCCACCACTGGCCGAGCATCACCTCAGTTCCTGTTCTCCTGAGCGTTTTATCATTCTTCATTGGTTTATTTGGGACTTTTTAGGTGGTTTAATAGGTTTTTAGTTTCATTGCTTATGTTTGGGGAGCCTGAAACCTATGACCCGTTGCCTTTAAAGCCTTCTCACTATTATGTTTGCTTTGGCCCCCCTGCCTTCTGACGGGTTCTCTAGTGCCTTGTGTTTTATATGCGCTTCAATATTAGCCTTTAAAGAGGACATTTCGTTCATTTTAAGACGGATAAATGTCGCGTCCGTCCATCCAAACTTCACTGAAGGTAAAGGAATGAAAATGCTCAGAAAATGCACACTTAGACGCCAAAGATTATGACTTTGCTACTTTTGCCACCCACTTGACGGACTTTGATTGATGAGTTCCTATGGAGACCCAGAGGTGTCATTTCATCCTAACAGATTCACAGAGGTATAGTTATCTGTTGACACGGTTTGTCACGACAGCGTAGAACAGACAGCATAGTAATTTAGAAGAATTATAGGATACAGCAAAGCGCACCAACACTAAACATCGTACACAAGGTCCTGATCTATAGCATTATACATAAATTTAATGTTGTACAGCATTATGTCCCAGGTGGCCTAAGACGTCTCCGCCTGAACGCTTGTTCATTGTTTGGATTGTTAGCAGGATCACGCTAAAACTATGCAACAGTTTGTCTCAGGACTCCGCCAAAGTTTGGAGATTGGAAAATAATAATGCTTCGCTCCGTTACACAAAATGCCCATGATTCAAAATCCACTAGACCGCTTTACTCAACTCTTTTTCGTAGACCTCGAATGACCGTGGAATAGTTTGTGCCTTGGGTTCCATCTGCGTTCTATTAGAGACCAATTTGGACCAAAAGTGTGAACTTACATGTCCGACCAGCTTCTAGTGGTTGTAATCTGGATGGGGGAGAGAAAGAATAACCTTATCAATGTGAGGATCAGCCGTGTTTCTTCGAGAGTTCGACTCCTCAGTTGGTGTCCTTATTCGCCCCACAAATGAATGGAGAAGGGAGATGAAACCGTCTTTCCAACCAAGGTCCTCGACAGGACGCAGCTGTGATTCAGATTTTATCACCAGCTGACCTTTGCGGAACGTCTCGATTGGGCTTAACATCTCCTGTAAATGCACCTTCTCTTTCACTATCATGAAAGGAGTGATTTTAAACGACATCTCGATATGATGCACTCCCCAGGTGGCTTCGTTACAATGGCAAAATCAGAGGTGTTGTGAAAACGTTCGTCTTACATGAAAGAAAAAGGAACAATAGAAACCAACTTATCGATGGAGACACATTCAGGTCTGTATACCCTGTTTTGATATCAGTCTCCCTACATTGAATGTCTGTTATTTGGTATTTGTGGTAACAATGTGGAGTCGAGTCATACAACCCAGATCTCGGTAATTCCAGAAGGTCAAACAGGTTGCAAACGTGTACGTCAGAGTTTAACATACAGGTAACAGCACATCTAATCTGGTGCGGGCCATTAGCTTTGCTTTATGTTACCTCCATGTTACGATGGAGGGAAAAGTTATCGCTGTTTGCAGGTGATCTGAGGTGCCGCGTGAGAACTAACTTGAGGTATTCAATGTGACCGTCTTTCACGCATCTGGAAGATATTACCTACGAAGGACAGAACATGTCCTGCAGTCAGACACACACTGGAACAAAAACAGTATCAGTAACATATGTAAGTATTTGTGCTTGGTATAGTGGGGGGGAGGTGGGGCAGCACAGTCGCACTATGGGTAGCAAAGTTGCCTCGCAGCAAGAAGGACTTTGGGTCGATTCCACCTGGGGCCCTTCTGTGTGAAGTGTGTATGTTCTCCGTGTGTTTTTGTGGGTTCTCGCCCTGTTCTCCGGCTTCTTCCCATCTTGACCTTGCCCGTGGATTTTTGGTAGGTAGTCATGTGGGTGTTTGTCTTTCTGTGTGGCCCTGCTGAGAACTGCCGCCCAATGACTACAAGACTATTACTGATTGTCTCGTTCAAGACGGATGAATGAATGACTGAACTTTTACCCTGATACGTGGGAGATAACCGTGCAGCTTTGGAATGCAGGAGCTGCATTTCCAACACAGTACTTCTCGTCAATCATACAAAAGATGTCCATACTTTAACTCCTGGTTTTAAACTATGAGCAGTACAGACAAGACAAAGGTTGCTTGGAGTTTCTGTTGATGTGATTAATTTCTTGTTTCTTGCGGGAAGAGAAGGGCGCAGCAGTAGCAGAGGAGTTGGGACATCTTTAATGGCTGCACTCAACACCAATTATTGGACTTCGATCAGCAGTGACAGGTCCTGATTGCCATCCTGACACCTCAGACAGATGCCATTGCGATCCGCGATCACTTGACTTTTCTCCCGTGTTTGTTCTTGTCTGAATGTTTCAGCCTTCGCTGGATCACCCTCACTTTTTGTGATTGATGGCGCAAAGCAGGAAGAACCGCCGTGGATAAGATCAGCATTTCCCAGTATACTTTCCCCTTCATATATACTCTGTTCTTCGTATATACATCTTGCAGATGAATGACCTCCATGTCCGAAAGTCGTTGAGTTCCAAACATACGATTTTATCATGCATGCCGCTGCAAAACAGTGCAGGATCTGAGGTTAAAGGAATGTGAACGGTGTTAAATATTTATCGAATGATTTTCTCTTGGCACAGAATTGTTGAGTCGGCAGACGGAACGAACAATAGATGGTTTGTGTGTCCTCCCTGCAGGGTTGGTGAAAATGTTACACAAGCAAAGAATGGCAAAACCTAGCCGCCTCTGCTTCACCCGGCACTAATCAGCATAATGAAGAAACTGCATGAACAATATGAAGGTGGTCAATTGACACCGAGACAGAACGTGACAGTGTGAGGTCTGTTGGATTCCAACTCCATTGGTTCTGTCTGGTTACAGCCGACCCAACAACAGGTTGCACACAGAGGGAAACCTGCTGAGCTCTGTGTTGATTAACCGCTCCAGTAAAAACAGAGATTACGAACATAAAATAATCCAGACCGCAAAAAAAACTGAACACCAACACGACTTGATGGGATCTTGTGAGCAAGTTCTACGTGTTGACTGGAGAGGATGTGGGAGGATTTTACACATTGAGGCACGTATTTGATCATTATGCTTGATTTTTTTTTGGCTGATAGGTGTGGGAGGAAGGAGGTAAAGAAAGGAGACGTCACATTTAAAGTTTCTCTAATGAATGCATATTAGAAAAAGTTTTTCCAATCGAGGTTCCAAACAGAACGGTCACAGAAGAGAAGTTAATGGCACATATAACGCTTCACTTAAAGTCAGTCATGAGTGGGGGGGAGGGTGCAACAACAGGGTGGTGGTAGTTGGGGGGGCGGTGTACCTCTGTACAGACCTGAGAGGCCTGAGTGGGAGTGAGGCCCCCACATCATTCATCACATTGTCATCATCTGCTCAACCAGCTCAACAATGCAGCAGCAGAAGCCATTTTTCTTTTTATTCTTTCCAGTGTTTATTTTAATCTGTTGTTCATTTATTTTTCCACATGAATCCATAAAAGGCATGTTTTTGCCCTATATCTACAGATATCTGCCCTATCTGACAATTATCCGACAGTTCCTTTTTCTGCCACAACCCCTTAGGGGGCATCACTGCTGCATTCACGCAGCTCCAAAACTCTTGCCGTTTGTTGTTGTCTCTGTTAGCATCTCAGAGCATCAGGCTTCCTACCTTGGATACTTTCCTGTTTATCATG
This sequence comes from Antennarius maculatus, assembly GCA_013358685.1. Lineage (NCBI taxonomy): Eukaryota > Metazoa > Chordata > Actinopteri > Lophiiformes > Antennariidae > Antennarius > Antennarius maculatus. The sequence goes on along the minus strand of CM023609.1, from coordinate 26,087,949 downwards.
GATGATAAAGCAAAGACTAATGAAGATAGTGGTAGAGGTGACCATCTCTCTGATGACAACTCTGACTCTGACCCACAATAACTCCTCCCTCCTGGATTAAATTATAAAGTAGCACAAATTTACCATAAACTAACGTTTGCGACGTGCATCAACGATTGCGACTCCACCTCATCTAGGATTTTTGCTAGGTAGTCACGTGACACCGTACGTGCATTCTATTGGATGACGGCATCCGGAAGTGTGCTACGTTCCATGAGTCTCGGATCGCAACGCACTTCCACCAGACACAAAAATGCTTTAAACAGTCGATAAGAATGTGGGAAAAGGTAATATCGGTATAGGGAGGGTTCATAAATGTTTAAATTACCGTAAATAATAGTTTGTTGCTATATTGCGGAATTTGTTATTCGCTTGTGGTTCCTGGAACACAATAACTGCGAGTAATGGAGGCGCACCGTATATTACTGCATATTCTTTTGAAAGTTGACGTATAATCAAGAACGACTAAACTCTAAATGAACTGAACCTGGGAACCTTAGGGAATAGAACTTTACTATTTAGAGTAGGAATGACATTTACATTACTTTAAATGGAAATTAGAGATTGGAATTTAATTAAAAAATGACTTACTAACAATTCAACTTATGAACAACCTCTCTTAACCACTTGTTGTGTATTGAGGACTACCTGTACTCAAACATCCCATTCTGTTGACGTTTCTGTGTTGACAGGTGGATTCATTTATCCTCCTTCATAATAATTGATTCCAGAGCTCAGAACAGAACAATCCGATTGGAGATGAAAACACGCCAACATGTGGAAGTGCACACGACGCACGTTTAACACTGAACAATTTGAAGAAACAAAATGTCTGAGTCATGCCCCAGAAACACTCGATAAACAGACGACTGGACGCCAGTCCTTTATCCTCATCCTTATTTTTTCCACGGTGGCCGATAATGAGTAGGTCCATAAGCAGCAGATGTGCAAGACTTCAAGCTCCTCTTCTTCATTCCACATCCTGAAACCTGTTGCTTTGTGCTGTGGGAGCTCTGTCATCAGCTGTTCTTTGTACCGTTAATATTACCATTTGTTTTTCGGCTAATGTCGGGGTTTAAGCGTCTTGAGGGGGTGTGCACCCAGCTCAATAATGAGGTCCAGCAACCCCCGTGGGCAGAATGGAGGTGTGAATGCTTTAACAGTTTTTTATCGTCTCCCCGTTGCATAACCTGAGGCGGGGGAGGAGTGGTAGAAAGACAGGGGGATGACAAGGGAGGGGCCTCACCCCATTTTCCCAGACCTCTCAAGGCTGGAGGGGGCAGCACTGTCCGACCCACCGGATGGACGACATCCTACATTGCTCACCAGCGGATAGCCCAAGGGAGACTATCGCTGGTGGGCCAACTGCAGCGTTTTCATCAAAACAAAGGGACTTTCACCAGAGCAGATGAAAACAATGGTGCTCAAGGGTGCCTTGGCAGTGCTCGGGAGGTGAACTGACAACTCCCACTCCCTGTTGACACTTCGAATTTTTTGCCCGACATGGGTCTTGAATTGGCAACCCTCTGGTCTCCCCAAGTCTTAGTTGACTGAGCTACTGCTGCCCCAGAGCTACTACCGCCCCAGAGCTACTACCGCCCCAGAGCTACTACCGCCCCAAAACTACTGCCGCCCCAGTGTATGACTACACTGATAAGGTAACGAACAGTTGAAATAACAATGTGACACAACGATGAATGTACGAATTTGTTGAAAAACAGTGTTTAAATTAAATTCTGGGGATGGTGACTAAACAAGCCCGATGGCTTCTACCCATCAGCCCTTTTTTTTTTACCCCGGATGTTGATGTTGCAAATGAGATGAAGGTGGTGAAGACTGTTTTAATGACAATGTCCAGAAAAAAAAAAAGAGCTAATACTACTAAATCCTACAGCAGGACTCACAAAGAAGATTCCAACCGGAAGAGTTAGCCAATACCAGACTCGCTGTCAGATCCGACACGTGAGTCAGACTCCCAGTCATCGACTGGGAATCAGACAGCTGGACTCACCTGCCACCTGTCAAAGCAGACTTTATGGTCTGAAACGCTGAAAACAGGTAACTCAGCTCACAATTCAGCCAACATTTCAGATTTCATGATATCCCCATCGTTGCCTGATTTTTTGGACCAATCGCTTATTAAAACTGCACAGCCACGCTTAGCCATTCTCCCAGGATCACATCGCTATCATCACATGGGAGCGTCTTACACATCGAACCTCTTGTTTCCATATATGGAGATAACCAATAGTGAAGCAGCCAGAAACAGATGGCGCCTGGAGCTAATGGTGGCGTGTGAAGGCGAACAGCATGGGGTGAAGAGTGATGGGGACAATTGGCAGAGAGTGAAACATGGTTTTTAAGTGGAGTAAACACAGGTTTGGTCCCAGAGGTGATGTCATTTCACACCTTTATCTACCTACAATACAAACACAGGCTGCCCTTCTAAAGGCCTGTTAAAACTCATTATTCACTTTTATGAACGTGCTTTTGTGTTTATTGGCACATTTTAAAACCCAAACATGTAGGTTTCTCATTTATTAGCTAAAGGCTAATAACTGTTTGTACGGTTTCCTCCCCACTCTTATTTTAATATTCCACCGGGGATTGAGGTTTCTTTTAGAATATCTAACACACTCTTTGAAGCAATGCGGGGCCCTTCTTATTTTCTTAAAATCATGATGAAAGCGTTCTTTGGCTGCTGCTACTGTACGATCCCCAAATATTGGAACGTAACGTCAAAACATCAGTTATTAGCGAGTCAATGTTTTCGCAGCCTGATATTCTGTTCCGGGGTGGAAACAGCTGCCGACCTCTGGTGATGAAATGCCGCTTGGCACAGTGCTGTTTCAGAACAGAGGTTGGATTCCTGAATTTGTGTGTTTTGGGGGGTTTCCAATGAGGGGAGCAGCTGGTCCACTGCCACATCTTCCGTTCCTTACATGAAGGATTGGTGGGGGCTCGGTGAAGCTCTGGGGCCCGCTTTGCTTCCTGGTCCTTGTAGCCTGTAGTGGCTCTGATGGACTCCATCCAGAATCACGAAATCCTAGAAGAAGACGTCTCCATCTGTGAGGAAGATGAAGCTCAGATGTCACTGGATGATTCCAAGCAGACCTCAGAGTTTACCAAGACCTGGTTCCAGAAGAAGTTCTGGAGCAACTTGGAGGACGCCACAGTGGTCCGACTGGAATGCCAGCAAGTCTGAAGAAGGTGGCTGCAGTATGTAAACCAGGAATATTCCAGAACTGGAGATCCTTGATAATGAGGAATGGGCTAAGATTCCTCAGGAATGGTGCCAGAAGCTGGAGTCTGGATCTCCATGAAGTCAGCAGGAGGTCAGAGCAGCTCACATATTCTGTTAGCCTTGTCAAGTTAAACTTTACGCTTGACCACACAAGAAATCTTGACAACTTTTTGAAATATGGGAAAAGAAAATAAGTAAATCAGAATTTTGTTCAATTTTATTTGTCTCCATGTTATTTGTAGGAAAAAAAAAAAAAAATTTTTTGATGAAAAATCTTGTCATTCCTTATCTGTTCGGAGATTGCAAGTTCTCCCCGTTTGTATCTAAAAGTGGTTCCGATGCGCACTGGTGTCGCGCCCGGAGTATCCCCTGGCTCACGCCCACAGTTGGCTGGAATAGGCTCCACCAAGATGTATGAATGAAAAGAATCTTGGCTTTACTTTAGTCGGGTAACCATGAAGAGATGTTCAACACAGACACGTCTAGGTCACGCCACTTGATGCAGACATAAACAAAATGGAATGCGGTCGATTGTTATCCGTTTGTTTGAACGCAACATTTGAATTAGACATTGTTGGCAATAGAATTATTGTTAATTTTTTCACGTAGTTTTATATCACAAAGATACAAAATGAACAAGTATTTACGCTTTTCTCCTACATGCATGCTTTTATTTTGAAAAGACAAAATACACAGATTGTGTGGAAGCAAAACAGCCTCACTAGAACATTTCCCACTTGAGATACATCCATGATGTTAGTAATATTTAAGTGAAATAGTGTTCTGGTCATAATCAGAATCTCATTAAAAAGATTATTTCAGTAATTTCCATTCAAAAAGTTGTGTATTATATTCATTCAGTACACAGACTAATATATTTCAAATGTTTACTTCTCTTAATTTTGATGATTATTCCTGAATACTCATGAAAATCCCCAAAATCAGTAGCAGAATATTACTGAAGACCGATACAGAAAAGGATTGAAAATCACTTGAAAATATGAGCACCCATGACTCATTAGGGGTTAGTCATCATCTTTAGATGTAAATCTGTTGAGATGGGTTTGAACGGGTATATAAAGGTCAAATGCCTTAATGATTGTCAAATGATTCATCACATCTTGTCTTAATTCACAATTCTTCAGAGAATTATATCTCATTTTAACCGGATGAGAAAAATTAACTTTCCCCAGAGGATAGAACTTTTGGACCAGCCAGCAGCAGGTCAGTGCTTTTTGTTTCTGACGCCTTTTATTGTTCCAAGAGGAAACGTGACAGCTGAAACCCATGTGTGGCTGAACTTCACTCTTTGTGAGTCTAACCCACATTTTTGAATGGGTTTTATTTCAGTCTCTGCGGGGCGCGGCACTCCCTGTTGCTTGAACGCCGTTTTTCTACCACATCTATCCCCTTCTTTTCTCTATTGATCTGTTTGGACACAGAGTTCTCAACAACCGGCCTCTTTAGCGACAACCTCTTGTGTCTAACCTCCTCGTACGAGGAGTCAGTGGCGGTATTTTGGACAACTGTCATATCCGCAGTCCTCCCCATGTGTGTGAACCTGATGCACCCGACTGAGAGAACATTTAAAGGCCTCTGCAGGTGTTTTGAGTTAATTGGATTAGATTAGATTAGATTAGAGTCAGCTCTGCTAATTAACACCAGGTGTCTTCAATATTCAACCTTTCCACAATATTGTAATGTTACTTAATACTGAGTTTGGGATTTTTGTAAGTATTAAGAGAAATAAACATTTGAAACAAATTAATATAATGGGTAAATTTCATTTTTTGAATGGAATTACTAAAATAAATAAGCTTTTTTCATGATATTCCAATTACAATATTTTCCACACTATAAGACGCACCTAAAAGCCTTTAATTCTCTCAAAAACTGACAGTGTGTTTTATAATCCAGTGCACCTTATTTGTGAAAAAAGTTTTGAAATAGGCCATTCACTGAAGGGTGCGCCTGATAATCTGATGCACTTTATAATCCAGTGAGCCTTATATATATAAAAAGTTTAAAATAGGCCATTCATTGGAGGTGCTCCTTATAATCCAGTGCGCCTTATAGTGCAGAAAATACTGTATATGATCAGCACCTGTATATGCAACAACGCTTGTTTTCCCACTTTGAGTACAAAAATACACACAGACACAAAAACAGAGAAAAATAATTTGGTTTATCTACATCATAAAATTAGAATACATAATTAAAGTATAAATAATATAGGTAAGATTCGCAGATAGATTCTTTCCTGTTAGTTTCAGTATCGCGTCCATCCCAGCTCGTCGGTCGGAGCAGTTTTCCTGAAGGACACTGCATCTGTTTGTCCTGCCGAGGTTTTTCCTGCACATTCCTCACAAAAAAAAAAAAAAAATCCCTTTCATTATACCTTTAAACACACATTCCAGCTGTTATTAGAAGATGAAAAAGAATTCCAGCTCAATTACATTTGATCCAGGACTTATTTTTTCCCAGGAGTCTCAATGTGGTCCAGTTTAATGCAGGATGTTCATTCTGCATGGGCCGGGGTTCAAACTTACAACCTCTGACCAAAGGGTAGGTCACCGGGTGTATGAAAAACAAATTCAGCTATCAAGACAGAATTCTGCACATCTTTTGTGCTTCGATTGAAGTAAAGGTTCTCAACGTGGGTCACGTTTCACCGAACAAAGAAAAACCAGAACATATTAAAAGAAAATTCCTGGTATTCGGGACAAAACCTGATCAAATGTTGGCTCTAAGGTGGTTTTAATCTTACTTAAGGGACAATGAAAACTTTTTGTCAATAGGAAACTACACACTTGCAAACAAAAATGATGCGTGGAGTTCCACAAGGTTTAAATCGGGGCCCCTTTCTGTTTTACATGTTCCCACTGCCTCAGAGGATAGAAAACAATACAATATATAACCGTAGTTATGCAGATGACACTCAAATGCACACAACAACATCACCGGGGTTAATAAGATCTGAGGAAGTTCACTGGACAAATCCAGGACGTGGTTTTTACTCTGACTTGTAAATTTAAAGATGACAAACCAAATCAGAGATCTGGGAGCAGTGAAGGACTCAAAGCGGGTCTGCTTCCCGTCCCTTAAGGTAAAATTAAACATTTGTTGATCATGTGTGAACTTTACATCAACCAAGACTCTCAGGTCATCTCCTGTCTTCTGTTTAACCACCGTTTCTTCAGTGTAACTTTTACTCTCGTAATTCTTATATCTTTCAATTTCCAAGAACTTTTTAAATTCTTTTAGGATATTTTATTGATTTTATGTATGTTTTTTTTTTTAAACTCCAATGTAGACATTGTAGACTCCTGTTTCTTTTTTTTTAATCGACAAAGTCCAAAAGAAAAAAGGATGTATGTTTCCAGTTATTGGGTGTAAAAAATTTATTGAATGAAATAAAAATAACATTACCTTATTGATTTAAATATGGCTTTCAAAACTTTATTTAAATTTCAATTTGCCTGAATGGAAAGGCAGCGATACTGTTATCATTATTATTATTATTATTAGTGATAGTAGTAGTAGCAGTAGTTGTACTAGTAGTAGTACTAACAGTAGCTTTAGTAATAATGATAATAATAATAATTAAATAACAGTAGTACTGCAGAGCTGCACATAATTATTTAATGGGAAACATTCTAAATTGGTTCCAGAATGATTTCTAACTGTTTATTTCATTACTGATATTTCCCATAATCATTTTGGACAACAAAAGTCTCACCAAGCAGAAGCTCATTTGATTGATTTCATTAATTTTGTCCAACAGACGGTCCTCAACATCAATGAACACAAATAATAAATTAAGATTATTCAAAAAATTCAAAGAAAAAGCAGAGAATACACATTTGAGAACTTGTTTTCTGGCATGAAAAATGATTCAAACACAATATATTAATATTGTTATAGTCGTTAATGTATTTCCTAGCTTTTTACAGTATTGACTATGCTTCAGCAGAACTTGTATATACCATTAATTAGATAATCACGTAACTGTAGTTTAGTAAAAGTACAATATTTCCCACTGAAGTATAGATGTAGTATCTGAAAGTTCTTCCAGTCACATTAAATGGGTATATTTCATTTTAATCTGCTTAAATAAATCCCGATATGAACCAGAATATTCCCGATGTAAAACTGGAACCGAATAACTGATGGCGCTTTTCTGAGGAAACTTCTGGACCTGCTTCATGACAAGGCAGAAGAATATGATGAATGAGTATTGAAACTATTTCCTGTCTGTAAATGTGCCCGTGGAGAAAAAATAAAACCCAGCCGTGTCAAATATTTCCTTGGAGGGGAGGGGTCGTGAAGTAGCCCCCCCACGTCATGGGTCACGGACACGTGTGAACAACTCGCTCAAACACGTCTTTCATGGTCGAAGTGAATGGAACTCGCACATCTTCGCCCAGTTGTGGTGAGAAAATTAAAAACATCGTCCACACCTGCTAAACAGATGCGGGGGGCAGACTGCCGGGGGGCGCCGTCCTCCGGCGTTCCCGCCTTCCGATAATTTATCCCGTCAGTCTGCGGACGCGAAGCGCACGGAAGGAAACGTGTGCATCTGCAGAACTCTTGTTTCCAAGTGAGGAGCTTCCTTATGTGAAGTCAACATGTGTCCACCTTCCAGCACACGATGTTCATTCCATAGTGGGAACACTGGGCAGAGTCTCCGTCCTCTCGCCAGCCGGGTGGGGCCTCCTCGGCCTGCTGGGGAAAAAAAAACACAGATTTGCTGCCAATCAAACACCGTATACAAGTCCAAGACGGAATTCCCAATGGAGTAGTGACCGCCAGGAACAGCTTGTCTTGTCTGGTTTCTACGTGTGTTTATACAGGTACAGAGATCAACAAAGTCAACATTGATCAATCTCTAATTTGGCTCTTGGTATCATTACCAGTTTCACGTCGTGTCGTTAAAGTGTCAAGAGATTCCTGGATTCCCCTTCGGCGGGATGCATTCCAACATTTAATGGCTTCTTTCCTGTGATACCCTTCAACCCCCTCCCCCAACCACATTCTACATATACTATACTAATAAACACGCATAGCTACTTCCAAGCTAACCATTTTAAGATACCCAGAGGATAACTTATGGAGGGAACTGCTTATCCAGCCCTGCATCACATTCTTCCTCCAAACGACCACCATCCATCAGGATTTATCTAGAGTTACCAGCAGAATTATCAAGGTTTACCGCATATTAGGGTTACTGACTGAAACTATTATTCAACAGCTGCTTGCAATAACCATTCAAGATACAAACTCTACCTCGGGTTTTTCCTACAGTCTCTGAAGGATAGCCGTTGGCATCTAATTTGAAAGAAAGTCATGACACTGCTAACGATAATTACTTCCTGCTCCTAGTTTATTCTACGTTGCCTGGTATCTTACCTGTTCATGCAGAATCTTGTGCAGCTGGAGTCTCGCATGACGGTACACGCACAGCGTTGGGACGTCCCGGCGGAGCGCCTCATGCGCAGGGAGCCCTGGTAGCTGGACATACCGTAGGGTACCGTGTGCCTGGAAGAGCACATTAAACAAGAATGAATTAAAGTGCATTCATTCGACCAATACATAAATCTGACTATTGGATCATGGATCCGCTCCAGAATCATCCGGTTCCTTATTTGCCATAGGTACCTCACTTCCAACAAGTTGCCGGAAAAAAATCAATTATCAACGCATCTGCGAGATGGAACCTCAGGAGTGCAGGCAGAAGAGGTTTTTCAGCCTCTTAAACATGCAAAGCAGATTTGTTTTGCTGCTCTCTGTGCATCTTGAACTCATCACATTGGAGTCTGGTCATCTTCAGTCCACACAGCTGAAAAACAGTGATCTGAAAAAATGCTGTGTCGTATGTCGCCCTCGGATTTACTCCAATGAGTCAAACACGGATTAACATGACCGACCTTTAGTCCTTCTGTTCCAGCCTCTGATACCAGATTTCCTGAACAGAATCTCTGCCCTTAGGAGTTTTCTACAGGACACTCACCTCCCAAAGCGACTCCATGCTCATTATTTCCAGGACGGAGCAATTAATCTCTTCTAAGTGACGTTGAAAAGAACCAGAAACCCAAAAAACCAGGTGGTCCCCAAACTAGTTAGGACTGTCCAACTCTTGGATAGTCATGGAGGGTTTCAGATAGAAACCATTTATCGACCTAAACTAAACAATGAATGCTTTAGAGTTCAGGTTTAGAAAACAATGATTCAAACTAATGGTGCAATAAGATGATTATTGCAAAGGAGGTAACAACGTTTGGCAAAACACTATAAAAATGTTTTAAGTGTCATCTTGGGACAACCTCCTGTGTCGCTATAATTTTTTGGATCGAGCAAAAGAATCAAAGACATGCAGAAGTCAACTCACTGGAATGAAAATTACTTACAGTTGCAGCTGCTCATTCCGACAGGCGCAACTAAAAAAAGCTCTTTACATAAATCTGGAGTCGCAGTGCACAGTTCAGGGTTTTGTCTTTTGTTGCAAACGAAAAGTTCAACCTGAACCAGCTTTGGAAGTCGTCACACCGCAGTGGCCAATCACATGTGACCAGGTGGTAGACCAATCCGTAATCCCAGCAGGAGTGGACAAATAAATCTTAGCAAAGGTTCTTTCCCGCTGTGTTGGATGTCAGTAACTCCTTATCCACGTCCACCCGATAGCCTAGCACTTGCGAGCAGTCAGAGTTCAAACATCCCCTCCCCTTTCATCATCCAGCTGTTTTTTCAGAAGGAAAGACCTGGATCCCCCCCTCCACTCCTTTTTCACCCCAACCCATAACACCTGGCACCTCTAAACCAAATCCTCCCTATCGGACATCCCTTTCATGAAGTCATCCGAACACACCAGCTCCCCCACCAGCGTCTGGGCTGGTGGGGGGTAAAGTCTCCTTTATACCAGAAACCCTCAATCATCAGACGGCTTCCCTTATTGGGGTACTTCCTGTTGGGGACCAAGCACCAAAGACTATAGTCTTTGTTTCTCTCTAGTCTCTACTGATTGAAATCCATGTCAAAGGAGAAATCCTCTGGGGAACCTGTTGCTGCAAAAACGGTAACTGGAAGCCAGGCGCTATCAAGGCGATGGTCATTGACGATTAGTATGCTCTAACACGACTGCATGAGCCACAACAATTGATCTGGCTTGAATTATCCTGAGCATATATACTCCGGCATTTGTTTTACACGCCCCCATATGTTATAGCTTTACTTTCATATCTTGGCTGCACTCATTTAATAATATAAAGACAGCATGTCCAATGCCAAATGATGACTAATTTCTTCAGTTTAACAAAGTGTAGAGAATATAGAACAAGGGAATGTCAGATGAAAGATGACAACTTGAACCGTTTCCCTGTGAGCAAAATGAATTCCAGATTCCAAATATGTAATCTCAGGACATTTGGAAGACCTTCTCAATGTCCTTTCTTTACAACAAATGTTTTTTGGACGAGCACGCAAGCAGAAAAAAACAATACAGGTAGTGTCAAGGCTCATGCTCATCTTAGTGGGGGTGGTGTCTTCAGTAGATTGCCGGTTTGATACCTGACACAAACATCAGCGGCTCCTGAGAACAATCACTGACAATTAAAACTGCATTTTCTTTCATTTGGAGACAATGTTCTTCCAGTTCATGAGTAAAGCTTTACTTAACAATATTTGGCCGTGACGTTCCAAACCACAATTACGAAGTCCACACCGTGTTCCAAAAAATATTTCATTGGGACTCAATGTCCAGATGCCAACTAATCACCTCTGTCTGACGGGATCTGGATCGTGTATTGCTCAGTGGAGTAAAGGGGAAAATGTGCAGGGTTCGTAAAAGTTAGGCAACGCAACTAAAAGATCCAAAAGGAATGTTTTCTGCATTGGAGTGGAAGGAGTAGTCCTGAGTGCTGATGACAGATTTGACCTTCAACATTTCATTCATTTTTCACGTGTAAAGCGTTCCTGTAGGACAAGTGGTCCCCATCTGGAAGAGTTCTCCATCTTATTACACTATTGCTCAGATGTTCTACCTCCTCATTGGTTGGAATACCCTCAGATTGTGTGATGTGGTTGGATAGATCTCGCAGCTTTGAGACTCGTTCCTGTTATTCCCACTTTCCCTGAGTTAGACAATAATAGAGGCCTCTTGACGGACACTTCTAACCTGAAGTTGCGTAAAACGGCAATATTCTGCTAACTGGGGTCAACCGTGAGTTTCAAATAACAATGGTGAACATGTAAGCATCAAGGATTTGATCGGAGCGGGTTTGTCTGAGAGACCGCCGGCAGTCTGAGACTCCAGAAAGCCCAGGAATTAGGTGTACCGTATTTAAGGAGAGACTGGGCATTAGCGCTCGCTATCTTCATCATAAACATGCTTTAATGGCTTCACATGGTCAATAACCATGTGAAGTCATTTTAAAGCCTTTCCCCAGGGAGTTCTGCACCGCTCTCTGCAGGCTGGAAGCTTCACCTCCCCGACCACACCTTAGTCAAAAGTTTTATAATTAAAGAGCGGTTAGGAGAGATTATCCAACAGCACCACCCTCCCTTCCCTCGGAGTTTAAATCCATTTTTCTATCATAGTCTGACAAGGCAGCCCCGAGGCTGGCGGACACAAAAGAGAGGGAAACTCTATTTATTAGCTTGATGCTACGCAGACAGGTGTACATTTCAAAGCCTAATGTTTGCTTCTTCATTCCAAGGATCAAAAACGAATTCCAAAAAAAAAAGTAGCATGGACTGTTTTAGTGTAACCGCAAGAAGATTCATTGCTGTAGCAGGTCTTTTTTTTTTTTTTTTTTTTTTTTTGCTTCCTGCAGCCACAAAACTGGCTCAGAAATCCTCAGTGGATTTAAAATACCTGAGAGATCAGAGTCCAGACAAGTTCAAATTACAACAAATCTGTACAGGTCATTAAGTCACAGGAAATAAACATTTAAAAAGCCTTGTTTGTTCTGTTCTTCCAATCCTTTAACAGACAGAGCTTAGGGTTCTCTATTATCTCGTTCTCATTTATCTGGGGTGGACCTGCACTCCGGCTCAGTCGTATTATAGAACAGAGTCCATTTAAGCACCGGTGCCTCTATGTCATGGCAACAAGAAAAATAAGTCACAATAATCGACTGATCCAGTTCACTTATTGACAACCTGCTAAGTATTAAAACCATATTTCTTCAAAAGTCAATACGAAGAATGAGTCTGTTTAATTTTTAAGGCTGGAAAAGAAATTAAAAAAGCAACCGATCAGAGTTCCCAAAAGGAAACTGTTGTTTTTGTTTGCGAGACGTTGTCCAGAAACCTGGAATGTAACACCAAAGCTGTCCTTCACGTTCTTTATTACGTTAGAATCTGATTGATGGTTTGTTTCTTTCATCCATCCCAGAATGAAACGCAGATGGAACTGATTTAAATATGTGGGTTCTAAACACTGAGGCGAGCCGAGGACGTTTGGACAGCGACTCTTACTCAGGTGTGTTGATCCAGATGATGTCCAGGTGGCAGTAATACACACACTCCTTGTCTTTGTAGGTGTAACACGTGCAGCGCTTTGCGCGCGTCTTGGATCCCGGCGGGTCGCAGTCGGAGCGCGGCTGCGCCTCACCGGGGAGGGTCCCGGCACAGCCCGCCCGCACCTCCCGCCTCTGGCTCACATCCTTACCGGACGAGGAACCTGCAGGAGAACCGGATGAGAAGCTGATGTCTGATGGGTCTCCTGGACGCGACCGACGGGCGCGAAATCTACAAGTTTGATCTGATTTAATACTGTGTTTAAAAATAATAATATGTATAATATTATTATTATTATTATTATAATTATTATTATTATTATTATTAATAATAATAATAATAATAATATAATTAGCTTTCATGCTGTTACTTTAAGTTGCGCGCGAAATTACATCATCTTTCCATCTGCTGAATTCAGAAATCAATGATTATCAATAATCGGAAGCAACAATAAAAACTAAAACCAAATTGTTATACTTTTTAAATATTTTTTCCTCATGTAAATTTATAATATTATTTCCAGATGTACTTCAACAGCATCCTGATTGTCACACATCGATTATTGCACAATTGTCTGATTGATCAGCTGATTGATTCTGACAGTATTAATATTTCTCCTCATTAAATAATTTCCACTCACCGTTGGCCAGAGACGCCGTCACCACGATCAGAACCAGAATTCCCACATCAACCGATGACGCATTAGCCATCACCCACCAGTGTCTCCTCAACATGCGTGCAGCTGCGCCTCTGCGGCCCCTTCCTCCGGCCCGCGCTTTTAATACGAGCCGCAAGCCAGAGGAAATGACACCAGGCACTTCCGGTAAGGATTTCAGAATAAATGCTTTACAGATAAAAGTCAAGCACTTTTAGAAATCTGTTCCACCGGTACCAGTTTGACATCTAGAATATGTTTCGAAGTTTTCTGTTCCTCTTTTTTATTAAATTAAAATATTGAATATTGTTAATATTGTTAATATTTTTGACATTATTATTATAATTCCCTTTCACTATTGTCTTAATTTTCTTCAATGTATATTTTCCCTGTTTCTCTCTGTTCTTATATTTAAATTCTACTGCAACATTTAAATTTCCCAGTTTGGGATAAATAAAGTATATCTATCTATCTATTAATCACTGCTTCATAATATAAGTTAAAGTTTTAGTCAAATAACGCATTCAAATGTTTCATCCTGAATTTATGAGCAATATTCTAATATGTCCAACACCAACCAGTCTTAAAGTGTTGATCGCCAAATCCTCAGTTTGCTGTTGTGGTTGGATGTTGTGGACGAAGCCACAGAATGAAGAGGACGAACTGATTTTAATTTGTCTGAACACAAACAGGAAGTGTTGAGTTGGTATGTGGGAGTTTAACCACTAACATAAATGGTCTTTTGTAACCAAATTTGAAAAAAACAAAACAAAACACTTATTGTAAGTGAAAACTCATGTTTGAAATGAGAAACGAAAGATCACTCAGATTAGTCATTACATGCTGCTATTGATGGATCACATTAATGTATCAAAAGGAAATTAAATGTAATTGCGTTTACGAGGAAATAAATATAAAAGACAGAAGTTTTTATTTTTATTTTGGGTGTGGCATGGTGTTCCTGAAACTTGCAGCATGCCTGATCTTGTTGGTGCATTTTTGCTTGAATCACGTGCATCAACCGTGACTCATGCAAAAATTAAATAATAAGTGTAAAAAAAGTCATATTTGTGAGACAGCTCATAGGAACAACTGCGCTAACTTCTGGTACATTTTGGAGAGAAGACACTGATCGTCAGGGAGGTTTTTCCTGCAGCTTTACTGGTAGTCGCACGTTTTTGGATTCTTTATGCGAAGCAAACAGCTCAAATTTATGAGTAACAGTAGTTTGATTATTGGTAGATTTTATAAACACAAATTTAGATGTTTTTGCAAGAAATTTTGTTGCTGTTAAGAATTTTATTGAAATTCTTGGAGAAACCGAAAACGAGAAAAAAAGACTGGATTACTTATGTTATAAACTGATGAACGTATGTTAAGGTGTTATTGAATTGTTTTTTTTGGGTTTTTTTTTTGGTAAACGTTCGACAAATAAAAATAAACATGTCCATATTGTCGCCTTTAAACATGCTTACATGCTAAGAGCACGTGAATTCCAACATGATCGTCCAAATTCATGCTGTGACGAATGATTCCTAAAACCTTTGATGTTCATGTTAAAATAAAGCATGGAGACTAAAACTGGTCTCGGTTCATTAACCGATCATTTCGTGTACCTTCAAACAGCTCTGTAGTCGGTTAAATGCATGCCTGTATTTAGGTTTACTGCGATAACACATTAGACCCAGCTGGATCCCATTATCACTGGGCCCCAGATACCCATGTGGTCCCTGTGTCACCCCATCAAGGGCCCCTCCATGGAAAAGTGATAACGAATTTGGACAGGGCCCTTGCATATCAGGCAGTTACAAACCACCTGGGCCCCAAAGAAGAGCCCAGACTGGTCCTCATTGGGCTGTTGAAACTCAAGTTCTCACCAACTTCCTCTTTCCTCACAGGAAACAGGAAGTGGAATTTTGGTGACAGCATTTTAATGTATGCCCCATTTTAATGGCTGCCCCCAATCTGCAAGAGTATAATATAACACAAGAGTTATTACAATATGCAGGCATTTCAGGGCTCACGTAGATATTAGTCAGTCTCAAGGTATCCAGGTAAGTCTTGCTGAGGCATGACCGACAATTTAAACGAACATCCTGAGACGTTTCCATGCAATGCTCTCATGTGATGTTCCAAAACCAGACCCAACGGACTTATTTCAACAATCATGAATCATGTGAAACTCATAAAATTTGCTGTCAGAGAACTTTTGAACCGTTCAACCCCAGAGGATAGCAGTATATTCTAAAGGTGTCAGCTTTGAATAGCGTCTATGTAAAATCCAAGAAATCCTCACCTGCAAAGACACCTTTTAATCCATCTCTGTCCAAGTTGCTTGTCTTTGCAGGGTTGCAGCGGGAACTGGAGTGCATCCCGGGTGACGCAGGGAAAGGCGGGATGTACCCTGGACCAAGTTCATCACAGGACAGACAAACATTCACACCTACGGGCAATTTAGAATTCTTAATTAATCTGTGTCACACGTGTTTTTGGACTGGGAGGAGTTCGTGAGAACGCAGAAAGTCTAAACCTGGACGTAGACGGGGCGGCAGTGGCTCAGCGGTAGACCAATCGTCTTGAAGACAGGATCGCCCAGCCATCGGGGGCTCGATTCCCGCTCCCGCCAGAACATCCATCGGAGTGTGAGCTGACGGTGGGAGGCGTCGGCTCACCTCCCGGCCACTGCCGAGGCGCCCTTGAGCAAGGCGCCGTCCCCCCTACAAGATGCTCATTGGGGCGCGACCCTCGTGTGCGACCCGTCACTCCGCCCCCCTTGTACCTCTGTATGTCCACACTGTTGACTAATTGCATGCCTACAGGCCCCTGGTGTGTGCTGTGTTCAGGGGCCTGTAACCTGTAACCCCGTGTGTGTAATTAACACCTATATGTGTGAGTGTGAGTGTAAAAAGAATTTCCCCAAGAGGGACGAATAAAGTATAGATTGCTTTTGCCTTGAAAACAAGACAAAACCTAACCCTAACCCTTGTAAAACAATAAGAATGCAGCCCTGACTCCTTCATTGCAGACTTCTACTGATATAAATATGGATGTTTGGCGCACCGTCTTGTAGTGGGAGAGCAGATGGCGCGTAAAGACGTGAATTATTTGACGTGTGTATGTATGTATATCCAGAGGGCAATCTCCTCTAGTGTTGCATTCAGCTGTACATCCATTCATCCATTTCTGCCTCGGGGGTCATGGGTCTATGGAGTCTATCTCAGCTGGCTATGGGTGAAAGATTGGTTTACACCCCCAATGAGGTGATGGTGAGGTTGTTTACATTCATATTTACAGTCTTCTTTCTTCTTTTCCTTTTTGGCTTTTCCCTTCAGGGGTCGCCACAGCGAATCAACCGCCTCCATCTAACCCTGTCCTTTGCATCCTCTTCTCTCACACCAACTACCTTCATGTCCTCTTTCACTACATCCATAAACCTCCTCTTTGGTCTTCCTCTAGGCCTCCTGCCTGGCAGTTCAAAACTCAGCATCCTTCTACCAATATATTCACTATCTCTCCTCTGGACATGTCCAAACCATCTCAGTCTGGCCTCTCTGACTTTATCTCCAAAACCTCTAACATGTGCTGTCCCTCTGATGTACTCATTCCTGATCCTATCCTTCCTGGTCACTCCCAGAGAGAACCTCAGCATCTTCATCTCTGCTACCTCCAGCTCTGCCTCCTGTCTTTTCCTCAGTGACACTGTCTCTAGACCAAACAACATCGCTGGTCTCACCACAGTTTTGTACACCTTTCCTTTCATTTTAGCTGAAACTCTTCGATCACACATCACACCTGACACTTTTCTCCACCCGTTCCATCCTGCCTGGACACGCTTCTTCACCTCTTTTCCCCACTCTCCATTGCTCTGGACTGTACATTCATATTTACAGTAATTTTCAATAAAATTGCCTGTTTATGTAAATGGTTATTATCATTATTATTATTATTATTATTATTATTATTATTAATAACAAAGCTGCATCAATTCTGGAAAAGTGTATCTGACTGCAAACGCCCAGTAAAGGGAATTCCTTCGCTACACAAAATGTGCTGGGAATAAATCATGACTTCTTCTGCGCCGTCATTACTCATTTATTTTAACAAGCAGATGAATAATTGCACTGTTTTGAAATTTCAGAGGTAAATGTCCTGCGGGAACGTCAATCAGGAACAAGCAGACTAGCGTTGGAGAGAGAGGCACTCAAAAAGAATTTTATGTCAGACTGTTTTACGACATATCCCATGTTTCTTTGATGAGCCTGGAGAAATGTCATGTTGAATATACGGTATGTATTGAGAAGATTACCAACATCAGAGACACCTTAAAATAATTTTTCATGGGAAGATGAGCCGCTCATTGAGGCTAAATCGTCAGAAGCTAGTTATGTACTTAAGAAAATGACAGCCTGTCACAAAACATATTTTCGTAGAGACAAATTAAAGTCAATTTCAACAAGGCAGTCAGAGACTGCAACATCCCACGACACCCCTGAATTCAAAATATTACCCTGACCTATTTTCATAATGGTTGCAGCAATTAATTCTAAATTGTACTATCGATATGACATTGACCTAGCTTTCCAAAGGTGAAGGTCATCATCACATTTTTGTGCCTCTGGCTTCCTGAAAATGTTGCTTTTTGTTTTGTGATAATCTCATCAGGTTTCAGAGATGTGTACCTAAAAAGGTGTGAAAGTGAAAATTTGACCTTGACCTAGTTTTTCAAGGTCAAAGTTGTGATCTACTTTTAATCCCCTTGCCTCCTTGAATATAACTCCTTTTGTTTCGTCTTTCTATCTTATCCGGTTACTGAAAAATGTGCAAAAAAAAGTACAAAAGTTGAAATTTGACCTTGACCTAGTTTCCTCAAGGTCAAGTTCATCGTCTCATTTTCATCCCGTTACCAGCGGCTCCACATACCAGTTTTTTGAGATACAAGCCATCACTCTGCCCATAGGAGTTATGAGTCTCTGAACACAGCAAACTTCCAGATGCTGTCAGCCAATAGCATGCACGTACGATATCACATGACCATCTACTAAAATTCCGCGATGTAGTGAAGCATCTTGAAGCGCGAACAAGCGAGGGATTACTGTACACTATCTTGAGGTTCTACTGTAGGTTCTACTGTAGGTTACTGCTTCATGTACATCATGATCTGGACTTGGGTGACTTGACCTCAAGGTCGCGTTGTTTTAAGAACCTCCCCAGCAGCTGATCAATTGACAAACAGAGATGTTGAAGTTCAAATGGTTAGTGAAAGAACACGTTAATCAAGACTTGTCTTTGTGATGCTTGTAAGCTGTAAACCTTCTACCTTCTATTGTCCTTTCAGGAAGTCTGTGTATTTACTGAACAATTACAACGACCTTCACGTTTCATCCTGCTGATCTGTCGGTGATGAAGAAGCTCATTTGAGTTCAAGTGTCTGGAAAGTGTTTCCCCAGGTGTAATGGAAGATATTACTTTCCCAGGTCGATTTTGTCCTGTCGCTCCAGGGAAGTTGACAACATTTTAGCACATCTGTAGCCAAACGCCTGTCATACGAATACGTTCTTAAAGGGGAACAGATTAAATCTGTGATGTACACTACAACTCCAAAGTGTGGACACACCTTCTCAGTCAATGGTTTTTCTTTATTTAGAAAATGTAGATTCTCACTGAAGACGTCAAAATTATAAAGGAGGATAATGCAGCACAGAGAAAGAACCGTAAATGTGTTGTGTATTTGCTTTGCGTTGACGTCAACTTTGCAAAACCTTGACCTTCACTCACTGATCTTCGCGAGGTCGTCACCTGAAATGGTTTCTACTCCACAGGTGAAACTTGTTTAGGTTCTTTTGCGGATTTTCTTGACTTCTTAATGAAGTGGGGTCCATCAATCAATCAAACATTTCGACAGCTAGGCAAATCATAAACACAAGCATCCATTGGGTGGTAATTCGATAAGGACAGAATGAGGTAACGAGGCCTAGAACAGCTGGAAAGTGAACAAAAGTGATTCTTGAATTTCGAAATCAGATAAATGCTGAGCAGCAGCCTTTGTGTTTGTTGGTTGTTGTTGTTGATGTATAGCTTGTGCTATGCACGGCCCAGTCCCAACATGAACTTGTGTTCCCGAGCCAATGTAGTAAAATGCTTCTCTGATTCTTGTCAGTTTTTAATGTGGTGCAGCCCGAGGGGGATTGTTCTGGATTCACAGAATCCTTTGTTTGGATTATTTTCAGAAACATTATTCTCTAGATTTCCATGAAGTTGACAAAAGTTTTAATCAATCAGGATTAACTTGTCTACCTGTTAGATGGTCTGAGGATTCAAGCACTTTTGAAAGGACTGTTCAAAAGTCTTGGGAAGCTTTAGCACAAGGCGATTTGATCAATGAGATAACAAAAGGTAAGAGAGTTTGGCTACCTTAAGGTCTGAAAGGTAATGAGACAAACCATTCATCATCATGGGTTTACAGAGTCAATGATGATGAATGTCGAGCTCATTGACTTGACATTGGGTGTCCTACCTTAAACCTTTCTGAAACTTGCTTGAAATATTTTAGTTACAACTGGGCTCAAGGGTGTAGGGAAGGATTTCCTGACTATCTCCAGGTCGTTCCGGCTGATGGAAACGGTGGACAAAAAAAACTCTTCCTGAGTCTGAAACATTACAAGACCTGTAACCTTCTTAACTCTAGATGAAGCTATTGCTCAGTCTCAATGATGAATGGAGTCACTCAGGCATTAATTACTGACTTCAAGCCATATTCAACCAAAATATAAAGATCTGCCAAAATCAATGAGACATTTGCTCGTCAGAGTTCATGTCCTGGATGAAAGGGAATTAAATAAATCTGTCACGTTGGACCGAGTGATTTCATGCTAGTTGTACTCATTTCAGTTCATTTTTCCCAGATGTACACCATATGTGATTCATTATTCTTCATGCTAATTTTTATGATAATTTACCGTCCCAATTCCTTCATTCCTGAGGTCAAACTAAGTCAAGGCATCGCTAAAGTTATCTCATGATGCTTGTCAAAAGAACAGGCCTGGACCGTTATTTTTGTTTCTTATTTACAGAGCGATTCAATAATTTCCACATGAGCAAACCTTTGGCCGCAGGTAAGGTAAAATTGCCTTTCAACAGTTGGATACCTAAGGTGTTATATTATCAGGTAAACGTGTGATTTGTTTTTGAGGCATTTGCTGGATCTCAATCTGAATCAGTATTTCACAAAACTGGCAGACAGATCAACACGCGCAAGTCATAATTTTTAATCATCTCCAACCTTTCTGACACATCTGTTGGGTTTTGCCACAAGGCCTCCAGCAGACATTTAAACTTGCCATGGCAGGAAACAAACTTAATATCATAGATGCTGTCTCTTTTCCATTTATCTGTCATGACTTTCAGCGAGCTGTATGCCCAAAACATCAAAA
The DNA here is from genome assembly GCA_013358685.1 of Antennarius maculatus. Classification (NCBI taxonomy): domain Eukaryota; kingdom Metazoa; phylum Chordata; class Actinopteri; order Lophiiformes; family Antennariidae; genus Antennarius; species Antennarius maculatus. The sequence continues at coordinate 26,067,065 of CM023609.1, read as the reverse complement.
TGAAACACAGCTATGATTGATTTAATCACGGTCAAGAAGGTTACTCTAACAAGCTTTTAAACCAGAGAACAACGCTGATCCTGATCCATGCATGAGTCAAATATGATCCGTTTGCGTGCCAGACGATGTGTCCATCAGTGCCCTCATTCGTCTATGTGTCTTTGATGTTCACGTTGGTACGTCCACAAGAGGGCAGTGAAGAGTCGAAAGCCACAAATCACTGACAATAGGTTAGCTCGTGTAGCTTGCTAATAAATCCAATTAGACTAGAGGAGGGGGAATTTTTCTGAATGAGAATCAGCTTTATTGGTCAAGTCCAGGCTCACAAACAGGATGTGACTCTGGTTTAACTTTGTCTGAGATAGATAGATAGACTTTGTCTGAGATAGATAGATAGATAGATAGATAGATAGATAGATAGATAGATAGATAGATAGATAGATAGATAGATAGATAGATAGATAGATAGATAGATAGATAGATAGATAGATAGATAGATAGATAGATAGATAGATAGATAGATAGATAGATAGATAGATAGATAGATAGATACTTTAATAATCCTGGAGGAAATTGCACATATCCACTGCTCAGCCAAACACCAGGAAAAAACAAAAACCAAACAGGACATACCACAAGACATACACTACACTAGCAGACACATGTAGCATGAACAGGACATAGACTAAACTATAACTAAAATATAAACAGTAACAAAAAAAGTTAAATATAAACAGTATAAAATTAAAATAAAATTAAAATATAAACAGTATAAAATTAAATCAAATCCATTTAACCGCGTGCTGACCTCGCCACCTCCCCTGAGGTGGGGGCACGGGGCACGGAGGAGGACCTCAGCCTATCTGTTGAGGCGCTGTGTGACAGCAGTCTGCTGCTGAAGGTGCTTCTCTGCTGGGAGAAGGTGGTGTGCAGGGGGGGGGCTGGTGTTGTTCATGATGGCCCTGAATTTAGACATGGTCCTGCTCCCCAGAACTGTCTCCACAGAGTCCAGGCTCAGCCCGAGCACTGAGCCCGCTCTGTGGATGAGTCTGTTAAGACGGTCCATATCTCTTTTCCTGGCACCACCACCCCAACACACAATGGCGTATGACAGCACACTGGAGACTACGGACTGATAGAACATGAGAAGGAGCTTAGGACAGATGTTGAAGGAGGCCAGCCTCCTCAGGAAGTACATCCTGCTCTGCCCCTTCTTGTACACACAGTCCGAGTTGAGTGACCAGTCCAGTCTGCTGTCTAGCTGCAGTCCCAGGTACTTATAGTTTCCTACCACCCCCACCTCACTGCCCTCGATGATCACTGGTTGTGGAGAGGGAGGTGCCCGCCGGAAATCCAGCACCATCTCCTTCGTCTTGGAGACGTTGAGCTGGAGCTGGTTCTGCTGGCACCACTCCACAAAGTCAGCCACCAATGCCCTGTACCCCCCCTCATCACCCTCCCGGATACATGCCACAATCGCAGTAGGTACAAGACAGAGTCGTCAACCCCAACCTTGGCCTGATAGGTGAACTGGAGAGGGTCCATTGCACCCTGCACCTGTGGACGCATGAGCTCCAAGACCAGTCGCTCTAGGGTCTTCATTACATGAGAGGTAAGAGCGACCGGTCGGTGGTCGTTCAGCTCAGTAGGGCATCTTTTCTTGGGTACCGGGACGATGCAGGAGGTCTTCCACAGTGACGGACCCTCCCCAGACGCAGACTGAGGTTGAACAATCGCTGCAGGGGGTCCCCTAATTCCGAAGCACAGGCTCGGAGGAGTCTTGGGGAGATCTTATCCGGTCCAGCCGCCTTATAGGGACGGAGCCTCCGCAGCGTTGTCGTCACCAGGTCTACAGTGATGACAGTCTCGGTCGTGGTGGGAGCAGGAGGTCGTGGCGAGGTTGGAAGCTTCGCAGCTCTTGGAGTGGGCTCGGGAGAAGTGGCAGGGGAAGGGGCGGAAGGAGAAGTGGCAGGGGTGGAATGAGAGGAAGCACAGGAGGAGGGAGCATCAGTGGAGCGGTCTGCAGGGCCGGGAGAGGCCTGGGAGTGGTGGGGGAGCTGAACCAATTGAAAAAGCTGTTTAGTTCATTCGCTCGTTCGCTGTTCCCCTCCACAGTGCTGCGCCCTTTCCCATGCCCGGTGATGGTTCTCATCCCATTCCAGACCTCCCGCACCTGGTTGCGCCCCAGCTGCTTCTCCAGCTTCCTCCCGTACGCCTCCTTGACCTCCCTCAGGCAGAGTCTCACGTCCTGCTGGGCCTTCTTCATCTCCTCCTCGTTCTTGCTCCTGAACGCCCGCTTCTTTCTGTTCAGGACAGCCTTGACTTCCTTTGTGACCCAAGGTTTGTTGTTGGGGTAACACCTGACTGTCCTGACAGGGGCCACGCTATCCACACAGAAGTTCATGTAATCTGTAAAACACTGAGCTGCCCCCTCAATGTCCTCCCCATGTGAGCCCACGATGACATCCCAGTTGGTGGTCTGGAAGCAGTCCCTCAGCATCTCCTCCACTTCCGGGGACCACTTCCTGACCTGCCGTGTTGTTGCTGGCAGCCGTTTCACCAGCGGAATGTAGGTGGGCTGAAGGTACACTAGGTTGTGGTCTGATTTACCTAGTGGAGGGAGGGGGGTGGCGGTATATGCCTCCTTAGCATTAGTGTAGAACAGATCGATGGTTCTGTTCTTCCGTGTGGGGCAGTCTACACACTGGACCATTGTGGGGAAAGATGAGTTCAAGGTGACGCGGTTAAAGTCACCGGTGATAATGATGAGCGCGTCTGGGTGCCGGGTCCGAAGAGCAGAGGTGGTCCCACAGATGGTCTCTCGTGCAGTCTCAGGGTCCACACGTGGAGGGATGTAGACGGCGAGGACAATAACGTGTGGGAATTCACGCGCTAGGTAGTAGGGTCTGATGCTAACAGCTGTTAGCTCCAGATCGCGATTGCACAGCGTCGATTTCACCGTCACATGTCCCGGATGGCACCATCTATTGTTGGTATAGATAATTAATCCACCTCCTTTCTTCTTTCCGGCGGTGTTCGTGTCCCGGTCCGCTCGTACGGAGGAGAAGCAGGTTATTCCGACGTTAGCGTCTGGCACGTCGCCAGTTAGCCACGTCGCCAGTTAGCCACGTCTCTGAGAACACAAACAAGCTGGTCTCCCGGTAGCGCTGTTCAGTTCTGCACAGCGCCGTCAGTTCGTCCAACTTGTTCGGTAGCGAGTTCACGGTCCGGTTAGCGGCTCTAGCCGTTATTCTAGCCCTTTCAACGCGACCCGCTCAGCATCCGCGATATCTCCGTCGGAGCTCAGCGGGAATTTTAAATTTAACCCTAGAACACCACAGCTTAAAATAGTAATGCGACCACTACTGCCTGGTGATTTCTACCTGATATAATAACCCCCCCCCCAAAAAGTACTTGTCATCAAAATATATCAAAATATCACAACACATGGCTAATTAGAGTGGTTTTCTTTTATTTTCAATTGTGATGTGTCCAAGACAATGAAAGAAAAGTGTCATGGTGGACCCTAAAAAAAGTTCTGAAATTACTGAAAAGGAAAAATTTGAGAAAAAAAATCCTAAATTATTATTATTATTATTATTATTATTAACTAGAACCAAGGCAGTCAGAGACTTCAGCATCCCATGACTTACCCTGACCTACTTTCAGGGTAGGTCAGGGTACCCTGAAAGTAGTACCTGGACTAGTGCATAGACTAGTGCATATGGAGAAGACCAGTGTGAGCAAGACCATAGATCAAAGATAGTGCATAAATAGATCAAAGCACTAGCTTTGATCTATGGTCTTACACTGGAATTCTCCCTCGTCTTTCTATCTTATCCGGTTCCTGAGTGTACAAAAGTTGAAATTTGACCGTGACCTACTTTTCGCAAGGTCAAGGTCATTATCTCATTTTCATCCCCTTTGCTGCCCGAGTAACGTGCTTCTTGTTTCATCTTTCTATCTGCAAAAGATATTTGGTGGACAAACGAACGAACGAACGGATGAACACACGAACACTGACAATTACAATACATCACCGCTTTGAAGCGGGATGCATTAATAACAGTAATAATGTAAACTTGGGATTTCTGCGTCAGAAAAGAGCCACACCTTCAAAGACATCAAAGCCAATGCTGAAGCCACCCAGTGACCCACAACAAGATAAACTCCAGCAGCTTGGCCAATAAACCTGATTCTGAATCACTTTTTTCTTTCCGTTGTTGTGTTCATATGAATTTGTTGTGTCTGGGAATTAAGTGGATTAAATTTGGGATAAATAATTTCATTGATTTATTGATTTAATTGATTTGTCGCCCATTTCCAGATCCCTTCAGGAAAGGTACATGAGCTCTGCTAATCTGAAGAATTTTGATTGAAATTACTGTTGACTGGGTAAATTGTCCAGAAAATGAGTTCAGTGTGAGTCATTCTAAAACACCGTTGGCTGTATTGTTGATTCAGTAGCTATGGCGGCTTTTGTCAAACAAGACAATCAAATAAAGGAAATAATGAGACGAGTTTCTCTGTAATTGGGACAAGAAACTGTTTTGTCAATGTGCTTTGATTAATCTGCACACATGCGCTGATATCTATCCTCGTGTATGGTGGCCGGCTGTGTATGACGGGATCGACTTCTATTCACATTCGTCTTACACGGTGATGTTGAGCTCTAAAGCTGGACCACATGTGCTGCAGGACTTCAGGAACTCCTGTAATCCACTCCTAGTTGACGTTTATGATTTAAACGATGTGCTTCATGTTAAATAAACACATTTAGAGCGCAGGAATGCTGGAAGGACTTTTAGCGGGCTCGTAGGCTTCTGACATGTAAAGACCTTTCTGTTTTCCTTCAGGCTAATCGCACATGTGTTCCCACTCAGGAGATAATAGATCAAAACCTCAAAAATATACCAGAAACAGTGGAAGGTGCCTTAAAATTAGCATTTTCTACATTTTGCTCGACCTCTTTGGTCACTTCAAGTGATCTATAGTGGAAAGTCTATAGATCTGACCGTGAAGCCATATGATAATAAACACGAGAGATGACATCTGGAACAGAAAAGCATCCTTTGTCTCTCATCCTGTCACTTTTATTTTATTTTATTTCTAGTTCTAAGGACTCATGAGATAATTTCTGTTCCATGGAAGGTTATTTTTGCTTAAACTGCGTTAGTTTAGCACAAGTCAGATCTGACAAATTAAGTACGTTTTTCCCTTTATGGGACATACTGTATAGCATTGATATGGACCGTCAAAGTCCTGTCTAGTTTTTAACTGATTACACTGAGGGAAAAAATATCATTGAGAACATTTGTCAATATCAGTCTGTCTACAATGAGCATAAACACATCTGTCCATGTGCTTCTATTATTAAATTATACAAACAAAATGCAAAACTATCATTTTTTACTACGTCTGAACATGTTTCTGTTTTTTTTTGTGGGTGGAACTATAAGAAAATGAAACTACGTCCATTCTATTTTTAACTTTACTGTCAAATTGCTCTATTTTTTTTAGCTATTCATATTTTTATGATGCTTGACTATATAAATAATTTTCATATTAGCCCTACAAATGCTTGCATATGCCAGAATCATATAATATGTGCCTATGTGAACAAAATGCAAGTAACGTATGGTCGATGTGGGTTTGACGGTTTTGTCTGTTATGCTTGATAATGTAATATAACAGGAATTTAAGAGTAGGAAATGGAAATAAAATGAACACCGTCATTAGTAAGACGATGATAAATCATTCTGACAGAGTGAAGGGTTTCAGATTCGGATCCAGAACATCCAACATGAGCTGATGCCTGAGAGAAGTTTTACGACCACCGATGAGCTGAGAGAAGACAAAACCAGTCGGCCTGAGCGTGAGATGATCACACCCAAACACCAATCCCGTTTCCCTGTTCCTGACACTTCACAAAATCCCAAACCTGGAAAATGGTCGTGGTTCTCCAGCCAATCCCGGGCTTCACCCGGACGATCTGAAAGGATGTAGCCGTAATAACGTCAGGGCTTCAGCCTGGAATGCTTTGTTTTTTACCAACCTTGTCATGAAAACACAATCTAAGATCTACAAGAACCCAACCTGACCTCTGAGTGTGAATTATTCTTCCTGAGTTACGAAGGGAACCAATGGGACGACACCAGTAGGTCAGATGAGTAGCAGATAATTATCATTAAACATCATTTTTAATCATTGGCAAAAATGATTTCCTCTCCTGGGAGAAACCAACTTTTAAATCTAAAATCCATGTCTAAAAACTTTTGGCCTGAGTCTGTGAGAAAATGAAGACATTAACACCGGTGTCACAGTTCTGAGAAATCTCAACCTCTGCTAAGCCGTAAATTTCAGTTGAAGTCCAACGCTTTCAGCAGATATGCAAACAATTATAATCAAATGAAGACACGTAGCTCTACTCGGTTGATGTGGGCTTAACCTCAAACCTTGTCAACACCTTGGGAAGCCGTTGGGCATCCTTAGATCACCTTGACGGGTATTTGGCAGTCGGCGTGAATGATTCACACGGGCAGGTGTTGTCTGTTTACACGATGTGTGAGACGGAGAGAGTGAATGCAGTGAGGTAGAGATCACGGGCGCGTTTCAGAATGAGAGTAAACGTAATGTCAGACGCCGCTTGTTTTCCCAAATAGCTGACGCAGCAATAGCATCTTCTTCAACGGAAACAATAAACAGTGATTGAGCTTTCCGGTTCGTCCTAATTGGTGTCACCCTGTAATTATTAATTAAATAACTGAAGGGTGAAACTTAGTGGAACAAGGCCCATTGGGTTTAGATATAAAAGCAGAATTAAATTAATGGAACTTTTCTAGTGTTTTCCTGCTGAAACGCACAAATAATTCAGGTATCCTGGACGACGCTGTGTAGAGATGACGGGACAGCGAAAGGTAAACAGGTGTCGGCAAATCTGCAGTCGATTGAAGTTCTATTGCACAACGAGAGGTTATACAATTACTCCTGATGCTGGCAGGGAAAGCCATCATGGAGAAACGGGGGGGGGGTGAGCCTCCCAAAGAGAGGGCCAAAGATGGGGCAAAAAAACCACTGGAAGCGTGGAGTAGGAACTGGAGAGCAGGAGGTACCGCTTTATCTTAACCCCTGACCCCCCAAAGTAACCAAACTCACCACCATCCTCAGGGAGGAAGGAAACATTACGCATACATGGAGTAACAAGCTTATCCAAACACATCACACAGCTTTATCTGCTCGGTTTATTGATGTACGCCTGTTGAATTATGTTGTCTTTTATAATCGTCACAGCTGAAATACACTATTTATTATAGTTTTTAACTTAATTTGACTTCTGCAAATCACATCCTATCCCAACCCCATCATTGGTGCCTCAGGACTGCCCAAGAAATCCCAACCCCTCTTTTGGGAACTTGTATGGATTGTGTTGCCTAGACCTCTAGCATTACCTTGGCCTCCCCCGAGAGGAATCTGGGAGTTGTGTTTGATCCTACTAGCTCCCACGTCAAAATAAATAAATTCTTGTACATAAGAAATAAAAGATTATCTCATGGATCTGCTTGAGGTTTCTGCCTGTTCGAGGCATTTTTTCTCACTACTGTCTCCATTTTTTTAGCTCGTTGAAGGTCGTTGGGTCTTGTTGGGCTATGGTGTTGTTCTACAGCGTTTTTGACTTATGAGTGGTAGACGCATCTAAATCAAAGTATGAGTTTATTTTTATAATTTCATTCTTAATTTGGGTAAAATCAACAATGAGAACAAAAAGTCAATGACAGTTTTTTCTTTCTTTCGTGTTTTTATTTTGCTTCCGTTGCGTTTACACGTGTTCTCAAGAGGCTCGGCCCGCTAACGTCTCTCAGTCCCTGACGCAAATCCTTAAATATCTACAGCAGACGATGATCTGGACACGTCTCTGTTCTCCTAAAGCTCGATGATGAGTTTCCCCTCATCGTCGCTGCTGCTGGTGTCCTCCCTGTAGTCCTGACAGCTTTGAATGGGCCTAAGTCCGCCGGTGAGACAGTCTGCTGACGGATAGCCGGAAAAGAAGAAGGATGGGTATTTGTTGGACATGTCGGTTCTCCCAAAGTTACTGCTCTGACTTGTGAATTCATTTGATGCTTTATCCTGGGTGTCCTGGTATCCAGCTGTCTCCGGGTACGTGAAAGGTCTTGGTGACAGCAGAGTGTTGTTATCCATCATAGTACTGCTCGGTGTTTGGTGGTCCCACATCGATCCAGAGGCGTCTTCCCTCGCATGAACAGAAGGAACCCGGCTTGGGTTCAGCGTCGGTTTAGCATCAGGGGAGGTAATTGCCTGACCTCCAAGCGTTGACTCCTCCTGGCTTGAAGATGTTTGTCGGCGCCTGGAATCCATTTGCGACAAAGGGTTTTGCGCTTCCGTCGGCTGGGCCTGCCTTCGGATGTGTCGACTCGAATTTGAATCACATATCCTCTGCGGTTGTTGGTCACAGGCGGCACTGCTTTCCAAATGCTGTGAGAAAGAGGAGTTGTTTTTGTCCGTTGAGGGTTGTGGAGGATTGAAAACGCTCATCTGACTGCCAGAGGCAGGTGAATGAAGGCAACTCGCCATGCTTGGGGCTCGCTGGGGGCTCTGTTGTGGGTAGTCACGCATTCCAGAGAGTGTTGTTGAGAGATGCGGCTCCGATAACCACGGTGGGGTTTTCAGGGAATCCATTTTGACCAGAAGCTCTTCACCCTTTTGTGAATAGAAGAAGAATATGAGTGAGGTTATTATCACGATAGCATCGTGCTAATCTTTCCCTTCCCTCCTTGAACCTCAAGCCTTATGCTTCCTGTAAGTTTTTATCAGTCGTCGCAACGAACACAGCCTCAAAGCCTCGCGTCTGATTGGCCTCCCTGTGTGGCTCTGTAAGTAGCATTTTTATTTAGCATATTTACTATGTTGTTCATCTTTTTTAACCAAATTCCTCCCTGTGGCAAATAATATTGTGGGAAATTTTTTTGTTTTTCATTTTTAGGGAAAATTTCCACATACTCAACATTTTGGTTGGTTTGTGGGATGACTTAAAACAATCAAAAATATTTCTCAGGGATTTCTGAGAGATTGAAAACATTAGGTCAGTGCATTTGATCCGTGTTATTGAATGAGCTATTTTCTGCTGAATGAGTTCAGTCACACCTGGAGCTTTGACACATCCTGTAAATATGAATTTCTGCTGCTGGACTCCGCCTTGCTCCGCCGTTCTGGATCCTCATCGGTTTTCTTATCCTCTACCGCCATCCCTCCATCACCTCCGGTCTCCATGCACTGGTGTTTGGCCCCTCCAGCTTCTTGATTCTGCACCGACTTCCAGTCTGGCATCCCAGGGGCTCCTCCATGTCCCCTTGTCTGTGGCTCCTTCTGGACTGCACATCCTTAAAAGGGGGTTCCACAATGTTAATAAGTTCAACTGAGCATAAAAATGACATGTTTAGACTCTGGGCGCATCTGTGACCACATGCTGCCATCTTGTGGTCAGAATGGTTCAGCATTCTCTGTGTAACTTTCTAAAAAGAAAAGATTTTATCTCCAAGTTTTGTATATTCTAATTGTTGCCGTCTTTATACGTGTTAAAACCAGAAAGGTCTTCAGTAAAGCTTCACCTTTCCCCCACAATGTTTCACGGAAATCGGTTCAGTCGTCTAAGCATAACTTGGAAAAAGGTTTCCAATCACGTGTTGTTTGGTACGAAAGTAGGACAGAAAGAAAGTTGTTTCCTGGCCATCGTTCCATCAGCTTTCATGAAAGCCCCTCCCCTCGAATTTGGAAATTAAATCTATTTTGAAAAAGTGGTTCAGTCTTCTACATGTAGAAATAAATTACTGCAAAACACCACACAGATACTAAACTAAATCACATACTAGCAAAGTACTACAATAAATGTAGTAAATTTGCAAACATTGCCCATTTGTATGCAGTTTGTCACCAAAAAAATAACACACAGCATTTGAAGGTGTGGTCATGGTAACCGTTGATATTTTTTAAGCATGCTTCAAGTATTTCTTTGTGGTATCACTAAATTTTATATTTTCTAATTCAGATTTAAATCATTTCAAACTCTTCTCAAATATTTTTTTCACAGGTGAATTCCCAACATGATCGCTGGTCTAGAAAGAGTGGACCTGTGGGCGGGGCTGGTCACAGGTCGGTTGCAGTGAGCGAAGGTTAAATAAAAAGAAATCAAACTAACAATAATTAGTTGATATTTTTGATCAAATGCAAAACGACTGATTGAAATAGTTGTGTATACCTGCTGTAGGGCTCTGCATGTCTGCAAGCACAGCCGGGAGAGCTCGTCTTTCCGTCTGGACGCTGGAAGATGGCGACGTAAACTGACCCAATGGTTTCTCTGAAGGGGCGGAGCTGATTTCGTCCTCTGATTGACCTGGAGTAATTTCCTGGGAAGGGGCAGCAGAATGATTCACGGGTCTGAATGTCATTTGTGTGTGTTTTGATGAGTTCAGAGTCTCTGATGACGGATATTCCACTAGATTCCCGCAGTAGATGGATGCTTGAGGATCCATCTTATTGATGGCGTTTGAAGGCACTGAAACAGAAAGATTGTCAGCGCATGAGGCACCAGGGTTCCGACCGGGCTGATCCACTGGGGAGGAGTGGGTTTCTCCGGTTACAGAATTGCTCCGGTTGTCTGGAGATGTTTCACCCTTTGCTTTACTTGTTCGGTCTTGAATTTGAGATTTGTTTTGGCTTTGGTTTTCCATTGTTTCTGCTCTCACGCTACTCTGACTCACTGTGCTGGAAGAAAGACGGGTGATGCTGAGCTGGCGTTGGCCTAAGAGTGTCTGAGATACCATTCCACTTTGGCTGACCCTGCTGCCTGGCAAGAGTTGCTCCTCAACACAACGGTTGACAGAAACAGCTTGTCCCCCCTCTGAACTTTGGTTTCTTCCTGACACTTCGCTTGTGAGTGAATCCACAACATTGGTCGTCACGTTCTGAATCTCCGTGACCGTGTTTACATTGACGTAATCGTGTGGGTGTTGTGAAAAGTTTTCTGTTTCAGGAGGCTTGGAACCAGCAGAAGTGAAACTATTCTGTTTAGTCAGCTGAAGATTTGACTTCCCAAATTGTTCAGATGGTTGAGATTTTATTTGCTCCATGTTAAGTGCGACTAAAAACTCACTCTGGTCTGACTCCTTTTGATGTCCTGAATGTTGAGGATCCTTCGCCTCATTTTGCGTTCCCATGGTGACGAGGCTTTGAGCATGCTTCTGGATAGCCTCAGGCGCCGATGCTTGCCTCTCAATCTGTGGCTCAATGAGAGCCAGCTGCTCATCAGATATGATCTGGAAGCAGATCTGGAGATCTGCTGTGTGAACGTGAAACACGTTCTGGGCAGCTGGCTGCATCTGGTCAAACGGTACAATTTGACTAGGTATGACTGGGGTGTTTGGGGAACTGTGTGGTCTGTTGACAGGGCTCAACTGATTCGATGCTTGCAATAGTTGTGACAAAGGATGGTTCTGTTGCCTTTGAGAAAAAGGTACAATGGTAGCATCAGCCGTTTGATCATTTGCTTTAGTCATAGTCGGGGAAGCGGCCAGGTTTGCCACCATGGGTGTGGGCGGTTGGGTCAGCTGCGTAGCTGTTGAGTCACCCGTTGACTGTGAGGGTCGTACCAAAGAGCTGCGTAATCCTGCATTATATTCTTGCAGGCAGCTGGTGGTTACTGTGGCTGTTACAAGTTTCCGGTTCACTACAGCTAGACTTGATTTTGAATTGTTAGCGAGACTTGAGGATTTCGGCTGATAGGTGGTTGGGGCCGTGCAGGGCAAAGGGAGCTGGCTTTGCGTGGAACTGAAAACGTTTGTTTTTTTGAGATCACCACTTGAAACTGGGTTCTGTTCAGTGCAAGAAGACAACAAAGCAGAGGAGGCACTGGAGCCGTCAGCCACCTCCGATTTATCCACAAATTGTTGCGAAGAGTTTGGGGCAAGTTCTGAAGCATTGGGCAACTTGAGTTGGTATTTGGGTAGGAAACTTGTCTTGGCAGATGAAGGGGTGGAAGCAACTGGCAACGTGCTAATAGGTGGTGTATTAGCATTGGTAAGAGATGGTGAAAAAATAACTCCTTTGAGCTGAGTGTGTTTTCGATTGTCTTGAAGGTTGACGTAACTGGGATTAGCAGTGTGTTGAGGTCCACCACTGGTTATGGAGGGAGGGGGGCGAGTGTTTGGGTCGTTGTCTAGTGGCAAAATGATCTTATCATCAGTTTTCTGCTTTTTCCTGTCTGAAGGAATATGGGGTTCACAAAGCTGTGAGCCAGAGTCGGTTTGTTTGTCTTTAATCAATATGCTGTTCTCTGTTCTGCTCAGGCTGCCTGTCTTGTGGTTAATCAGTGATCCAATTAGAGGTAATGGAAGAACTGATAAAGATAGATTCCTCTGAAGTGGAGGGAGAGAGCTAAATGATGTCGGCAGATGGCTGGTGCTCGGATTAATATCTGCAATAGAGACATGAGAAACTTTGGCGGGGGGGCATTCCGGATGACACACTCTTGTGTTGCTGCTTGTGAAGTTCACTGCAGAGCCTGTTGATGCCAATATTTCCTTATGAACCTCTGACAACTTCTTCTGTACACCCTGTGCAACCTCTTGATCTGGGTTCGTCAAGCATTTCTTTCCTTTGACAACACTGTCATCACCACCTTTCTCAGCACTGTAGAGCTTTTTAAAAGTCCCATCCCCGTACATGTACCACTTGTTGTAGGCAAACTTCTGTGCCTTCTTCCTCCGAAACTTCCGGCTGCTTGGCTCACCGCAGTTGTCACTGTTATCTCGATCGCAGCTTGACTCCTCCATAGATGAATTGTAGAGACTGTCTGTTGCGTGGTTGCAGTCTACGGCTATCTGGCGGACCAGTGGGCGGTGCGTGGATGATGGCTGGTTCACTGACTTGCTTGTAAAACTTGTTGGATTTATATGGCCAGAGCTTCTTCTCCGGATGAGCGTTAAATAATCGTTCTGATGGGGAGAGGTTGGGGTGCTCCTCTCCGGTTGCAGGAGCGAAACACTGAAGGGGAGGGAGTTGCTGCGGATTAAGGGGGCATGGTCTGTGGTGGTTGAATGCTGAGTGGGCGCAGAGCTGTTGAAATCAGCCATCCTAGTTCTCTGCAACCCAACGTTTTGTGTCTGACTGATCCTCATGTCAAAGTGAAAGGAATCCTTGTACGTGTATGGCATGGGGAGGTCGATACTACCTTGCTTTGAGAGGACAGTCTTCCGCGGCCTCACGTTCTCCAACTGTTTGTCCTCTACAACAGCTGTGTTCTCTGAAATCAACTTAGATATTCGCTCCTCCAGGGTCTTTTGCTCCTGCTCCCTTGCAATCTGCTGGGGTTCCTGACAATCTTGACCAAGTTCTGATGATGTTTGTGTGTTGCCGGTTTCTTCAAGATGCTCTTTGGTGGACTCAGTGAGGGAATCCATGCTGTGATCAAGTAAAATACTCCCAGGGCTCGGATGGTGGTCGCTGCTCTCGCTGAAGCCTGAGTCGGTGCTCTCGTGGCTCTGCGATTTTCCTCGGGATACCGAGCTCTCCCACTGTTTGGAGAAGAGAGTGGCTTCCTGTCTCTGAAGGGGAAGATGTCGTCCTGCAATTGTCAGCATCTTTTTGTTTTCCATCCTCTCTTTCTCTCCTTCCATTGTTACCTCAGTGCTTTCATTAGGCCCTTTGGTCTTGTGATCTGCAGGGTTTAGCTCAGAAACATGCTTCTGTACAAAGAAAACTTTTGCTGTGTTTGCTGGAGAGACGATCTCAAGAGCAGGCGATGTGGTATCGTTTTCCGTGCTGCCCGACTCCTCCACGGACAAACTAGAGGTCTCTCTGGAGCTGGACATGCTGTCCAGGCTGCCCAGGCAGCTCTGGTCTGTCTCAGACGAGAGGCGAGCATGAGCCTGAGTACGCTTGTGTTTGTAGAGATTGCTCTGAGTCTTAAAAGAGATTCCACAAGTAGTGCAGGGGTAAGGCCGTTCCCCCGTGTGGCAGCGCAGATGCTTTTCCAGAACACTGGGCTTCATGCAGTCTCGTCCACAGTGAGGACACACATGCTTTCCTGCCGACTTCATTCTAGCTGAAGGGGAAACAGCTGCAAGACTCAATCCTGACGGAGATTGCAGCCCACCAGCAATATGGAGTGTCAGGAAGGGAAGCGTTTCCATGGAGTAAAGCGGAGGCACGGCCAGATGGAGTGTTCCAGGCTCCCTGACGGGTGCGGGAGGCTGAGAATAAGGAACTGTGGGGATGTAAACAGCCATCAAAGGGGCCTGGATGTCCATCCTTTTCTCTGTCTGCTCCGCAGAGGAGGTGATGTGCACTGGAGCACTCGCCAAACCTGGCTTGCCAGTCTCCATGGTAACACAGCTGCTGTCGTGATATACCAGTGTCAGGTCTAATTACCTGTAAAATAAGAACAGTTTCTATTAGACCTTTTGTTTCCCTCAGATCACATGGCACTGATCTGCGTCATGAAGGATGTTTCTACATCACTGCTCAAATACACTTAAGGATGATGACAGATATGCAGTACCCTGGTAGGACAGAGAGCTAATAAAACTGCTAATCCATTTTGGATTTCACGTGGTTATTAACTGTGCGGAGCTCTGCTTCTGTCTCACTGATGTAATGAGTGTTGAGGAGAAATAATACCCAAGGTTACGGAGCGCAGAGAAAAGAAGAGGCATTTGAATCTCTGCCCATTTCTTTACAAGAGCTGGTGGTGCAGGACTTCAACTCTCAAGACACGTTTTGAACACAGGTAATAGATTTGTGTGAAACAAAACGTGGACATGAAGGAATTCATAAAAGAGAAGGTGAGGTAGAAGAGTGCCTCTCACCAGGAGGGGGATGAAGGAGCGAGCAGATACTTATACGGTCCTGAAGAGGCTTTTATCTCCTCGTATGAATGCGTCTACTGATATCAGCCGTTCCCAATTAGAAGTCATTATCACTGACAGCATTGTCTCCTGTCATATTTGCGCAGTACTTTAAATTTGCAGCCACTGACATGAACAGACAAATGACTTCATGTTAGAGTATATATATATATAAAAAAAAAATCCTTTTCCTGTTTCTTTGATGCTGCCTCTGCACGTCTTGTGAATTTTGCATTATTCACCCACAGAGGTACACTTGGCATGCAGCACACTTTTTTGTTTGTTGTACGACGTGAGCTCACCCACGTGAAAAGCTTTATGTGGTGCTTTGAGCTGAGAAAAGTTTGGATCTGGTCTCATATCTGGCATCCTGGTCAGAGTGAAGTCATAGTCTACATTAAGACGTTCCTTTGTTGAGTGTGCATGACATTAATTATTCACAGGATTACACACATAAATGCAAAGCCACAGAATTGACATCATATGTAGTCATATGTGGCAGTGGCATTGACAAAATAGCTCCTACCTGAGCTGAATATGTTACTAATATCCAACATATAGCGCCAAAAGGTTTGCACTTGGTGAATTCAGAGTTTATTATAACTAAAGCAGAGTTGTCAATCTCTTGAACACCAAAAACACAAAGTAAGGTGCGTCTTACGATGATCTCTGAGGAAAAGAATTACTGATAGGAAGCTAATTATTGCATCACTTCCGCAAACTAAGTTCCTATTGTCCAATGAAGTGTAAAAACATCTAAAGGCTAATTTATTCTCAACTTCAGAGACAGATTAGGAGGACCTTTATTGACCAATAACTTTACAGTATTACCAGAATCCTTGGGAGGCAGTGTCATAATTCAACCAACATGTCAAAATTTATCAATGGTCTTGCAGACCACCAGTTAAAATGTTGCTACATCTGTTTTTGCGTATTTTCAAATGGTTTTATTATGGAAGACATTTTCTTGTCTCTATTGGGTCTCTATTTTATTTTATTTACAGTTGCCTGTGAGTATGGTGAAGTCAGCTTGTATTTGGCTAACTAGCTAGCTCCAATTTGGTCTATCCCTTACTCTAACCATAATCATTAGCCCATGCTACTGTTAGCCACTTCCTCTCTGTGAGAGGGGTGTGTAACAAGCAAGGCAGGCATCAAAACATTTTGAATAAAGTTGGACGTCTGACAGCTGCAAAATTGTTTAAAAAGAGTAGAATATGTGACCGTTAAGTCACAACATACATTCTCACAATTTTCGTAGTGTATTGGTGTCACGCACGGAGTTTCTCCTGCTCTCATCGTTTTTGATGCCATTGAAACGTTTGACTCTTCACCACCCTCTTGTGGATGAATTGATGCAAACATAAAGGATCCAAAGACTTAAGTATGACCTCCAGCATGTCTTGAAATCATCACAGAAGGATTAAATTTAACCCAGCGAATAACCAAACTAGACTTTGTGATTGTTGACACTGAAGAAAACACTTCAAGTGAAGTTTTTCTGACTATTTTGTGAGTTATGTTTCTCAATGGATCCTCGTGGGCATTGAGGCATCGATACACCAGTGATGGCTGGTAAGGTGAGAGGTGTGGATCCCAGTCCCATTTGTCTGAGATGCTGACGCTCTAGAGCGACATCCAGTGGCAGCGGATATCATAACTAACCTTTCAAACACTGTTTACTTGGGAACTGCGTGTGCTTTCACTTCCTTACAGTAAAATAAATGTGTTTGATTGCTGCCTGCTGCATATTCTCATTGTTTTTGTCTTCCACGAGATTTCATGTCCAGGGTAGACTGTGTTCCAAAAGAGGTCAGACTGTTTTGAAAATCACCTTCTGTTTATTATAAGAAATAAGCGTCAGCCAAAATGAGTATCATCAAAATGCTGACATAAACACAGCTTTACTTTGGTTTCTGGTTTCCTTGTTCATGTCTTCTCTATTAAACATGGGTTTATTGTCGGATTTGAGATATCAGACAGTGTTACATCACAGAATAACACTAACAAAAACTAGAACGTGTTATAACTAGGCCAAAAGTCTGGCTCAACAGTTCAGGACGGAGATAAGAAACGGGAGAGGTCACTTACGTTCCAGATCAGCAACAATTATCCAGAAACTCCTTCAGGTAGAAGAGCCCCATCCTCAGTTTACCTGCTCTCTTCAATCTGCTCTGACATCCAGGCCATTCGTTCGCCCTGCTGTGTGATTTTCTCCCACATGATCTGACATGAACTGTTTCTTGTCACGAGGAAGCGGAACAAATGCAAATGAGAGAGAAGATGCACGATGAAAGTGGCGAGGCAGAGTGGAGGAGAGGAGAGGAGAGGAGAGCGAGGGAAGGAGGAAGAGCTGGCTGGGTGGGTGTGAGGCTGTCAAACAAAGACTTCCGGAGGACAAGTTGAAAACACAGATTAAACGGAGTGATCGGCAAGAGAGAGAGAGAGAGAGAGAGAGAGAGAGAGAGAGAGAGAGAGAAAGGGACGTGGCGGAGAGGCCCTGAGATCAGATGGGAGGATTTTAAAGTATTGTGCAGAAGCAAAAAAGCAGCTGCTGAGCAGAGGAAGTGCAGCCTTTACCTTCAACAGTCACACTGGATGGCTGACTGACTTCACCATCAACAGTTTGAAGCAATACCTGACTTCTGGCTCACTTACATACTCTCCCCAACCCACCCCCAACTTACCACCACCACCACCACCTACCTACTTCCTCCCACACTGTATTTCATACGCCCACGTAGACAAGAGTGCAGCAAAGCTGAAGTTGATGCAGTCGCATAGCTGCCAGTGTACTCTCTCTCTCTCTCTCTCTCTCTCTCTAAGAACAAACGGATGAGTTGTGGTGACTTTCCATTAGAATGTGCATTACCTTGAACAGGTGCACCACTTCTCATTGGCACCAAATTTCTTCACCCGTTGTTGATTTTGATCAGTTTTATGGTAGCGTTGCATTCACGAGAAAGGTGCAACACTCGTGTTTCAACAAAGAACATCTATTTGCCGTCTACCCAGGTCTGGATTTACGTTCCTTTTAGCTCTTTATTGGTCTCCACCAACCCCTGAGATCAGTTGATACAACTAGAATGCTGAAGCTGCTGGTTGAAAAAACCAAAACAAGCAGCTAAAAGAAACCAAATCTCCCCACAGAGGTGCAGGAAACCTGCAGATTCAGGCATTGTCACAGTCATATCGAACACTTTTGTCACATAGCTGGACTATGACGACTTTAAAAAGACCTTTCTTAAATGCAAATGAAAGAAGTGAAAGAAGTATCCGGGATGCAATTTTTATTGCGGTTCAGATTTTTTTTCAATAAGACGCCGCCGTGTGGGATCAACCACGCAATTATCAAATGACATCTCGACAAAGAAAACAAATAGTTTGTTATAATTTTTTTTTTACCATTGCTCTGCTGCAGACTCCAGCTGGTCTCCAAGGCAACTGCAGGCTTCTCCTGTGAGAGCATGCTTTGTGTTGACATGGTAACCACCTACCACGCATGTTTTCTACTGTCTCCACACAGCTCGCCAGGCCTGCGTGGGGTTGGGGTGGGGAGTTGGGGGGCACGTTTGCACCTTTTTTCGATTGCAGTATGATTCAGTCTCGTGCGGATGTCGTCTCCTTAACGGTCAGCAGATGTTCGGTGATGTTGACGGATGATATTTTGCTACTAGGATACAAGGTTGTGTCACGTTTTTACAGCAAACAGTCATCAGTGACTGGAGACCCATAAAACGTGCTGCTCATTCTGGTTTCCCCACATGCAGCTTTGCTAGAAGAACTTGTTGAAGGTGTATTCATCGCCTGCCTCTGCAGACAAGCTCTCTTAATTTACAAGAGGAAATATCACTTTACATTGTTAGGATTTGAACGGATCTCTTGCAAATAATGGGCAATCTCTTCAACGGTGTGTTGCTTATCAGTCAGCTTTTGAACCGATGCGGGAGGTGGCGACTGAGAGACTGTGTGGGAAGGTGTTGAATCGTTGCCGGCCTGCATCTGCTCACATTTTCTTTAATGGCTTTCAAGTATCTAGAATTAAGATTAAAAAAATAGACGTCAGCCTCTCATCCATCCAGTCACTTGATCGATAGACAGGGGAGACGACATCAGACTTTTTCTGACACGCCAAAGTAACAAGTTAGCTAGCTAGTTACCTCCGATATTTAGCATCAGGTTCTATGATTGCGCTTGCCCCTCCGTGAGAAAGTGAGCAAGTGAGTACGTAGGTACACCCTCCCCCACTTTCTATCCGTATTACCTTTTCCCACACTCTGATAGACTATTTAAAGCACTTTTCTATTAAAGAAAAGTTTAAGGAGAAACTGCGGCGCACACATGGATGCTGTCAGCCAATAGCATGTGCGTAAGGGATCATGTGACCACCTATTAAAAATCCGCGATGTATTGAAGACGCGCATGTTGAAGCGCGAATAAACGAGGGATTACTGAACATTTAAAAATAAGTCATGTCTGGTTTGTAAATCTATTCTGTGAATGCTTTGATCAGTGGGAGACTGGGGTTCAAAGCCAGACTGACCTTTGATCTAGTCCCCCTTTCATCTCATATTCTTTGATCTTTCAATATATATCTGTATATTGAAATAACTATATATATGTTCATAACATCTCCTAAAATACTCAGTTCGTTCCCATTATGCTTTTCCTACAGTACAGACTTGTGAATGACCGAAACAGGAATGTGATGAGAGACAGACAAACAGACCTAGCTCTAGATGTTGGACTTGAGCAAATCACCATGCTCACTGAAAAGTTTTATAACAGGATAACAAGTGAACAATGGGAATTACTGAAATCAGAGGAGCCAGACGCTGCGTTTAAAGTCATGTTAGTAGAATTGCTTTTGGACATGATCATAAATATGTCCAGTGCCATGATAAGGGCATTTAAGAAGAAATATACCTGCTTGACCAGGGAGCAGGTTGAGTTTACTTTAGCTGACAAAATCCTCCAGAGCTTTTGCGTAACCTTCCGGACTCCCAAACAAAGACTTAACTACTTTTCTAAATGCCTTACAGACCACATAAACTTAGAAATCATGGAGGTAGTCAACTCTGCCCTGGCAAAAGAGTCGGATGATCTTACTCACTTTACCAGACCAAGCGTCACTGACTCCATGATTTATCATGCATGTAAAATATTGAAGAACTACTATATCATTTCACCACGCCAACCACAAGGTCAGCAGATGAACATTTATAACTGTCCTGATGTTGCGCAGTCTATGGAGGAATTCCCAGCGACTGTCAGCGAAAATGTGCAAGGGAAAATCAAGGAGCAGATTGTCTTTCTGTTTCAGACCCCTTTGGATTACCATACACATACAACAAGTGAGATTCTTCAATCTGAAATCTCTCAGGAGGTTTTTCGTACCTCTAACATGATCGTCACGGCATACTTGCAGTCATTGAAAGGATCACCTCCAAGTAAGCCCACTCAACTCTCATTTATGTATATACAAAACAGGCTAGAGGACCTTTTTACAGAATGCTTTGCCAAATCATTAATTTATCATTTGTCGGATCAATTTAATATTACCGCAAATGAGAGAACCATGTTGATGCTATCGATCCTAAAAATGTTTTCATGTTGGCATGAACAAGACAAAGAAGACAATCCCGAATCGTTTCTGTCAAAAACTTGTTCCAGATACGTAAGACTCACACAAGCCATCAGAAAACTCTGTGATCAACATACAGAGGCGACGAGTAACAGCGCCGACACATCAGTGAATACTGGGTCAACAAATCACGTTACAGAAAAGGCATGGGTATTTATGGTTCAGATGAACTGGTGGTTGGAATGTCAGGTTAGCCTTTGCGGTCAAAAGACGGCCAACAGTGTGATGTTAGTTCTTCCAGCCACTATCCCAATATGTGAAAAGCATCAAAATGCACTATTATTCAGAGATTATACCAGAATTCTCTGTAGACAAATGGGTTTAATGCTGTTCAAAAAAGTGAAAGAAATCCCATCTAATAAGGAGACCATCATAAATAGGCTATTTGAAATATCATGGTCACAAAGTAAGGAAAGAGAAAGAGAAAGAAAACTCACTCAACACCATGATGCCAAGCTATTTAGGATCATTTTGAAAAAAATGAAGAAGAAGTTTGGAAATTATAATTTGGTCCTTGATGCACTGAATAGTACTGAACTCAGCAGTCAAAGTGCTCTTGAATCAATTATAGAAAAATACCTGTTTAGGTAAGGACACAGCTTGTTCCCATGTTCATCTCTAAATTTCATCCCAACCTTAAAGCTGCTGATTTGACTTTAAAAGTTTACTCTGACCTCAAGATGAAATGTTAAGCAAATTAGACACAGAGATCATTGATGAATATTGAAATTCATCTGTCCATCGATTTTTCAGTAACATTCTTGCTGTGAGGCAACAGTGCCACACCTTATTGAATTGAATGGATGAATGAATGAATGACTACTAGAAACACAGAACAATCAACAAAGAGCAACGGGTTTTCTCCGGCGTACTCCGGTTTTCCCCTCTCCATCCCATCGAGTTAGCCTTGATTGAAAAAAGGCAAGAAAAAAATAATCCAGGCAAATTCTTGAGATCCCCAACTAGAATCAACGCCCCAAAAAAGCCCCGGGTCTGGAATACCTACCAGATCCTGGGCACTGAAAACTCAACAGCAGAACTGTATTTATTCACTAAAGAACTAATATCAATAAATACTATATGATATTAGTTCATGTTCTCCCCTTGTCACTGTGGGTTCTCTCCGGGTACTCCGGCTTCCTCCCACCTCCAAAAGTGCCCCGAAGCGTGAATGACGTTTGTATTTTCCCCCTTATCAATAAGTCAAGAGACAATATTTGTTTATATAAATAGAACACCAATCAAACACTAAGGTTCCATCAGCCTCTTGGAGGAGATTGTTTGATATGGAGTTTACACAGAGTTCGAGTCCAAAATCCAGATCCTGACCCAAACCGAACCTTTTGGATGTACCACAGTCCGTGTTTGAAAAGTTGATGCTGTTCTTCAAATTTTATGTAATCCTGTTAACAATCAGACAAGCAAAGCAAACATAGTATCGCCTTGGTGGAGGTATTAACGCTAATCTGTCAGTCAGCACGTCCCCAGCTCCACACTGCTGCTTCTCACGGAGAAACTTTCTGCTTCCATCTACCACAGGATGAAGACCTTTGTGGACTTTCATTAACAATCAACCAAACTCATGACGTCCTCCTGAGGAGCAATGATGCTGCTTTGGCTGATGGTGTCACTCTACTGCTGCATCAACCCTGATAGGTAGGTAGGACCAGGCATGGCACAACCAGAGGGGGGTACGGGTCAGGGCCTGTCATATGATGCAAAACTCCCTACATTTCACATGAATTTAGTGCTCATTATGTAATTCACATATATGTACTGTATATGCTATATTGCCAAAAGTATTTGCTGAGCTGTCTTTACTCAGCTGTCACTCCTAATCCATAGGGTGTATGATGTTGGTCCACCCTCTGCAGCAATAACAGCATCAACTCTTTTAGGAAGGCTTGTCCACAAGGTTTTGCAATATGTTTATGGGAATTTGGGACCTTTCTTCTAGTAGTGCATTTGTCACTGAATGATGTTGGACAAGACGTTCTGGCTCTCAGTCTCTGCTTTAATTCACCCCAAAGGTGTTCAACCGGGTCGAGGTCAGGACCATGTGCTGGCCAGTCAAGTTCATTCACACTAGACTCATCCACGTCTTTATGGACCTCGATTTGTGCCCTGGTGCACAGTCATGTTGGAATAGGAAGGGGTCATCTTCAAACTGTTTCCACAAAAGTGGGAGCATGGAATTGTCCAAAATATCTTGGTATGCTGAAGCATTCATAACACTGGAACTAAGGGGCCAAGCCCAACACTGCCCCATAATGCAACACAGACAGTTGGGGCACTCTCCAGTTTGGATGCAGTTTAATGTCATACCCATGACTGCCCTTGGGACAGTGAGGCATCAACAGTGTCTTGGTAGTCCTAGAAATAGCTAAGATACGGCACAGAATCCTCAGGCCTCTCGTGGAGGACCCGAGCTTGAGAAGGACACGGATGCCGCCCTACGAGGGTGTGAGGGACCCTTTCTTTGTTTGAAAAAAACTGTACATATATAGTTTTACTTTGAATGGAAAAAGTTTTCCTTTGCTTCATGAATGCACGAGGATTATTTGTGAACGTGCAGTGTGCAGGCTTCTGTGAAGTAACTGTAAAAAGTGCAATTTGCAGGTCTGGCCAGGAGATGGAGGTGTCACCCTTCAAATCGTCAATTCAGGCAGCATGTGCTCTTCCGGTCACATTCTTTGATATTTAAGCTTCACCAAACCATTAATACCATCAGAATAAAAATATTTTAAGGCCAACAGATAAAAATGAGTTTTTCATCAGTTTCATACAAAGAAAGTTTGTTATCATTTGTAAAATGGAGATTATGGAAGTCAATCATTCACTATGAGAGATAATCACCACTTCCTGTTTTTATAGATAAACATGATGGTGCGTTGGCCCCACCATCAAAGTTCTTATAATTGCGATACTGTCTGTATTGTATCTGTTGGGTCACGGGGGTTTTCATTTTTTAGGAGCCAACAGGCTCCAGGAAGCCTGTGCTCTGGACCCTAAAGAATCAGCAGAACTAGTAGGGTGTGTGTTTGACATCCGAGACGAGTCAGTTCACACAAATTCGTTTGGGACGAGAGATGCGTGTTCTTCTAACAGATTAAAGAACCACCACAAAAGGTTGACGACATTTCAACAGCATGAGGTTCACTTTACGGCAGTGGAAAGTTAGCCCCTGACTAACGGTTGTAAACAACAGTTTAAAACCAAAGTTTAGCTTGAAAAATAGAATTGTAGAGATGAACAGGGTCTTGCTTTAAAGATTAAAAGTCCAACTATTAAATTCATCTCATGTAAAATCAGACAAACGTAAAAAAATAAATAAATTCAAAGTCAAACAGCTAACTAGTGCTGGAGTCATGCTGGTTACTGACTCATTTGTGGCAATGGCAGCTCGGGTTTGGTGGGACTGGGTAGAAGTAGATGATCTGATTGCAAGATGGAAGTCAGCTGTAGCAGCTCTGCTTGCTGCCGGTGCACCTGAAACCACTCAGCACACCACACCAACCCACACACACTCAGGACCCGTCCACACAGTGCCGGATCTTTTCGAAAACGAAACTTTTTTTCACCCCGAAAACAGCGTTTTCAAAAAAATCTCCATCCTACACGTGCGTTGATCAACACGTTTATAAGCAGAACAACTCAGAGAACGACAGGAGAGAGGACTGGGACGTGTGGCAACTCACACCGTTCTTCCTGGAGGACGACCTCCATCACAGAGTTCTCCACCAGGGGGCAGCGCATCCCGGTCTGACCCAGAGCTGGCGTCGACATCCTTGGACCATGAATAAATGAATAAATAAATAAATATATAGACTTTATGACTCATAAATAAAGAAACAGACGCATGATGTCACAGCGGTTTTTGTCACAGATAGAAAGTTGTGGATACAGCGTCCACACGACAATGCAGACCCGGCGTTTTCAAAAAGTTGCGTTTTCATCCTGGATATCTGCATTGTCGTGTGGACGGAAGGCGTAAATGCAACAAAAAACGTTTTCAAAGATCTGGCACCGTGAGGACGGGGTGTAAGACAGCCGAAAGAACACATTGTCAAGTCTGAGTCAAAAAGGTGGAGCAGTACCACTAGAACTCACTGGGCCCAGCATTTCCATAATTTAAAAATAACACCATAGAAAAGAAAAGTTTAATTTTTCCAGGAGAATGTCAAAAACATCACAATAGTTGACCTTTCTTGTCTACAAGAAACTTTATTTTTGGTAAATAAACCCAGCAGTGACTCCACGCCTGAGGTCCAGGATGGAGAATGTCTGAAACCAGCGGTGGGAAAGTTTTTTTTGTCACCAACTGCTTGTTAAGTAACATAAATAAGTTTCCAGAGGAAATTTTAGGGGTGTCTTCGCGTCTCTAGTATTCTCCAGTGAGTGTGGTGGAATGTTTTAAATAGATAATATAATAGAATGCACACACAAGGAATGCTACTGTGTTAGAGAAGTTGACAGAGTCGTAGGGACTATGCGACCTCGACGTTGGGCAGAGTGTTTGCTCTTCTTGGACTCAGATGAGTATCGGCAGTAAACTTCTTACCATGCTTGGATAACGTATTTTGCAAAGATGACGTAATAAGGTCAGTTCGACATAAGGTCAGCTTGACACACGGTCAGTTGCCAGTAAATCCAGTAACCGCCCACCACGGAAACACACACGGCAGAGCTTGGCAGACTTGAGTTGAGTTGAGTTCCAGCTTGTCTCCCGCGATGTGGTTACCAGAGATCTCGCTAGACAAGTATCTGTTGACATTGTTTGTCTGCATCAATTTGTCTGTTGGACTTCTCCACAAACTATGTATGATTTGAATTGACAAATATTTTGTACTTTTGTAGTTTGTCCCGTCTCAAGAAGATCTCTCTCCACCACAAACGGCATCACAAAAAAGGGGGATTCAAGACTACGTCCGCCATCCGTGGTCTCTCTTCAGGACAGACATAATGCACTGCGTTCACATATACGTAAGCTACTTGGCTTAAGTAATGCCCTGCTATCTGTCTTGAGGAGATGCTATGGTTTCTGGTGAGACTTCTTTGCTAAACATAATTTTAAATGAATTTGTTTAGTCAGTCTTCCTAAAGCAGCCTGTGTGGGTCATCTTCGGTTGAGGATTTGTCAAAATATATGTTGTTTGTCTGCTTAATATCTGTTTGCTTTAAATAAAGACATATGTTATTTGAAGGTGAGTGAGGAGTGAAAAAAATGTGTGAGACATCAGATCCAAAGAGTATTGAATCAGTAAATTAAGGACGTTTGGTACTGCCTGATGATCTATTTGAATTTTTTTTGTGGGAGACTGTTTAGTCCGACGTTTCGGGTGCCAAACAGTTTTCTGGTTGTTGAACTGTGTGGAACTGCACCTATGATGGTCTTTACTTTTTCTCAAGCTGATGATTGTTGAAGAGTTTTGGTGCCTTTACGCAGGGTGTCCGTAGGTGTCAGGGTGATAAACGCATGGAGTCGGACCTCTATCCTTCTCATCAATGGGTTATGACCATGAAGCCTTAACCCTTGGACACTGTTTGGGCCCAATAGTGACATTTTTGTTGTTCTTATGTGTTTCTCTCACTACAGAGTCCAGGACCTACTGTGAGATGCTGATAGTTAGGAACAATAATCAACCAAACAAATGCATGTATTACTTTTTCTGCATCCGTTGACACAGAATGAGACTTTTTGTTTTCATTTAGAGTAAACACATTTTATTAAAAAAAAATGTCAATAAAGCAGCAAAACAAATAATAAAATTTGATCAAAATTGATTACATCATTTAAAATACAAGAAAATGTCCTGTGGGGGATATTAAGGTCTCTGGAAACACATAAGAGATGAGATTTTAAAAATAGTCCCCTAGGGTGGGAAATTTTCGGCGTTTGTTTTTCATAAAGCTGCACTTAAACAACATGTTCCTCTTCAGGTACTTCCTGAAGGTCTCATCTCGTACGCCGTAGATCATTGGAGTGAGGGATCGTGGCAGGACATGCACGATAATATAGAAGGCAAATCTGGAGTCCTTGTTATTGATCACGAACCATCGTTGGAAAACATTCACCAACTGTGGCACGACATATGTGGCCGTACACAACAACACCTGGAAACCATGGAGGATGATGGTGTTTCTGGCCTTCTCACTGTCTTTGCTAGCGGCTTTGGCAGTGAACAGAATTCTGAAGTACGTGTAAAAGATAGTGAACCAAACAATGACTACACACACATAATGAACAATGTACCTCCTCTTAAGGTTGATGGGGCTTGGGAA
The DNA here is from genome assembly GCA_013358685.1 of Antennarius maculatus. Classification (NCBI taxonomy): domain Eukaryota; kingdom Metazoa; phylum Chordata; class Actinopteri; order Lophiiformes; family Antennariidae; genus Antennarius; species Antennarius maculatus. The sequence goes on along the minus strand of CM023609.1, from coordinate 26,040,224 downwards.
GATACTTTCCTTGTTGCAAGGAAGCTTAGAATGGAAGAATTCCAGAGGCTGCGTCGCCAAGGTGACAAACAGATCAGGAAGAACCACAGACATGCTCGTCACCCATATCAAACCAATGAGACTCAATGTTTTCTTGATGGTACAGATCCTGCTGTGGCGTAGAGGTAAGCAGATGGCGATGTAGCACTCTATCGCCATGCACGCCACATTCAGAGGAGTGTTCTCTGTGGCAAAATGAATAATCAGGACAAAGATGCAGCAGATGGAGACACTGATTTTGTAGAGGGTGTAGCTGATGACGATGAGGATGACGGTCAGCATCACTTGGATGATGTCATTGAGAACCAGGTGGATGAAGAGTATATATTGTGGATTCAGGTAGAAGATCTGTGGATACGAAGAACAGAAAGTATTTTCATTAAAAAATATCATCTATAAACCATGTTCAAACATCATGAGTTAGTATTAGTTGTGTTGTTTCAACATTCTGAACTACCTTTAGCTAATTTCAGCTATCAATATTTTACTTCAGCATTCTAAGGTATTGATAACAAATGTCAGCTAGTTTAGTTTAGGTTTGTAAATATCAGTTACATGTTGTTTCACCATGTTTGCCCACTATCCAGATGTTCATTATTTGTAGTAACACAACACTAAAGAAGAATCACACCTGGTGTTTGCTGAAGACATGAATGAAACTAGCATTGATGCAGGTGATTGAGACTCCAAGAAGTAGAACCAGAAGATTCTTGGTCAAAACTTTGGAAAAAGGTTCTGGAGACCGACCAGGAAATTTGGGAATGACAGTGGTGTTCATGTCTGCAGCATTCAGCACAAGACAATACAGATACAGTAATCCCTCCCTTTTTCGCGTTTCGAGATGCACGGCTTCACTGCATCGTGGATTTTTCAAAGGTAGTAACGTGATACTCTCTCTCTCTCTCATATATATATATATATATATATATATATAGTATATATATATACTGTATACTGTATATATATATGACAGAATGCGTATATGCTGTATATAACTGTATACATATATATGTGTATAAATATATACACACACATTTATATATGTATGTATATACATATATAATTAATCATAAATACATATATATGTGTGTGTACACGTTTCTATAGTACATATATACATATATGTATACAGTTTTATATATATATATATACTGTATATGCACATTTACATTTATATATATGTATATATATTATATATATGAATGTATATACATATATAATTAATCGTAGAGTTAATTGTATGGTTAATTGTATATGTAATGATAACACATATAGCAGTTACTATACAATTGTATATATCACACATATAGATATAGGTGTGTAAAGGAAATTTTCATTCTCATTCTTGAACTGTGTCATTACATTTAGTTATTTAGTTATCTAGAATCTCATATCCAGACCCAATAAAAGACAGACGACAAGAAAACCTTTAAAGGAAACCAATGTTAGGTAGCCTAAGCATGTACTTATGACATTTGATGACTAAAGGTAAAATATTAACATTTTGCAAAATTAAGACAAATCTTTTCCTTTACTCACTACTAAAGAAGAACTCACCTCAGACAGACGATCAGAACATAGGTCTGAAAGGTAAAGGACACATTTCATTGGTGAACAGACACATGAAACTGAACAGGAGATTAATGTGAATTAAGACTCTAATCCACCTTTAGATTAAAGTAGTTTGAACTCCAACAATGTAGAGACGGAGAACTGCATTCCTACATTTCAACAAAGAAACAGAAAACATTCTCCAGCTTAGAGACATCCAGACATCGTTGGGACACAGGTGAGGAACACGTATGACAAACAGAAGCTCGTGTAGCGTGAAGTCTGTGCAGGTATGACAGGAGGCGGTACTCACCTGACTACAGTGTTCCACATCAGGGTGTGGGGGCGTCTCTTAAAGCCCCTGTGCTGAGCACATCACCAATCAGAGGACAGTCTGTGTCCCCAGGAGTTCATCATCAGTCATTCAGTGACATCACTCCATGTGATGTCATCAAGATGAGGCAGCTGATACTGGGACCTGGATCTCTCAGTACCAACACTCAGTGGGTCACATTTTAGTGAGAAATATGAAAAGAAATTACAATTCTGATGTGTTTTCACCCTAACAGCACCCCCTAGTGGAGGTAAAGTCCCATACATGCCTATTGAGAGAGATTCTCAGACTGTTCCAGTCTGTGACTATTTTGGTTCTGGTCCAAAATGTTTTTGTCCAAGTTAAAATGGGCTTAGTTACTGCATTGTGGGAAATCTAGTTTTTGGTCACATCACACTTTTGATCAATTTACTTTTAGACACGCTTTCCTTTTATGCTCTCGTGGGTTACATAAAATGATGTGGTGGGCCACATTTGGCCCCCGGGCCTTGAGTTTGACACGTGATGTAGATTATTGGATTAATTCCCTGTGGCGCAAGGAGTATGATGATATAACAAGAAAATCGCAAGTCCAAGAAGTTCTTGGGGAACCAGTGTAGAACCGGGAAACCATGGAGGATGATGGCTTACTGGTTCATCATGTCTGCTCGCTACTTTAGGAGTGAGCACAATTTTGATGTCTAACCTCATGAAGCTCATTGGTTGAAACAACCCTAATCCACACCAAAAACACCTTAGTAGTTAATTAAGTTAAAACTGAAGAAGGAAGACTAGTCCTATTTGTGATCTATGGCTGATCCTTCACTTTGATGAAGACCTCATATCTAGTCCTTGGTCAGAACCTGATTGTGTTCATGTGACCTGAGAGAGAATGGATTACTTTTTTTTTACTTTTTGGGCCACACAGTCCTCAAATGTGGCAGGCGAGCCAGCTGAGGAGCAGATAAATTGAGTGTTTATTTCTACCAATGCAAATGCCATGTAAAAACCATTAAAGTCATACCTTGAGACATGAGCTACTCAACACAAACTCTTTGAGATACAAGCCCTCACTCTGTCCATATTTTTCTTCGACATATGAGCAAAGTCAACAAAGTAAAAAATCATAACTGAAATTGCCAACCACCAAGACTCTATCAGGGGCTATTGTCTTGTGCTAAACAATCACATTGAGAAAACGCTGGTAATGCATTTCTTGTGTCACAGGTTCCATGCAGATGCAGGGTCTGACTTTTTGTTCAAGCTGACTTTTCTCCCTCTGACATTGTTTCATCAACTAGTCTCAGAATAGATTCAAGTGCAAACCTTTTTCACCTACAGCAGTACCATCGTAACAATCAGTGTCATTCTGTGTCAATAGATGCATAAAAAGTAATCCATGCATTTGTTCTGGGAAGGATTATTGCTCCTAACTCCCAGGCTACCACAATGAACTCTTCTGACTCTCCTTTACTTTTATCTGACAGTATTTCACACTTATTTTCACACAGTTTGTGTTTGGTGATGACATAATTGATGGAACAGTATCACTAGAGCCCAATGGGGCCAGCATTGCCATGATTCACACACACAATAAGTTATATAAGACAAGTTTACAAGAGAATGTTCTGTAGTCTGCCTGTAGTATCCTGGAGTCGATGGTGAGCCTTCAAAGCTGGCGGATAGATGGACAGGATTGGCCAACTGATTGGTTTCAAATTCATGTCTTTAAAGTATGGTGATTGATACCCATCATGGAATGACAGCAGCTGAAGTCATGGAGGAAACATCTTCCTGGTTTTAATGACGTAACAACTTTTAGTAAAAAGTTTGACAATAAAGTGAACCTGTTGCTGAGGTCCAGCTCATCTCCACATGGAGAACACCTTGTTGTCAACGGTGATCACCTGATGATCATTTGTTTTTTCCTCTGCATAATGAGCCAGATGAAATATCACGCCTCCAGACGACTCATCTAATTAAAGTTTGTTCAAAGGTACAATTCTCTGCAGACAGATGATGCTGTGTTCATGCTAGATGCTACAGAACAAACGGCCCCAGAGTGCCTGACCTTTACTGATGGGCTCCAATGAGACGGTTGTTGAGTCTGAGTTGTGAACTCACTGAGGAATCCTGGAGATGTCAGGAGGTCCCTAAAGTTTCCTCTTGAAAGTACAACAACTAAGTTAACAGAAAGTTGTTGACAAAAAACCTTCCCACCACCAGTATCAGACATCCTCCATCATTGACCTCAGTTCTGGGTTTATTTACAAAAATAAAGTTTTTAGACAAGAAAGGACAATTTCTGTGAAATTTGTGAGAAATTCTCTTGTGAAAATGAACTTTTCTTCATAATGGTGTTGTGTTTGAATTACAGCAATACTGGGATTAGTGAGCGCTTGTGGCACTGCTCCATCTTGTTGAATAAGACTCGACGATGACATCACCAAACCTTGTGGGAAGAAATAAATGTAAAATATTGTTGATATTTCATATTATTGAAGGTTAAAATATGTATCCAAAAATTGAGCCAAGGTGCCTCAAGATCTTGACCTATGTCTGTGTAGTGTGGATCATAGACCAAAATCAGGACTTGTTGTTCTGACCTGAGTTTGGAGGCCAACAACTAACGGAACCATCTAGTCACCATTCGCCAAGGTCCTCTGAAAATTCCTCAGCATCCTGGTTTTAGAGACTCTGGTTCTATTTGACGAACCAATGATCAGAGGTCTCTGGGCTGGAACCATGTGAAGCCATTGTCAAACTGGCATGGTGAGTGTGGATTAAAATAAATCAGGCAGTCAGATCCACGACGGCTTGAACATAAAGATTATGTTAACCTTACCCTAACCTCTTAACTCCTTGACCTATGCCAAACTCCAGTCTGTAAAATCTAAGCAAACATCTGTTATTATATTTTGTAACCTTATACTATCACACTTTTGGGACAGAATGGAGGTCAACAGGTTCTGGTGGTGTCATGTTGTTCCGATTGCTGACACAGTTTACGTCGTAATTGCTTCACAATGGAACCATCTAGAAAAAGATCCCAAGTCTGGGAACATTTACAACTGGTGACGCCGAACAAAGTAGATTTTAATTTCTAAGAAACTTATTTCCAGGCTCTGTTGCTCACACAGCAGGAAAGAATAAAGCACACACACGTCATTTTCAACTTGCAGGTGAATTGTTTGCCTTGTTCCCAGCACCTGACGTACAGTAACAACACGTAACACGTCATCAATGATGAGATCCAGACGTGAGAATGAAGCCGGTGGTGTTGCTGTGAAGACGCCTTGTATCTAACAATACACACCCTGTTTTTCTCCAGTGACACTCATCATGTTATGTAACTCACGCACACAAACACAGATGTATATGTTTACATTAAATATACATGCATGAACATGTTATCTATATCTCTTATTACTTTATTGGACCCTGCAAGAACAAATGACCATAAAACAATTTCCTATAATATATGACTAGAATCATAACACACACAGTCTTCTCGTTTGCCTGCATCCTTGCATCTTTGAGGCACATTTTCTGACGGGGACACACGATGGACGAAAGTTTTAAAAGCACTTCCATTTAACAAAATCAACAATTTTTTCATTTCATCACCTTTGATCATGAGCTCTGATCAAAGGTGAGATCAAAAGTGACTGAAATTAGTTTTCTCGACAGGATGGTGGTGCTCAGCTTTACAGGTAGTAAGAGATAGACGTCTGAATTTTAGTTTGTGTTCTTAGTAAATATAAAAATCCCAGTAAAATGTGACCCACTGAGTGTTGGTACTGAGAGATCCAGGTCCCAGTATCAGCTGCCTCATCTTGATGACATCACATGGAGTGATGTCACTGAATGACTGATGATGAACTCCTGGGGACACAGACTGTCCTCTGATTGGTGATGTGCTCAGCACAGGGGCTTTAAGAGACGTCCCCACACCCTGATGTGGAACACTGTAGTCAGGTGAGTACCGCCTCCTGTCATACCTGCACAGACTTCACGCTACACGAGCTTCTGTTTGTCATACGTGTTCCTCACCTGTGTCCCAACGATGTCTGGATGTCTCTAAGCTGGAGAATGTTTTCTGTTCCTTTGTTGAAATGTAGGAATGCAGTTCTCTGTCTCTACATTGTTGGAGTTCAAAGTGCTTCAAGCTAAAGGTGGATTAGAGTCTTATTTCACATTAATCTCCTGTTCAGTTTCACGTGTCTGTTCACCAATGAAATGTGTCCTTTACCTTTCAGACCTGTGTTCTGATCGTCTGTCTGAGGTGAGTTCTTCTTTACTTGTGAGGAAAACCTTTGTCCATATTTTGATGAGCATTATTTTTATGTTGTATTGAAATGAGCATTGTTTATTTAGCCATATCAAATGTCATTAGTACAAATTCAGTCACATGAGTTTGTGTTTAGTGCTCTTGAAGTTTCTGGGACATTTGATGATGAAACACTCGTCATCATCATCCTCTGCTGTTCCACTGCTGTATTTCTCTGACTTGATGTAATCTTTCGTCCAGAGTTAGTTCCTTCATCACTGGGCCATGTCTACATCCTGGTTCTTCTGACAGAAACACTTTGTTTAAATCAGCCAATCAGCTGCTGGATGTTGAGGTGAGGTGGTCATTATTTTCAAGGGTTTCTCTTCCTTAAAGGGATTTTGTTAAACAGACAAAATCCATCACTGAGTAATTTAATATTTAGGCTACGTATGCTGGTTTCCGTCAGGAGTTTCTTGATCTTCTGTCTTTAATTGTGTCTGGATATGAGAGACTTCTTATTCTGGCTGTCCTTTACCTATCTTATATTCATTTTAAATTGCATGTCACACCCTGGACCTCACGTTTTCTATGGTGTTTCTTTCATTTGAAACAAACATCATCTGTGTCTAAACACAAGGCAGTGATCTTCAACAAGATGCACTCAGGTCTTTCATGCAGATGAGGAGATACTGATGGACTGAAGCCCAGATGGAAGCGAAGACGAGTCATGTGATGTCTTTGACAGAAGTCACCTGATACCTGACAGCAGCTGTGGTTCAGACCCATTCTGAGGATCTTTAGTTTATTCTGTCAGTAGAAGAAGGAGAATCAGTGCCCCTGAACATGAATGAGTATAGAACTGAGAGTAGGGACGTTGAATGTTGGGACTATGACAGGAACAGGTAGAGAGTTGGTTGACATGATGCAGAGGAGGAAGGTAGCTACCTTTCCACCTGGTCCAGGAGACCAGGTGGAAAGGTAGCAAGGCTAGAAGTTTAGGAGCAGGGTTCAAGTTGTTCTATCATGGTGTAGATGGGAAGAGAAATGGAGTAGGAGTTATCTTGAAGGAGGAGTTTGTTAGGAATGTCCTGGAGGTAAAAAGAGTGTCGGATAGAGTGATGAGTCTGAAGCTAGAAATAGAATGTGTGATGTTCAATGTTGTTAGTGGGTATGGCCCACAGGTAGGATTCATGATCTGTCTTTTATTGTGTCTGGATATGAGGGAGTTTTCATCCTGGGTATCATTTAACTCACTTATATTCTTTTTAAAATGCACCTCATACTAGGAGCCACGCTTGGTCAAAGAGAGAGAGGAGGAAAGTTGGTCGAACAAGGGGAGTTATCCTGAAGGAGGAGTTTGTTAGGAATGTCCTGGAGGTAAAAAGAGTGTCAGATAGAGTGACGAGTCTGAAGCTAGAAATAGAAGGTGTGATGTTCAATGTTGTTAGTGGGTATGCTCCACAGGTAGGATGTGAGCTGGAGGAGAAGGAGAAATTCTGGTTGGACTTGATGAAGTGATGCAGAGCATACGTAGAAGTGAGAGAGTTGTCATTGGTGCAGACTTCAATGGACATGTTGGTGCAGGTAACAGAGGTGATGAGGAAGTGATGGGCAGGTTTGGTATCCAGGAGAGGAACGCAGAAGGACAGATGGTAGTTGACTTTGCAAAAAGGATGGAAATGGCTGTAGTGAATACTTTCTTCCAGAAGAGGCAGGAACATAGGGTGACCTATAAGAGTGGTGGTAGGAGCACACAGGTAGACTACATCTTGTGTAGACGATGTAACCTGAAGGAGATCAGTGACTGTAAAGTAGTGGTAGGCGAGAGTGTAGCCAAACAGCATAGGATGGTGGTGTGTAGGATGACTCTGGTGGTGAGGAAGATGAAGAGGGCAAAGGCAGAGCAGAGGACGAAATGGTGGAAGATTTAAAAAGGAAGGGTATTACATGACCTTTAGGAAGGAGTTAAGACAGGCTCTGGGTGGTCAGGAGGTGCTTCCAGATGACTGGACAATTACAGCTAATGTGAGACCAGCGATGTTGTTTGGTCTAGAGACAGTGTCACTGAGGAAAAGACAGGAGACAGAGCTGGAGGTAGCAGAGATGAAGATGCTGAGGTTCTCTCTGGGAGTGACCAGGAAGGATAGGATCAGGAATGAGTACATCAGAGGGACAGCACATGTTAGAGGTTTTGGAGATAAAGTCAGAGAGGCCAGACTGAGATGGTTTGGACATGTCCAGAGGAGAGATAGTGAATATATTGGTAGAAGGATGCTGAGTTTTGAACTACCAGGCAGGAGGCCTAGAGGAAGACCAAAGAGGAGGTTTATGGATGTAGTGAAAGAGGACATGAAGGTAGTTGGTGTGAGAGAAGAGGATGCAGAAGACAGGGTTAGATGGAGGCAACTGATTCGATGTGGCGACCCCTAAAGGGAAAAGCCGAAAGGAAAAGAAGAAGCAGAAGAAGGAGAATCACTGCCCCTGAACATGAATGACGGAAATACTTTGATATAACCTAATTGTTTTAAATAAGAAAATAGACCTAAAGATTCTAATGAACCTAATTAAATGACACCATTCATTAAAGAAAAGCAAAATGGATATTAACACATTCATGCCTGTATGTATGATTGATCAATTTTTATTATTTTAACTGCTAAGTATTCTACCAACATCCTTAAGTAAACAAAATTAAACATTTAACAAAATTTGTTTTAATTCATTTTTTTATTTAATCAGATGTGATTACTGTAGTTATTGACTTTAATAAACAGTTTGTCTAATGTTCAGAGTGACACTCAGATCTATTATTACCAATATCTGTAATTTCTTTCACTGCAGACATGAACACCACTGCCATTCCCAAATTTCCTGGTCGGTCTCTAGAACCTTTTTCCAAAGTTTTGACCAAGAATCTTCTGGTTCTACTTCTTGGAGTCTCAATCACCTGCATCAATGCTAGTTTCATTCATGTCTTCAGCAAACACCAGGTGTGATTCTTCTTTAGTGTTGTGTTACTACAAATAATGAACATCTGGATGACGAGCTAACATCAGCTCAGTGTGTTGAAACAACAAGGTGCTAGATGATATCAGCTAATAACAGTTTTGAATGTTGAAACATGTATGTAGGTGAATGTAGCTGAAATTAACTCACGATGCTTGAGCAAGTTTATGATGTACAGTGCGCCCTCGCGTGTTCGCGCATCAAAACTCGCGACTTCACCTCATCGCGAATTTTTGGTAGGTGGTCATTTTAGGTAATTGATACTTTGTTGCTATAGTGCAGAATTCATTATTCGCGTGTGGTTCGTGGAACGCATTAAACGCATATAACGAGCGCGCACTGAATCTTATCCAAATTAGCTCCATATTTTGAAGCTGTTCCAAAATCAGGCAGGCCTTCACTTGACATGGTCAGTCTGTGAACCTTTTTTGTCTGATTGAAACCCACATAATGCTATTAGGCAGCAAGCTAGGAAGTGGAAATTTTGTAGCATAATAACGAATGTATGAGAACTAATGTGTAAATGAAGACTCTTTTCTGTTCTTTGTATCCACAGATCTTGTACCTGAATCCACGATATATACTCTTCATCCACCTGGTTCTTAATGACATGATCCATGTGATGCTGACCGTCATCCTCTTCCTCATGAGTTACAAAAGCCACAAAATCAGTTTCTACATCTGCTGCATCATCATCCTGATCACTCTCTTTGCCACAGAGAACACTCCTCTGAATGTGGCGTGCATGGCGATAGAGTGCTACATCGCCGTATGCTTACCTCTACGCCATAGCAGGATCTGTACCATCAGGAAAACATTGATGCTGATTGGTCTGATATGGGTGACGAGCATGTCTGTGGTTCTTCCTGATCTGTTTGTCACCTTGGCAACGCAGCCTCTGGACTTCTTCCATTCCCAGTTTGTTTGCAACAGACACGCTGTCTTCCAAAACCCTGTCCTTGTCAAAAAGAGTTCCATCATTCAATCTGTGTTTCTAGTCATTGTTTGGTTCACTATTTTTTACACGTACTTCAGAATTCTGTTCACTGCAAGAGCCGCTAGCAAAGACAGTAAGAAGGCCAGAAACACCATCATCCTCCATGGTTTCCAGGTCTTGTTGTGTATGGCCACATATGTCGGTCCACAGTTACTGGATGTCGTACAGCAACACTTCCTGGTCAATTACTTTGATTCCGTGTTTTCTTTCTATATTATCGTACACATCCTGCCACGATCCATCAGTCCAATCATCTATGGCGTACGAGATGAGAACTTCAGGAAGTACTTGAAGAGAAACATGTTGTGTAAATGCCGCCTTATTAAAAACAATTGCTAAATAATCCCCATCCAATAGGGTTAAGTGAGAACTTTGATTTATTGTGTGTTTCCACGGATCTCAACATTCTGTGCAGGACTTTTTAATTCATTTTAATGATGTGATCAACTTGTTTGATCAACTTGGTTTTCTGTCTTCACAAATATGTGTTATCTCTGTATGGTAGTTTACACAAACCTGTATCTTTCTTTGTTGTGAGGAGTCCATTTAAAAATAACCTTACTACTGTATCACCATTAATGCTTGTGATCCTGGTTGGACATGTTTTATTTATAAACTGTCTTGAACTGAAATAAAACCAAACCATCATTATTCTAACACTCAAGTCTTTGACTTATTGCTAAAGCTGACTTTTCTCCCTCTGACATGGTTCCATCAACTAGTCTCAGATTGAAATGCAATCTTTTTTTTACCTACAGCAGTAACATTGTAACAGTCAGTCTCATTCTGGGTCCATGGGTTCAGGTAATCCATACGTTTGTAATCCATGCATTTGTTCTAGGCTGGATTATTGCTACGAACTCTTGTGCTGCCACAATAAGTTCTTTTTGACTCTCCTTTGCTTTTGTCTGACATCAGATTTTTCTCATTTTCCCATCTCTGCACTGACTTTCTGTAGTCCCAATGGGCATTTCAACTCTGTGTCCTCACTGAACCTAACTCAGCACTTCATGGTCATGTCTTGTGCAGAACTCATAGTACAATAACCAGACCAGAACACTCCCAGAATGCAGGGTTACTTGTGGTTCCCAACATTTCCAGAAGATGAGGTAATATCCTGGAGTCCAAGTTAAGCCTCTGAAACCAACCGAATAAAAAACAAACAAACCAGAATTTGTATTTCAATCAATGTTTGATGGTTTGATCAACCGGTTGGCTTCAAATTAATGTCTTGACAGGAGGATGAATAATACCAATACAGAAACGAAAGCAGCTGAAATCAGATTCCAGAAATCTCTTCCCGGTTCTAATGATGCGACAGCCTTTACTAAAAAACTGTAACAGAATGAGCAAACTAAAGCTCGTGGCATTTTAAATGATAAAATTCAATTAGCCACTAATCTGGGACTCATTTCAGACGGACAGACCAGATCCACATCAGTTTCTGATCTCTTGGATCTGACCACCGGGCTGATCCTCTACGTTAATGTGGCTAAGATCTCACATCTAGTCCGTTTTCAGAACTCGATTCTGTTCATGTGACCTGAATGAAATCAGACCTTCAGTCTTTTTATACATCAGAGATGATATATCTCAGCTGCTTTGGGAAAGCCTTGGCTCTCACTGTCTGCTTGTTATATACACTCATCCATAGAGCAGCCTCAGTGGTCGGGCTGAGCCTGGACTCTGTGGAGACGCTTCTACAGAGCAGGACCATGTCTAAAGTTAAGGCCATCATGAACAACACCAGCCCCCCCTGCACACCACCTTCTCCCAGCAGACAAGCACCTTCAGCGGCAGACTGCTCTCACACAGCGCCTCCACAAAGAGGCTGAGGTCCTCCTTCGTGCCCCGTGCCATCAGGGGGTACAATAACTCTCTCAGGGGGAGCGTTTGGGAGGTGGCGAGGTCAACACGCAGTTGAATGGAGGGGAGGAGATGGGATGTCAGCCTGTGCGGCAGTGTAGAGGGGCCAAGGTGTTGTGATGTTGTGATATTAGATAGTGATGCCTTACATTGTAAGAAGGGTGTACCTACCCACCATGTGGGCCTCCTGCTATCTTCACTTTCACTATTTATTCTATTTTTTATCGTTTATATTTTAGTTTAGTATATGTCCTGCTCATGCTGTATGTCTCTGTTGGTGTAGTGTATGTCTTGATATGTCCTGAGGTGTCAGTGTTTCTTTTTCTCCTGGTGTTTATCCAGTATTTATTCATTATGTAATGCCTGAGCAGTGGATATGTGCAATTTCCTCCGTGATTAATAGAGTATCCATCTACATATATCACCATACAGAAATCACTGTTTGATGACACTGTTTAAAGTTTGATAGGTTCTGATCATGAACATCAGTGAGTTCTGATGCTAATATAGAATATAGATGAGAGACATGAACGTCTGACTGTTAATCACCTGTTCTGTCCATCATATCTGTTGGAAATGTAAAAAAAGGTCAGCATTTAGTTTGTATTCTTAGTAAATATAAAAAACCCACTAAAATGTGACCCACTGAGTGTTGGTACTGAGAGATCCAGGTCCCAGTATCAGCTGCCTCATCTTGATGACATCATATGGAGTGATGTCACTGAATGACTGATGATGAACTCCTGGGGACACAGACTGTCCTCTGATTGGTGATGTGCTCAGCACAGGGGCTTTAAGAGACGTCCCCACACCCTGATGTGGAACACTGTAGTCAGGTGAGTACCGCCTCCTGTCATACCTGCACAGACTTCACACTACACGAGCTTCTGTTTGTCATACGTGTTCCTCACCTGTGTCCCAACGATGGCTGGATGTCTCTAAGCTGGAGAATGTTTTCTGTTCCTTTGTTGAAATGTAGGAATGCAGTTCTCTGTCTCTACATTGTTGGGGTTCAATCTACTTCAAGATTAGAGTCTTATTTCACGTTAATCTCCTGTTCGGTTTCATGTGTCTGCTCGCCAATGAAATGTTGTCCTTTACCTTTCAGACCTGTGTTCTGATCGTCCAGCTGATGTGAGTTCTTCTGTACTTGTGAGGAAATGTTTTGTCTTTATTTCGATAAGCTTTATTTTTATGTTCAATTTGACTGATCATTGTTTATTTTATCAAATGAATCAAATGTAATAAGTATATATTCAGTCAGATGAGAGTGTTTTTACCCAGCGCAAGCATTTGTGACATTTTCTGATGCAACATGAACGCATTTTCGTTCCCTATTGTCCAACTGCTGTGCTGATCTGTGTTTATAATCAGTGGGTTGTGTCTACATCGTGGTTCTTCTGACTGAAACTCTTCCTGGTTTGATCAGCTGTTGGATGTAGAAATGAGGTGGTCATTATTTTAAGGGTTTCTCTTTCTCCACGGTGCACTGGTGTCACGCCAGGAGTGTACTCGTGCCTCACGCCCCCAGTCAGCTGAAATAGGCTCCAGCACCCCGCGACTAGATAATGGGTGGATGGATGGTTTCTCTTAGCAGATTTTTATGAAACAGTCCATTACTGAGTAATTTAATATTTAGGCTACATAACACTGGTTTACTTCAGGAGTTTCATGATCTGTCTTTTATTGTGTCTGGATATGAGGGAGTTTTCATCCTGGGTATCATTTAACTCACTTATATTCTTTTTAAAATGCACCTCATACTAGGAGCCACGCTTGGTCAAAGAGGGAGAGGAGGAAAGTTGGTCGAACAAGGGGAGTTATCCTGAAGGAGGAGTTTGTTAGGAATGTCCGGGAGGTAAGAAGAGTGTCAGATAGAGTGATGAGTCTGAAGCTAGAAATAGAAGGTGTGATGTTCAATGTTGTTAGTGGGTATGCTCCACAGGTAGGATGTGAGCTGGAGGAGAAGGAGAAATTCTGGTTGGACTTTGATGAAGTGATGCAGAGCATACCTAGAAGTGAGAGAGTTGTCATTGGCGCAGACTTCAATGGACATGTTGGTGCAGGTAACAGAGGTGATGGGGAAGTGATGGGCAGGTTTGGTATCCAGGAGAGGAACGCAGAAGGACAGATGGTAGTTGACTTTTCAAAAAGGATGGAAATGGCTGTAGTGAATACTTTCTTTCAGAAGAGGCAGGAACATAGGGTGACCTATAAGAGTGGAGGTAGGAGCACACAGGTAGACTGCATCTTGTGTAGACGGTGTAACCTGAAGGAGATCAGTGACTGTAAAGTAGTGGTAGGCGAGAGTGTAGCCAAACAGCATAGGATGGTGGTGTGTAGGATGACTCTGGTGGTGAGGAAGATGAAGAGGACAAAGGCAGAGCAGAAGACGAAATGGTGGAAGCTGAAAAAAGAAGAGTGTTGCATGACTTTTAGGAAGGAGTTAAGACTGGCTCTGGGTGGTCAGGAGGTGCTTCCAGATGACTGGACAACTACAGCTAATGTGATCAGGGAGACAGGTAGGAGAGTATTTGGTGTGTCATCTGGAAGGAAAGTAGATAAGGAGACTTGGTGGTGGAATGAGGAGGTACAGGAGTGTATACAAAGAAAGAGGTTAGCTAAGAAGAAGTGGGACACTGAGAGGACTGAGGAGAGTAGACAGGAGTACAGGGAGATGCAGCGTAAGGTGAAGGTAGAGGTAGCAAAGGCCAAACAAGAAGCTTATGATGACTTGTATGCTAGGTTGGACAGTAAGGAGGGAGAGACTGATCTATACAGGTTGGCAAGACAGAGAGATAGAGATGGGAAGGACGTACAGCAGGTTAGGGTGATTAAGGATAGGGATGGAAGTCTATTGACAGGTGCCAGCAGTGTGATGGGAAGATGGAAAGAGTACTTTGAAGAGTTGATGAACGTGGAAAATGAAAGAGAACAAAGACTAGAAGAGGTGACTGTTGTGGACCAGGATGTAGCAGAGATTAGTCAGGATGAAATGAGGAGGGCGCTGAAGAGGATGAAGAGTGGAAAGGCAGTCGGTCCTGATGGACGTATGGTAGGGTCTAGGAGAGGTGGCAGTAGAGTTTCTGACTGGGTTGTTCAACAGGATCTTAGATAGTGAGAAGATGCCTGAGGAGTGGAGGAGAAGTGTGCTGGTGCCCATTTTTAAGAACAAGGGAGATGTGCAGAGTTGTGGCAACTACAGAGGAATAAAGCTGATGAGCCATACAATGAAGTTATGGGAAAGAGTAGTGGAAGCTAGACTAAGGGCAGAAGTGAGCATTTGTGAGCAGCAGTATGGTTTCATGCCAAAAAAGAGTACTACAGATGCAGTATTTGCTTTGAGGATGTTGATAGAGAAGTACAGAGAAGGCCAGAGGGAGCTGCATTGTGTTTTTGTAGATCTGGAGAAAGCTTATGACAGGGTGCCCAGAGAGGAACTGTGGTATTGTATGAGGAAGTCTGGAGTGTCAGAGAAGTATGTTAGAGCGGTGCAGGACATGTATGAGGACTGTAAGACAGTGGTGAGGTGTGCTGTAGGTGTGACAGAGGAGTTCAAGGTGGAGGTGGGACTGCATCAGGAATCAGCTCTGAGCCCCTTCTTGTTCGCTATGGTGATGGACAGGCTGACAGATGAGGTTAGACAGGAATCTCCATGGACTATGATGTTTGCAGATGACATTGTGATCTGCAGTGAGAGCAGGGAAGAGGTGGAGGAGAAGCTAGAGAGGTGGAGGTTTGTCCTGGAAAGGAGAGGAATGAAGGTTAGCCGCAGTAAGACAGAGTACATGTGTGTGAATGAGAGGGACCCAAGTGGAAGAGTGAGGTTACAGGGAGAAGAGATCAAGAAGGTGGAGGATTTGAAGTACTTAGGGTCAACAGTCCAGAGCAACGGAGAGTGGGGAAAATAGGTGAAGAAGCGTGTCCAGGCAGGATGGAATGGGTGGAGGAAAGTGTCAGGTGTGATGTGTGATAGAAGAGTTTCAGCTAAAATGAAAGGAAAGGTGTACAAAACTGTGGTGAGACCAGCGATGTTGTTTGGTCTAGAGACAGTGTCACTGAGGAAAAGACAGGAGGCAGAGCTGGAGGTAGCAGAGATGAAGATGCTGAGGTTCTCTCTGGGAGTGACCAGGAAGGATAGGATCAGGAATGAGTACATCAGAGGGACAGCACATGTTAGAGGTTTTGGAGATAAAGTCAGAGAGGCCAGACTGAGATGGTTTGGACATGTCCAGAGGAGAGATAGTGAATATATTGGTAGAAGGATGCTGAGTTTTGAACTGCCAGGCAGGAGGCCTAGAGGAAGACCAAAGAGGAGGTTTATGGATGTAGTGAAAGAGGACATGAAGGTAGTTGGTGTGAGAGAAGAGGATGCAGAAGACAGGGTTAGATGGAGGAAAAGAAGAAGAAAATGTATTATCTTAAATGCTAAATTTTCACCAACATCCTCAAGTAAACACAAACATTTAACGAACACTGTTTCAATTCTTTCATTCAATCACATGTCGTTACTGTAGGTTTTTAAATGACTTTAAAATATAGTTTAATGTTCAGAGTGATATCCCGATCTATTATTATCAATAACTATTTTCTTTCACTGTGTGCTGCAGACATGAACACCACTGCCATTCCTAACTTTCCTGGTCGGTCTCCAGAACCTTTTTCCAAAGCTTTGACCAAGAGTCTTCTGGTTCTACTTCTTGGAGTCTCAATCACCTGCATCAATGCTAGTTTCATTCATGTCTTCAGCAAACACCAGGTGTGATTCTTCTTTAGTGTTGTGTTACTACAAATAATGAACATCTGGATGACGAGCTAACATCAGCTCAGTGTGTTGAAACAACATGGTGCTAGATGATATCAGGTAATAACAACTTAGAGTGTTGAAACATGTAGGTATGTGAATGTACGAGTTTATGGTTGGTATTATTGGACATTAGCTCCATGTTTCCAAGCTGTTCCAACATGAGTCAGCTTGGAAACTGCCTCATGTTGCCAACGTTTTTTTTCTGATGTAACCCAACGGATTTCTAGTAAACAGCAAGCTGGGATATCGAAATTGTTCGTATTATAAAGAATATATAGGAACTAATGGATAAAAATAAAGACTCTGTTACTGTTCCTTGTATCCACAGATCTTGTACCTGAATCCACGATATATACTCTTCATCCACCTGGTTCTTAATGACATGATCCAAGTGATGCTGAGCATCATCCTCTTCGCCATCAGCTACACCCTCCACAAAATCAATTTCTCCATTTGCTGTATCATCTTCTTGATCACTCTCTTTGCCACGGAGAACACTCCTCTGAATGTGGCGTGCATGGCGATAGAGTGCTACATCGCCATCTGCTTACCTCTACGCCACAGCAGGATCTGTACCATCAAGAAAACATTGGCACTGATTGGTCTGATATGGGTGACGAGCATGACTGTGGTTCTTCCTGATCTGTTCGTAACCTTGGCAACGCAGCCTCTGGACTTCTTCCATTCCAAGTATGTTTGCAACAGACAAACTGTCTTCCAAAACCCCATTCTTGTCAAAAAGAGGTACATCATTCACTCTGTGTTTCTAGTCATTGTTTGGTTCACTATCTTTTACACGTACTTCAGAATTCTGTTCACTGCCAGAGCCGCTAGCAAAGACAGTAAGAAGGCCAGAAACACCATCATCCTCCATGGTTTCCAGGTCTTGTTGTGTATGACCACGTATGTCGGTCCACAGTTACTGGATGTCGTACAGCAACACTTCCTGGTCAATTCCGTAGATTCTCTATTTGCTTTCTACATTATTGTGCATGTCCTGCCACGATCCATCAGTCCAATCATTTATGGCGTACGAGATGAGAACTTCAGGAAGTACCTGAAGAGAAACATGTTGTGTAAATGAAACTTTATGAAAAACAGTTGCTAAATATTTCCCATCCAATAGGAGCATGTGTGAACTTAATAGGAGCAAGGTGTGAACTTAATTGTGTGGTTACACAGATCTCAACAACCTGTGCAAGACTTTTTAATTCATTTTAATGATGTGATGAAGTTTAATCAACTTGTTTTTCTCTTTGTTTTTTTGCCGTCTTCACAAATGTGTTTTATGTCATCATGGTAGTTTACACAAACTTGCATCTTGCTTTGTGTTATGTGGAGTCCACTTAAAATACTCTTATTATCACCATTAATACTCGTGATCCTGGTTGGACATGATTTATTTATAAAATGTACTTAAGTGAAATCAAACCTAACAATCATTATTATAACACTCAAGTCTTTGACTTTTTGTTCAAGCTGACTTTTCTTCCGCTGACATGGTTCCATCAACCAGTCTCAGATTCCAGTGCAACCTCTTTGTCAGTCCCAGTCTGTATCAGTAGATGCATAAAAAGTAATCCATGCATTTGTTCTAAGATGGATCATTGCTCCTAAGTTTGTAGAGAAGAATGGACAATATTGGTGAAATTTGTGAGACATTCTCCTGTGAAAATTCACTTTTCTTTACAATGAAGTCGTGTTTGAAGTATAGCCATACTGGGATCAGTGAGCTCTTGTAGCACTGCTCCATCTTGTTGAGTAAGACTGAACAATGACATCACCAAACCCTGACTGTGAAAAAATAAATGTAGAATATTATTGATATTTCATATTATGGAGGTTTAAAAATGCATCCAAAACAATGAGTCAAGGTTCTCAAGATTCAAACCTATGTCTTGGCAGTGCGGATTATAGATTAAAACCAGGAAATTCTGATGGAGGCCTGCCACAGTTCTGATGTACAACTTGTTGGTCTGACCTGAGTTTGGAGGAAAACAACTAATGTTACTATCTAGTCACCATTCACCCGGTCCCTCTGAAGATTTCTCCTCCAGTGGCTGATTTTAGAGACTCTTGGGGTACCAATGATCAGAGGTCTTTGGGCTGAAACCACTGACACCCTGTAGGTCAACAGCACCGATGGCGGTCGTTGTTAACCCGGGCCTCAACCAATCCGGTATGGGAGTCATAGATTTGATTCGCATGTTTGATTTGGCAAAAGTTTTACGTCGGATGCCCTTCCTGACACAACCCTCTGTATTTATCCAGGCTTGGGACAGGCACAATAAGACACTGGCTTGTGCCCTCTTGCACAAGCCAGTGTCTTATTGTTTTTTCTGAAAATTGTCATTGACAATGAGAGATCGTGGATAACACGGGAGCTAAGCTAACACAAACTAATGAAACATGGGATTTTACCGGTAAGACCAAGTTTTTCCCTTGTATTCTCGTGTGTGTGTGTGTGTGTGTGTGTACACGCAGCTCTCCAATCACTTAGAAGAGCTAAAGCTACTTTCATTCACCAAAAAACAGACAATTGTTCTGAGTTAGTAATTAAAGTGTAACTGGTTATGTGTTCACTGTGATGCTGGGTATAGCCACACACACACACACACACACACACACACACACACACACACACACACACACACACACACACACACACACACACCTGACTGCTAACTAGTTAGCAAAATGCTAGCTGAATTCAACAGTTTGTGAGGAACTTTCAGTGTGTAGTTCTGATCCAGTCGTAATCACACACTGGTACGATAGCCTCATCACGAACCACACACACACACACACACGTACACACTACTGAAGTGGACCTAACTAGTTAGCCAAATGCTAACTGAGTTCAACAGCTTGTGAGGAAGTTTCAGTGTGTAGGTCTGAGGTAGGACATTACCTCACAATGCTAGTGTAGCCTGAACAAACTTCCCCCTTGGCAATTGCCACACCCTTGGGCATGTCAACCAATCAATATTCTCAATCACTCTGTCCAATCACGGAGCGCCATTAGTGACAAATGGCCATTTTAGCAAAATCCAATTATTTTTATTTGGTCCGGGTCATGAATTCCTAAAAGTCCGAATATTTATTGATGCAGGAAGCTTTTATTTACCAGATTCTAGGAGTTGGTAGCATTAGGCAGGACCACTATGTAGAGACCTGAATAATTGTTCTGATCCCTGACAGAACACCTGTTCTGTCGATTAAATCTGATGTTGGAAATGTAAAAACAGGTGGCACGGTGGCGCAGTGGGTAGCGCTGTGACTGCACAGCAAGGCAGTTCCATGTTCGCGTCCCGCGAACATGGAACATGTGTGTTTGTTTGGCTGTCTGTGTCTGTATGGATCCAAGTCGCACTGGCGTCGCGCCCTAAGTTTCCCCCACGGCACGCCTTATGACAGCTGGGATAGGCTCCATCTCCCTGTGACCTGTGACAGCGGGTAAAGCAGTAAACAGAAAATGGATGGAAATATAAAAACAGGTCTCAGTATTAGTTTGTATTCTTAGTAAATATAAAAATCCCAGTAAAATGTGACCCACTGAATGTTGGTACTGAGAGATCCTGGTCCCAGTACCAGCTGCCTCATCTTGATGACATCATATGGAGTGATGTCACTGAATGACTGATGATGAACTCCTGGGGACACAGACTGTCCTCTGATTGGTGATGTGCTCAGCACAGGGGCTTTAAGAGACGCCCCCACACCCTGATGTGGAACACTGTAGTCAGGTGAGTACCGCCTCCTGTCATACCTGCACAGACTTCACGCTACACGAGCTTCTGTTTGTCATACGTGTTCCTCACCTGTGTCCCAACGATGGCTGGATGTCTCTAAGCTGGAGAATGTTTTCTGTTCCTTTGTTGAAATGTAGGAATGCAGTTCTCTGTCTCTACATTGTTGGAGATCAAACTACTTCAATCTAAAAGTGGATTAGAGTCTTATTTCACATTAATCTCCTGTTCAGTTTCATGTGTCTGTTCACCAATGAAATGTGTCCTTTACCTTTCAGACCTGTGTTCTGATCGTCCGTCTGAGGTGAGTTCTTCTTTATTTGTGAGGAAATGTTTTCTCTTTACTTTGATAAGCTTTATTTTCATGTTCAGTTTAAATGATCATTGCTTATTTTAGCACGAATCAAATGTCATAAGTACTGTATATATTCAGTTTCATGAGCCTGTTTTTGTCCGGTGCAAGTATTTGTGACATTTTCTGATGCAGCATGAATGCATTTTCGTCCCCTATAGTCCAACTGCTGTGCTTATCTGTGTTGTGTCTACATCGTGGTTCTTCTGACTGAAACTTTTCCTGGTTTGATCAGCTATTGGATGTAGAGATGAGGTGGTCATTATTTTAAAAGGTTTCTCTTTCTCCGTGATGCATTGGTGTCACACTAGGAATGTACTCGTGCCTCACGCCCTCAGTCAGCTGAAATAGGCTCCAGCACCCCGCGACTAGATAATGGGTGGATGGATGTTGTCTGTTAGGAGGTTTCTATTAAATGGAGTCCAATACTGAGTAATTTAATATCAAGCTACCTAATGCTGGTTTTCCTCAGGAGTTCCATGATCCGTCTCTTATTGTGTCTGGATATGAGGGAGTTTTTATTCTAGGTGTCCTTTAACTCTTTTATATTCCTTTTCAAATGCATCTCATACTAGGGGTCACACCCTGGACCTCATGCTTTCTATGGTGTTTCTTTCAATTGAATGTGTCTGAGCACAAGAAAGTGATCTTCAATAAGATGCAATCAGGTGTTTCATGCAGGTGGGGAGATACTGATGGATTGAAGCACAGATTGGAGAAGAGATGAGTGATGAGTCATGTGGTGTCTTTGATAGAACTCACCTGATACCTGTGAGCAGCTTTGGTTCAGATCCATTCTGAGGATCTTTAATTTATTCTGTCAGTAGCAGAAGGAGAATCGCTGCCTCTGAACATGAATGACCAAAATACTTTGATATAACCTCGCTGATTTAAATAAGAAAATAAACTTAGAGGTTCTCATTAACCTAACTCAATGACACAATTCATTAAGGAAAATTAAAAAGGATGTTAACACATTTATGTCTATGTACTCCTCCGAGAGCTGCCACCCGAATGATCCCAGGAGCTAGCTTGCCAGGGGCTTTATGCTCCTGCTAGGGTATTCCTTGGCAAACAATTCCTGGGTGACGGGCCAGACGAAGAGCAGCACAAAAACCCCTATGATGACAAAAAAAATCAAGCACCGTGACGTCGCCTTGTATGGCACAACCGGGGCCCCACCCTGGAAACAGGCCCGGGATTAGGGCTCATATGCCAATGCCTGGTGGCATGGCCTTTTCCTACGGGGCCCGGACCGGGTCAGCCCGAAAGGACGACGTGGGCCCAACCTCTGGTGGACTCACCACCCGCCGAGGAAACCGTAGGGGATGGGTGCAGTGTGGATTGGGTGGCAGTTGTCAGCATGGGGCTCAACGACCCAATCCCCAGACAAAGAGGAGGACCTCGAAGTATTCTTTCCACTTCTTGACCCAATCCCCAGACAAAGAGTCTGGGGATTGGGTCGAGAATACTTTGAGGATCTCCTCAATCCCGCTGCCATGTCTTACACAGAGGAAGCAGAGGCTGAGGTCTCAGAGGTGGACTCATCCATCACCCAAGCAGAAGTCACCGAGATGGTTGCAAAACTTCTCGGTGGTAAGGCACCGGGGGTGGATGAGATTTGCCCTAAGTACCTCAAGTCTCTGGATGTGCAGGGACTGTCATGGTTGACACGCATGGCAGTCGGGGACAGTATCTCTGGATTGGCCCTCTTTTCAAAAAGGGGGACCGGAGGTTGTGTTCCAACTACAGGGGGATCACACTCCTCAGCCTCCCGGGAAAGTCTATTCCAGGGTACTGGAGAGGAGGATTAGACCTATAGTCGAACCGCGGATTCAGGAGGAACAGTGTGGTTTTCGTTCCGGTCGTGGAACACTTGACCAGCTCCACACTCTCCATCGAGTGCTGGAGGGTTCATGGGAGTTTGCCCAACCAGTCCACATGTGTTTTATGGATTTGGAGAAGGCGTTCGATCATGTCCCTCGTGGTATCTTGTGGGGAGTGCTTTGGGAGTATGGGGCTCGGGGCCCTTTGCTGAGGGCTGTGTGTACGACCAAAGCCAGAGCTTGGTTCGCATTGTCAGACCTGTTCCAGGTGCATGTTGGACTCCGGCAGGGCTGCCCCCTATCACCGGTTCCGTTTATAATCTTTATGTACAGAATCCAGAGGATTCAGGATCCTGAGGGAGTTGGGTTTGGGGACCAAAGGATTTCATCTCTGCTTTTTGCAGACGATGTTGTGTTGTTGGCCTCATCAAACCTGGACCTTCAGCGTGCACTGGGATGGTTTGCAGCTGAGTAACGCAAGTGGGATGAGGATCAGCACCTCTAAATCCAAGGCCATGGTTCTCGACCGGAAAAGGGTGGTGTGCCCTCTTCAGGTGGGTGGAGCGTCTTTGCCCCAAGTGGAGGAGTTTATGTTTTTGGAGTCTTGTTCACGAGGGAGGGAAGGATGGAAAGTGAGACTGACAGATGGATCGGTGCAGCTTCTGCAGTGATGCAGTCGCTGTATAGGTCTGTCATGGTGAAGAAAGAGCTGAGTCACAAGACGAAGCTCTCGATTTACCTGTCAATCTACGTTCCTACCCTTGCCTATGGTCATGAGCTTTGGGTCATGACCGAAAGGACAAGATCTTGGATACAAGCGGCTGAAATGAGTTTCCTCCGTAGAGTGGCTGGGTGCAGCCTTAGAGATAGGGTGAGGAGCTCAGTCACCAGGGTGGAGCTCGGAATAGAGCTGCTGCTCCTCCGCCTCGAGCGGAGCCAGCTGAGGTGGCTCAGGGGCATCTGTTCCGGATGCCTTTTGGACACCTCCCAGGGGAGGTGTTCTGGGCGTGTCCTACTGGGAGGAGACCTCGAGGAAGACCTAGGACACGCTGGAGGGACTATGTCTCTCGGCTGGCCTGTGAACACCTTGGGCTCCCCCGGAGGAGCTGGAGGAGGTGTCCGGGGAGAGGGAAGTATGGGCATCCCTCCTGAGACTGTTGCCCCCGCGACCCGGCCCCGGATAAGCGGTAGATGATGGATGGATGAATGTCTATGTACATTATTGATCGATATTTATTATTTTAACTGCTAAATGTTCTACCAACACCCTCAAGTAAACAAAAACATTTAACGAACATTGTTTCAATTAATTTATTCAAACACATGTCTTTACTGTTATTTAAACGACTTGAATATAAAGTTTAATGTTTAGAGAAATATTCAGATCTATTATTACCAATATCTGTATTGTCTTGTGCTGAATGCTGCAGACATGAACACCACTGCCATTCCTAACTTTCCTGGTCGGTCTCCAGAACCTTTTTCCAAAGCTTTGACCAAGAGTCTTCTGGTTCTACTTCTTGGAGTCTCAATCACCTGCATCAATGCTAGTTTCATTCATGTCTTCAGCAAACACCAGGTGTGATTCTTCTTTAGTGTTGTGTTACTGCAAATAATGAACATCTGGATGACAAGCTAACATCAGCTCAGTGTGTTGAAACAACATGGTGCTAGATGATATCAGGTAATAACAACTTAGAGTGTTGAAACATGTAGGTAGGTGAATGTACGAGTTTATGGTTGATATTATTGAACATTAGCTCCATGTTTCCAAGCTGTTCCAACATGAGGCGGCCTCACTTGACATGATCAGTTAGCCAACTTTTTTTTTCTGATTTAACCCAACGGATTTCTAGTAAACAGCAAGCTGGGAAGTGGAAGTTGTTCTCATTATACAGAATATATGAGAAATTATGGGTAAAAATAAAGACTTTTCGTTCTTTGTATCCACAGATTTTGTACCTGAATCCACGATATATACTCTTCATCCACCTGGTTCTTAATGACATGATCCAAGTGACGCTGACCGTCATCCTCTTTGTTATCAGCTACACCCTCCACAAAATCAAGTTCTCCATCTGCTGCATCATCATCATGAGCACTCTCTTTGCCACAGAGAACACTCCTCTGAATGTGGCGTGCATGGCGATAGAGTGCTACATCGCCATCTGCTTACCTCTACGCCACAGCAGGATCTGTACCATCAAGAAAACATTGATGCTGATTGGTCTGATATGGGTGACGAGCATGACTGTGGTTCTTCCTGATCTGTTCGTAACCTTGGCAACGCAGCCTCCAGACTTCTTCCATTCCAAAATTGTTTGCAACAGAGCAGGCATGTTCCCAAACCCCATCCTTGTCAAGAAGAGCTTCATCATTCATTCTGTGTTTCTAGTCATTGTTTGGTTCACTATCTTTTACACGTACTTCAGAATTCTGTTCACTGCCAGAGCCGCTAGCAAAGACAGTAAGAAGGCCAGAAACACCATCATCCTCCATGGTTTCCAGGTCTTGTTGTATATGGCCAAATATGTTGGTCCACATTTACGGGAAGTCATACAGAAACATTTCCTTGTCAATTACTTAGATTCTTTTTTTGCTTTCTATATTATCGTGCACATCCTGCCGCGATCCATCAGTCCAATCATCTACGGCATACGAGATGAGAACTTCAGGAAGTACCTGAACAGAAACATGTTGTGTAAATGCAGTTTTACAAAAATCAACTGCTAAATATTTCCCATCCAGGTGGGTTCAATGTGAACTCTGATTTATTGCTTGTTTCCACAGACTAATATCCTAATCAGGACATTGTAATTCATTTTAATGATGTTTTCAATTTTAATCAACTTATTTTTCTCTTTGCTTTATGTCTGTATGGTAGTTTACACAAACTTGAATCTCGGTGTTTTGTAGAATCCATTTCATATAATCTTACTATCACCGTTAATGCTTGTGATCCTGGTTGGACAGGGTTTATTTCTGAAATGTGTTCAACTGCAATCAAACCAAACCATCAGTATTGTAACGCCCAAGTCTTTGACTTTTTGTTTAAGCAGACTTTTATCCCTCTGACATTGTTTCATCAACTAGTCTCAGATTCAAGTGCAAACCTTTTTCACCTACAGCAGTACCATCGTAACAATCAGTGTCATTCTGTGTCAATAGATGTATAAAAAGTAATCCATGCATTTGTTCTAGGATGGATTATTGCTCCCAACTCTCAGGTTAACACAATAAGTTCATTTTGACTCTCCTTTACTTTTATCCGACAGTATTTCACATTTATTTTCACACAGTTTGTGTTTGGTGATGACATAATTGAGTCTTATTCAACAAGATGGAAGAGTATCACTAGAGCCCAATGGGGCCAGCATTGCCATGATTCACACACACTATAAGTTATATAAGAAAAGTTTCCAAGAGAATGTCTGACAAATGCCTGTAATATCCTGGAGTCCATAGTGAGCCTCCAAAGCTGGCGGATAGATGGACAGGATTGGCCAACTGATTGGTTTCAAATTCATGTCTTTAAAGTATGGTGATTGATACCCATCATGGAATGACAGCAGCTGAAGTCATGGAGGAAACATCTTCCTGGTTTTAATGATGTAACAACTTTTAGTAAAAAGTTTGACATTAACGTGAACCTGTTGCTGAGGTCCAGCTCATCTCCACATGGAGAACACCTTGTTGTCAACGGTGATCACCTGATGATCATTTGTTTTTTCCTCTGCATAATGAGCCAGATGAAATATCACGCCTCCAGACGACTCATCTAATTAAAGTTTGTTCAAAGGTACAATTCTCTGCAGACAGATGATGCTGTGTTCATGCTAGATGCTACAGAACAAACGGCCCCAGAGTGCCTGACCTTTACTGATGGGCTCCAATGAGACGGTTGTTGAGTCTGAGTTGTGAACTCACTGAGGAATCCTGGAGATGTCAGGAGGTCCCTAAAGTTTCCTCTTGAAAGTACAACAACTAAGTTAACAGAAAGTTGTTGACAAAAAACCTTCCCACCACCAGTATCAGACATCCTCCATCATGGACCTCAGTTCTGGGTTTATTTACAAAAATAAAGTTTGTAGACAAGAAAGGACAATTTCTGTGAAATTTGTGAGACATCCTCCTGTGAAAATTCACTTTTCTTTATGATGGTGTTGTGTTTGAATTAAAGCAATGCTGGGGTCAGTGAGCTCTAGTGACACTGCTCCATCTTGCTGAATAAGACTCGACGATGACATCACCAAACCCTGACTGTGAAGAAATGTAAAATATTGTAAGATATTTAATATTATTGAGGTTTCAAAATTCATCCAAAACATTGAGCCAAGGTTCCTCAAGATTCAGACCTATGTCTGGGTAGTGAGGATCATAGATCAAAACCAGGAAACTGTGGTGGAGGCCTGCAGCCGTTCTGATATACAAACTGTTGTTCTGACCTGAGTTTGGAGGTCAACAACCAACGGAACCATCTAGTCACCAGTCACCCGGTTCCTCTGAAGATTTCTCAGCATAGCTGGCTTTAGAAACTAGTTCTCTTTGGGGAACCAATGATCAGAGGTCTCTGGGCTGAAACCATCCACCCATCATCTAACTCAGGGATGTCAAAGTCAAATACACGGAGGAAAAAACAAAAACAAATTTGCTACCATCTAAGGGCCGGAGCGGTTCAACGTTTATTAAAACGTTTTTAAAAGATTGCACATATCCTATTGAACCCAGACCTTACACAGTGTATATTACTTAATGATTAAATGAATAAAGCAATATTTTCTTATGGTTCAAGTCAAAAGATTTTTCAGCAGGCACACAGACATAAATAAACTTCCTTCAAAGAAAAATCAGATCTTTGTGTGTTTCTGAGATGTTTTCTTCGTTTTTTTTCTTAAATTGCAGCCAAACCTTCTCTACACAGATTGGGGCGGTTCTAATTGTAATTAAAAAACATCCAGAGGGCCATAGATAACTCATTTGTGGGCCAAATTTGGCCCCCGGGCCTTGACTTTGACATATGTGTTCTTACTTTCAGATTGGGATGAATACATTTTTCTTGAAGTGCATCCCAGGGATGCACTACTTTCTTAACATCAACTCCGCACACAAGGCGAAACTCTCCGTTTGCCACTCTTTCTACATTTCAAACCTCACCTTTAGTCAAGAGATCTGGGCAATGAAGGAATGAAAAACGTCACATGTACTTCTTCTTCTTCTTCTTTTCCTTTTGGCTTTTCCCTTCAGGGGTCGCCACAGCGAATCAACCGCCTCCATCTAACCCTGTCCTTTGCATCCTCTTCTCTCACACCAACTACCTTCATGTCCTCTTTCACTACATCCATAAACCTCCTCTTTGGTCTTCCTCTAGGCCTCCTGCCTGGCAGTTCAAAACTCAGCATCCTTCTACCAATATATTCACTATCTCTCCTCTGGACATGTCCAAACCATCTCAGTCTGGCCTCTCTGACTTTATCTCCAAAACCTCTAACATGTGCTGTCCCTCTGATGTACTCATTCCTGATCCTATCCTTCCTGGTCACTCCCAGAGAGAACCTCAGCATCTTCATCTCTGCTACCTCCAGCTCTGCCTCCTGTCTTTTCCTCAGTGACACTGTCTCTAGGCCAAACAACATTGCTGGTCTCACCACAGTTTTGTACACCTTTCCTTTCATTTTAGCTGAAACTCTTCTATCACACATCACACCTGACACTTTCCTCCACCCATTCCATCCTGCCTGGACACGCTTCTTCACCTCTTTTCCCCACTCTCCATTGCTCTGGACTGTTGACCCCAAGTACTTAAAATCCTCCACCTTCTTGATCTCTTCTCCCTGTAACCTCACTCTTCCACTTGGGTCCCTCTCATTCACACACATGTACTCTGTCTTACTGCGGCTAACCTTCATTCCTCTCCTTTCCAGGGCAAACCTCCACCTCTCTAGCTTCTCCTCCACCTCGTCCCTACTCTCACTGCAGATCACAATGTCATCTGCAAACATCATAGTCCATGGAGATTCCTGTCTAACCTCGTCTGTCAGCCTGTCCATCACCATAGCGAACAAGAAGGGGCTCAGAGCTGATCCCTGATGCAGTCCCACCTCCACCTTGAACTCCTCTGTCACACCTACAGCACACCTCACCACTGTCTTACAGTCCTCATACATGTCCTGCACCGCTCTAACATACTTCTCTGACACTCCAGACTTCCTCATACAATACCACAGTTCCTCTCTGGGCACCCTGTCATAAGCTTTCTCCAGATCTACAAAAACACAATGCAGCTCCCTCTGGCCTTCTCTGTACTTCTCTATCAACATCCTCAAAGCAAATACTGCATCTGTAGTACTCTTTTTTGGCATGAAACCATACTGCTGCTCACAAATGCTCACTTCTGCCCTTAGTCTAGCTTCCACTACTCTTTCCCATAACTTCATTGTATGGCTCATCAGCTTTATTCCTCTGTAGTTGCCACAACTCTGCACATCTCCCTTGTTCTTAAAAATGGGCACCAGCACACTTCTCCTCCACTCCTCAGGCATCTTCTCACTATCTAAGATCCTGTTGAACAACCCAGTCAGAAACTCTACTGCCACCTCTCCTAGACACTTCCAAACCTCTACAGGTATATCATCAGGACCGACTGCCTTTCCACTCTTCATCCTCTTCAGTGCTCTCCTCACTTCATCCTGGCTAATCTTTGCTACATCCTGGTCCACAACAGTCACCTCTTCTAGTCTTTGTTCTCTCTCATTTTCCACGTTCATCAACTCCTCAAAGTACTCTTTCCATCTTCCCATCACACTGCTGGCACCTGTCAATAGACTTCCATCCCTATCCTTAATCACCCTAACCTGCTGCACGTCCTTCCCATCTCTATCTCTCTGTCTTGCCAGCCTGTATAGATCAGTCTCTCCCTCCTTACTGTCCAACCTAGCATACAAGTCATCATAAGCTTCTTGTTTGGCCTTTGCTACCTCTACCTTCACCTTACGCTGTATCTCCCTGTACTCCTGTCTACTCTCCTCAGTCCTCTCAGTGTCCCACTTCTTCTTAGCTAACCTCTTTCTTTGTATACACTCCTGTACCTCCTCATTCCACCACCAAGTCTCCTTATCTACTTTCCTTCCAGATGACACACCAAATACTCTCCTACCTGTCTCCCTGATCACATTAGCTGTAGTTGTCCAGTCATCTGGAAGCACCTCCTGACCACCCAGAGCCTGTCTTAACTCCTTCCTAAAGGTCATGCAACACTCTTCCTTTTTTAGCTTCCACCATTTCGTCTTCTGCTCTGTCTTTGTCCTCTTCATCTTCCTCACCACCAGAGTCATCCTACACACCACCATTCTATGCTGTTTGGCTACACTCTCGCCTACCACTACTTTGCAGTCACTGATCTCCTTCAGGTTACATCGTCTACACAAGATGTAGTCTACCTGTGTGCTCCTACCACCACTCTTATAGGTCACCCTATGTTCCTGCCTCTTCTGGAAAAAAGTATTCACTACAGCCATTTCCATCCTTTTTGCAAAGTCAACTACCATCTGTCCTTCTGCGTTCCTCTCCTGGATACCAAACCTGCCCATCACTTCCTCATCACCTCTGTTACCTGCACCAACATGTCCATTGAAGTCTGCACCGATGACAACTCTCTCACTTCTAGGTATGCTCTGCATCACTTCATCAAAGTCCAACCAGAATTTCTCCTTCTCCTCCAGCTCACATCCTACCTGTGGGGCATACCCACTAACAACATTGAACATCACACCTTCTATTTCTAGCTTCAGACTCATCACTCTATCCGACACTCTTTTTACCTCCAGGACATTCCTAACAAACTCCTCCTTCAAGATCACTCCTACTCCATTTCTCTTCCCATCTACACCATGATAGAACAACTTGAACCCTGCTCCTAAACTTCTAGCCTTGCTACCTTTCCACCTGGTCTCCTGGACACACAGTATGTCTACCTTCCTCCTCTGCATCATGTCGACCAACTCTCTACCTTTTCCTGTCATAGTTCCAACATTCAACGTCCCTACTCTTAGTCCTATACTCTTGGCGCTCCTCTTCTCTTTCTTCGTGCGAACGCACTTTCCTCCTCTCCTTCTTCGACCAACAGTAATCCAATTTCCACCGGCGCCCTGTAGGTCAACAGCGCCGATGGCGGTCGTTGTTAACCCGGGCCTCGACCGATCCGGTATGGAAGTCATATGTTTGATTCGCATCTTTGATTTGGCAAAAGTTTTACGCCGGATGCCCTTCCTGACGCAACCCTCTGTATTTATCCGGGCTTGGGACCGGCACAATAAGACACTGGCTTGTGCCCTCTTGCGGCTACATTGAAAAACGTCACATGTACAAATGACTGAAATGAGTTTTGTCTACAGGATGGTGGTGCTCAGCTTTAGAGGTAGTTAGAGATAGACATCTGGGAGAGGATGAAGCTAGAGCTGCTTCTACCCTACATCAAGCAGAGCCAGGTTAGGTGGTTTGGTCATCTGAGCAGGATGTCTCGCGGACTCCTTTGCAGGGAGGTGTTCCAGGCATGTCCAACTCAAAGGAAGACCTGGAGGCAGACCCAGGACTTGCTGGAGAGATTATATATCTCAGTTGTTTTGGGAAGAACTTTGGCTCTCACTGTTTGCTTGTTATATCATCATACATATCTGCCACAGCTCATGAGTCTAATCATCTACTGCGTATGAGACAAGATAAGGTGTCATCAAACAGAAATCACTGTCTGATGACACTGTTAAAACTTTAATAGGTTCTGACCATGACCATCAATAAGTTCTGATGCTTATGTAGAATATAGATGAGACATGAACGTCTGTCTGTTAATCACCTGTTCTGTCGATCACATCTGATGTTGGGAATGCAAAAACAGGCGGCACGGTGGCGCAGTGGGTAGCACTGTCACCGCACAGCAAGGTAGTTCCGGGTTCGCGTCCCACTCATGTGCGGAGTTTGCATGTTCTCCCGGGGTGTCTGCGTGGGTTCTTTCCGGGTTCTCCAGCTCCCTCCCACCTCCAAAAACATGTGCTGTGGGTGTGAGTGTGTGTTTGATGGTTGTCTGTGTCTCTGTGTGGCTCCGCGGCCTACTGGCGCCATGGCCGGAGTTTCCCCCTCTTCACGCCCTAAGTCAGCTGGGATACGCGAGAGCAGATAAAGCGGTAAACAGAAAATAGATGGATGGAAATATAAATAAAGGTCACAGTTTGAGTTTGTTTTCTTAGTACATATAAAAATTCCAGTAAAATGTGACCCACTGAGTGTTGGTACTGAGAGATCCAGGTCCTGGTATCAGCTGCCTCATTTTGATGACATCACATGAGGTGATGTCACTGAATCACCGATGATGAACTCCTGGGGACACAGACTGTCCTCTGATTGGTGATGTGCTCAGCACAGGGGTATAAAGAGACATCCCTGATGTGGAACACTGTAGTCAGGTGAGTACCGCCTCCTGTCATACCTGCACAGACTTCACGCTACACGAGCTTCTGTTTGTCATACGTGTTCCTCACCTGTGTCCCAACGATGGCTGGATGTCTCTAAGCTGGAGAATGTTTTCTGTTCCTTTGTTGAAATGTAGGAATGCAGTTCTCCGTCTCTACATTGTTGGAGTTCAATCTACTTTAAGGTAAAGGTGGATTCGTGTCTTATTTCACGTTAATCTCCTGTTCGGTTTCACGTGTCTGTTCACCAATGAAATGTGTCCTTTACCTTTCAGACCTGTGCTATCATCGTCACAAGACTGTTTTTACAAGTGAAAATATTTTTGACATTTTCTGATGTAACATGAACGCATTTTCGTCCCCTATTGTCCAATTGCTGTGCTTATATGTGTTTATAAATCAGTGTGTTGTGTCTACATTGTGGTTCTTCTGACTGAAACTCTTCCTGCTTTAATCAACTGTTGGATGTAGAGATGATGTGGTCATTATTTTGAAGGGTTTTTGTTTCTTTCGGTGCGCTGGTGTCATGCCAGGAATGTACTCGTGCCTCACGCCTCCAGTCAGCTGAAATAGGCTCCAGCACCCCGCGACTAGATAATCTTAGAAGTTTTTTTATTAAACACACTGAGCCCATGACTAATAAATTTAATATTTAGGCTATCTAATGATGCTTTCCTTCCAGAGTTCCCTGACCTGTCTTTTATTGTGTCTGGATATGAGGGAGTTCTTATCCTGGGTGTTCTTTAACTCTTTATTATTCCTTTTCAAATGCAACACATACTAGGGGTCACACCCTGGACCTCACGCTTTCTCTGGTGTTTCTTTCAATTGAATGTGTCTGAACACAAGGCTGTGATCTTCAGTAACATGCACTCAGGTGTTTCATGCAGGTGAGGAGATACTGATGGATTGAAGCCCAGATGGAAGCAGAGACGTGTGACGAGTCATGTGGTATCTTTGATAGAATTCACCTGATGCCTGAGAACAGCTGTGGTTCAGATCCATTCTGAAGATCTTCCATTTATTCTGGTGATAGCAGAAGGAGAATCACTGCCTCTGAACATGAATGATATAAAAACTTTGATATAACCCCTGCTGTTTTAAATGTAGCCAAAAGAGGACACAAGCCAGTGTCTTATTGTGCCGGTCCCAAACCCGGATGAATACAGAGGGTTGTGTCAGGAAGGACATCCGACATAAAACTTTTGCCAAATCAATATGCAAATCGCATATATAACTTCCATACCGGATCGGTCGAGGCTCGGGTTAACATCAAATTCCATCGGTGCTGTTCATTTACAGGGTGCCAGTGGAAATTGGATTACTGTTGGTCGAAGAAGGAGGAGAGGAGGGAAGTCTGTCCGAAGGAAGAGAGAGAAGAGGAACGCCAAGAGTATAGGACTGAGAGTAGGGACGTTGAATGTTGGAACTATGACAGGAAAAGGTAGAGAGTTGGTCGACATGATGCAGAGGAGGAAGGTAGACATACTGTGTGTCCAGGAGACCAGGTGGAAAGGTAGCAAGGCTAGAAGTTTAGGAGCAGGGTTCAAGTTGTTCTATCATGGTGTAGATGGGAAGAGAAATGGAGTAGGAGTTATCTTGAAGGAGGAGTTTGTTAGGAATGTCCTGGAGGTAAACAGAGTGTCAGATAGAGTGATGAGTCTGAAGCTAGAAATAGAAGGTGTGATGTTCAATGTTGTTAGTGGGTATGCCCCACAGGTAGGATGTGAGCTGGAGGAGAAGGAGAAATTCTGGTTGGACATTGATGAAGTGATGCAGAGCATACCTAGAAGTGAGAGAGTTGTCATTGGTGCAGACTTCAATGGACATGTTGGTGCAGGTAACAGAGGTGATGAGGAGGTGATGGGCAGGTTTGGTATCCAGGAGAGGAACGCAGAAGGACAGATGGTAGTTGACTTTTCAAAAAGGATGGAAATGGCTGTAGTGAATACTTTCTTCCAGAAGAGGCAGGAACATAGGGTGACCTATAAGAGTGGAGGTAGGAACACACAGGTAGACTACATCTTGTGTAGACGATGTAACCTGAAGGAGATCAGTGACTGCAAAGTAGTGGTAGGTGAGAGTGTAGCCAAACAGCATAGGATGGTGGTGTGTAGGATGACTCTGGTGGTGAGGAAGATGAAGAGGACAGTATTTGCTTTGAGGATGTTGATAGAGAAGTACAGAGAAGGCCAGACGGAGCTGCATTGTGTTTTTGTAGATCTGGAGAAAGCTTATGACAGGGTGCCCAGAGAGGAACTGTGGTATTGTATGAGGAAGTCTGGAGTGTCAGAGAAGTATGTTAGAGCGGTGCAGGACATGTATGAGGACTGTAAGACAGTGGTGAGGTGTGCTGTAGGTGTGACAGAGGAGTTCAAGGTGGAGGTGGGACTGCATCAGGGATCAGCTCTGAGCCCCTTCTTGTTCGCTGTGGTGATGGACAGGCTGACAGACGAGGTTAGACAGGAATCTCCATGGACTATGATGTTTGCAGATGACATTGTGATCTGCAGTGAGAGCAGGGAAGAGGTGGAGGAGAAGCTACAGAGGTGGAGGTTTGTCCTGGAAAGGAGAGGGATGAAGGTTAGCCGCAGTAAGACAGAGTACATGTGTGTGAATGAGAGGGACCCAAGTGGAAGAGTGAGGTTACAGGGAGAAGAGATCAAGAAGGTGGAGGATTTTAAGTACTTAGGGTCAACAGTCCAGAGCAATGGAGAGTGTGGAAAAGAGGTGAAGAAACGTGTCCAGGCAGGATGGAATGGGTGGAGAAAAGTGTCAGGTGTGATGTGTGATAGAAGAGTTTCAGCTAAAATGAAAGGAAAGGTGTACAAAACTGTGGTGAGACCAGCGATGTTGTTTGGTCTAGAGACAGTGTCACTGAGGAAAAGACAGGAGGCAGAGCTGGCAGTGTTGTTTCAATTCATTTATTCAATCACATGTTGTTACTGTAAGTTTTTAAATTACTTTAATATACAGTATAGTTTAATGTTCAGAGTGACACTCAGATCTATTATTACCAATATCTGTAATTTCTTTCACTGTATGCTGCAGACATGAACACCACTGTCATTCCCAAATTTCCTGGTCGGTCTCCAGAACCTTTTTCCAAAGTTTTGACCAAGAATCTTCTGGTTCTACTTCTTGGAGTCTCAATCACCTGCATCAATGCTAGTTTCATTCATGTCTTCAGCAAACACCAGGTGTGATTCTTCTTTAGTGTTGTGTTACTACAAATAATGAACATCTGGATGACGAGCTAACATCAGCTCAGTGTGTTGAAACAACATGGTGCTAGATGATATCAGGTAATAACAACTTAGAGTGTTGAAACATGTAGGTAGGTGAATGTACGAGTTTATGGTTGATATTATTGAACATTAGCTCCATGTTTCCAAGCTGTTCCAACATGAGGCGGCCTCACTTGACATGATCAGTTAGCCAACTTTTTTTTTCTGATTTAACCCAACATAATGCTAGTAGGCAGCAAGCTGGGAAGTGAACATTTTTAGCATAATAAAGAATAGATATGAACTAATGTCAACATGAAGACTTTTTTTGTTCTTCGTATCCACAGATCTTCAACCAGAATCCACGATATATACTCTTCATCCACCTGGTTCTTAATGACATGATCCAAGTGATGCTGACCGTCATCCTCTTTGTCATCAGATACACCCTCTACAAAATCAAGTTCTCCATCTGCTGTATCATCATCCTGATCATTGTCTTTACCACAGAGAACACTCCTCTGAATGTGGCGTGCATGGCGATAGAGTGCTACATCGCCATCTGCTTACCTCTACGCCACAGCAGGATCTGTACCATCAACAAAACATTGATGCTGATTGGTCTGACATGGGTGATGAGCATGTCTGTGGTTCTTCCTGATTTGATTGTCACCTTGGCAACGCAGCCTCTGGACTTCTTCCATTCCCAGTTTGTTTGCAACAGACACAGTGTCTTTCCGAACCAAGTCCTTGTCAAGAAGAGGAACATCATTCACTCTGTGTTTCTAGTCATTGTTTGGTTCACTATCTTTTACACGTACTTCAAAATTCTGTTCACTGCCAGAGCCGCTAGCAAAGACAGTAAGAAGGCCAGAAACACCATCATCCTCCATGGTTTCCAGGTCTTGTTGTATATGACCAAATATGTCGGGCCACAGTTACTGGATGTCGTACAGCAACACTTCCTGGTCAATTACTTAGATTCTGTTTTTGCTTTCTATATTATTGTGCACATCCTGCCGCGATCCATCAGTCCAATCATCTATGGCGTACGAGATGAGAACTTCAGGAAGTACCTGAAGAGAAACATGTTGTGTAAATGAAACTTTATGACAAACAATTGCTAAATAATTCACATCCAATAGGGTTAAGTGTGAACTCTAATTTATCAAGTTTTTCTAAAGATCTCAACATCCTGTGCAAGACATTTTAATATATTTTAATGATGTGTTTAATTTTAATCAACTTGGTTTTCTCTTTGTTTTTTTTTGCCATCTTCACCAATATGTTTTATCTCTGTATGGTAGTTTAGACAAACTTGTATCTTTCTCAGTTATGAAGAATCCATTTAAAATAATCTCATTACATTAATGCTCGTGATCCTGGTTGGACATGATTTATTTATAAAATGTGTTTAACTGAAATAAAACCAAACCAAAGTCTTGACTTTTTGTTCAAGCTGACTTTTATTCCTCAGACACGTTTCCATCAACTACTCTCATGTTAGTATCAAATGAAATCTCATCTCACCTACAGCAGTAACATTGTAGCAGTCAGTCTCATTCTGCGTCCATGCATTTCAGGTAATCCATACATTTATAATCCATGCATTTGTTTTATGCTGGATTATTTCTACAAACTCTCAGGCTGCCACAGTAAGTTCATTTGACCCTCCTTCACTTTTATCTGACATCAGATTTTTTTTTCATTTTCACATCACAGCACTGACTTCCTGTAATTTATTTGTAATTGTTTACTACTGTTATTTTTTTTTAAACGAAATAAGCAAACTAAAAAAAAGACAAGAATCTATGATGATTTTTTTTTCCAAATTCCCTGCGACTCAGATTTAAAATAGCAGATCTTAGGATGGGCTGCTTCAAACGGGGTATCGGGCCGAGTTTCAAATGCTGATGAGAACATTTCTCCTCCATTCGTTTCTCGTTCCACATATCTGAGAACCAGAATGACCAGTGCCCTGTCCTGTTGTCCTCCAGGTGATTAACATCAATACCTGAGAATGAAGTTGGTGGTGCTGCTGTGAAGACGTCTCGGAATCCTGACTTTTATCTAACAATATAGACCTTGGTTTTTTTCCAGTGGCACTAATCATCCTGTGTAACTCACACACACAAACACAGATGTACTGTTTATATTTATATTACATAGACATACATGAACATGCAATCTATATATCTATATATCTTATTGTTTTATTGAACCCTGCAAGGATCAATAATCATGAATCAATTTCCTACAATATAGGAAGCATGGATTAACACATCAAATTAGATTATATTCGGTTTTAGTCAGAAAATACATTCAATACAGGAAACTTCAACACGCTGTTTTCTGGGCTCATCGATTGTTGTGTGGATGCAGTACAGACACCCTGCCAGCAGAGGGCGCCCACGTTCCCAATGAATGAGGCGCCGAGTAATGAAACAGTTTTTGACACCATTGTACCAAATGGTTTGAAGCTCCATGAGGCGCCATTCAGACATCACTACCTTCCTTCACTGTACAAGTGACTGAAATGAGTTTTGTCTACAGGATGGTGGTGCTCAGCTTTAGAGGTAGTTAGAGATAGACATCTGGGAGAGGATGAAGCCAGAGCTGCTTCTCCTCTACATCAAGTGAAGGCTGGGTGGTTCTGTCATCTGGTCAGGATGTCTCCTGGACTCCTTCGTAGGGAGGTGTCCTGGAGGCAGACCCAGGACTTACTGGAGAGATTATATATCTCAGTTGTTTTGGGAAGAACCTTGGCTCTCACTGTTTGCTTCTCATAGTTTCCCCTGCCTCACGCCCGAAGCCAGCTGGGATAGGCTTCAGCTCTCCGTGACCCGCGAGAGCAGATTAAGTGGTAAACAGAAAATACATGGAAGGAAATATAAAAAAAGGTCACAGTTTCAGTTTGTTTTCTTAGTAAATATGAAAATCCCAGTAAAATGTGACCCACTGAGTGTTGGTACTGAGAGATCCAGGTCCCAGTATCAGCTGCCTCATCTTGATGACATCATATGGAGTGATGTCACTGAATGACTGATGATGAACTCCTGGGGACACAGACTGTCCTCTGATTGGTGATGTGCTCAGCACAGGGGCTTTAAGAGACGCCCCCACACCCTGATGTGGAACACTGTAGTCAGGTGAGTACCGCCTCCTGTCATACCTGCACAGACTTCACGCTACACGAGCTTCTGTTTGTCATACGTGTTCCTCACCTGTGTCCCAACGATGGCTGGATGTCTCTAAGCTGGAGAATGTTTTCTGTTCCTTTGTTGAAATGTAGGAATGCAGTTCTCTGTCTCTACATTGTTGGAGTTCAATCTACTTTAAGGTAAAGGTGGATTAGTGTCACGTTAATCTCCTGTTCGGTTTCATGTGTCTGTTCACTCAGTTTTAGTCGTGACATTTTGAGATGAAACATGAATGCATTGTCGCCCCCCATTGGTCCAACTGCTGTGTTTATCTGCTTCTATCATCACTGGGTCGTGTCTACATTGTGGTTCTTCTGACTGATACTCTTCCTGGTTTAATCAGCCTATCAGCTGAGATGATGTGGTCATTATTTTAAAGGGTTTCTTTTCCTCAGGTTTTTGTTAAACAGACAAAATCCACTGCTGAGTAATTTAATATTTAGGCTACCTAACGCTTGTTTCCACGAGAAGTTCCCTGATCTTCTATCTTTTATTGTGTCTGGATATGAAGGAGTTCTTACCCTTGGTATTCTTTAACTCTTTAATATTCCTTTTAAAATGCCTATCATACAAGGGGCCACACCCTGGACCTCATGCTTTTCTATGGTGAGGTGTTTCATGCATATAAGCAAACACTGATGGATTGAAGCCCAGATGGGAGCGGAGATGAGTGACGAGTCAAGTGGTGTCTTTGATAGAACTCAATGGTCAGAGTGATATTCAGATCTATCATTACCAATATCTGTATTTTATTATGTTTTATGCTGCAGACATGAACACCACTGCCATTCCTAACTTTCCTGGTCGGTCTCCAGAACCTTTTTCCAAAGTTTTGACCAAGAATCTTCTGGTTCTACTTCTTGGAGTCTCAATCACCTGCATCAATGCTAGCTTCATTCATGTCTTCAGCAAACACCAGGTGTGATTCTTCTTTAGTTTTGTGTTGTTTTGCCCAAAAATGAACATCTGGATGACGAGCTAACATCAGCTCAGTGTGTTGAAACAACATGGTGATAGATGATATCAGGTAATAACAGCTTAGGGTGTTGAAACATGTAGGTAGGTGAATGTATGAGGGGTGTCAAACTCAAAGGTCCAAAGGGTCCTTTCAGGGCCAGATGTAACTCATAAATGTAACTCACTGTAATGTAAAATAACTATGTAAATACTCCTTAATATTTTACATAACTTGAAATTTATTACTTATTCAAGTTAAACATTACAGTTGCACAAAAAAAAAAACACAGGTTTGCTTGTTGCTCTTTTATAATATAAATCCTTTTAATTTGTCAGGTTCTGAAACCCACAAAACTCCATCAATCCAGGATCAAACTATCCAAGAGACAACAAAAAAAAACCATTTAACAGAAGTTCGAACATTAACTTGGTTCAAAACGTTTTTGTCAGTTAAAATGGGCTTTATTACTGCATTGTGAAAAATGTAGCTTTA
Source organism: Antennarius maculatus (assembly GCA_013358685.1). NCBI lineage: Eukaryota > Metazoa > Chordata > Actinopteri > Lophiiformes > Antennariidae > Antennarius > Antennarius maculatus. The sequence continues at coordinate 26,000,107 of CM023609.1, read as the reverse complement.
AGCAAAGCATTTTTGATCTATTTATTTTTAGACACTCTGACATTTCACGGGCCACATAAATTGATGTTGCGGGCCTCATTTTGGCCCCCAGGCCCTGACTTTGACCTATGTGATCTATATTATCCAAAATTAGCTTCATTTTTCCAAGTTGTTCCAAAATAAGGCAGCCTTTACTTGACATAATCAGTTTGCAAACGTTTTTATTTTTTTACTTCACCCCACATAATGCTGGTAGGCAGCAAGCTGGGAAGAAGAAATTGTTAGCATTATAAATATTACATAGGAATGAAGGTGAATATGAAGACTCTTTTCTGTTCTTTGTATCCACAGATCTTCTACCTCAATCCACGATATATACTCTTCATCCACCTGGTTGTTAACGACATGATCCAAGTGATGCTGACCGTCATCCTCTTTGTCATCAGCTACACCCTCTACAAAATCAGTTTCTCTATCTGCTGCATCATCATCCTGATCACTCTCTTTACCACAGAGAACACTCCTCTGAATGTGGCGTGCATGGCGATAGAGTGCTACATCGCCGTATGCTTACCTCTCCGCCACAGCGGGATCTGTACCATCAACAAAACATTGACACTGATTGGTCTGATATGGGTGACGAGCATGTCTGTGGTTCTTCCTGATCTGTTCGTAACTTTGGTAACGCAGCCTCTGGACTTCTTCCATTCTCATTTTTCTTGCAACAGACACGCTGTCTTCCCGAACCCTGTCTTTGTCAAAAAGAGGTACATCATTCACTCTGTGTTTCTCGTCATTATTTGGTTCACTATCTTTTACACGTACTTCAGAATTCTGTTCACTGCCAGAGCCGCTAGCAAAGACAGTAAGAAGGCCAGAAACACCATCATCCTCCATGGTTTGCAGGTGATGTTGTATATGGCCAAATATGTCGGTCCACATTTACGGGATGTCGTACAACAACACTTCCTGGTCAATATCCTTGACTCAATGTTTGCTTTCTATATTATCGTGCATGTCCTGCCGCGATCCATCAGTCCAATCGTCTACGGCATACGAGATGAGGTCTTCAGGAAGTACCTGAAGAAGTACATGTTGTGTAAATGCAGCTTTACGAAAAACAACTGCTAAATATTTCCCATCCAAGAAGGTTAAGTCACCTTAATATCCTCTGCAGGACATTTTACTGATTTGATCAATTTGAATTCTTTGCTTCATTCACAAATATGTTTTCTTTGTATGTTACTTTACACAAAATGTTGTATTCATCTTTGCCTGATGTAGAACTCGGATTTATTAAATAAATACTCTGATTTATATAAATAAAACCAAACCATCATTATTACAAACATACGTTTGTAATCTATATATTTGTTCTAGGCTGGATTATTGCTACAAACTCTACAAACACACCAGAACACCGGTGTGGTCATATAATAAAATTCAATAAACCACTAATCTAAGACTTATTTCAGACAGACAGACCAGATCCACATCAGTTTCTGACCTCACGGATCTGATCACCGGGCTGATCCTTTACTTTAGTGTGGCCAAGATCTCACATCTAGTGATTGTTCAGAATTTGATTCTGTTCATGTGACCTGAATTAAATCAGACCTTCAGTCTTTTTCTACATCCTGGTCCACCTGGACAGGCCACCTGGTGCCGAGATGGCTCTGTTAGCTGACAAATACTCTGTGGTTTGCCTGTAGAAGCTACAGAGTGTCCTGGAGTCCATCTTGAACCTTCAAAGCTGGCGGATAGATGGACTAGATTGGTTTGCAGTGCTTGTTGATCAGCCACAGCCCAAGATATTTATAGGTCTATACAATCTCCACCTCCTCCGTTCCTATCAGAACTGGTCTAGGTTGGGGTCTGCCCCTCCTGAAGTCAATGACCAGCTCTTTAGTTTTGGAGATGTTGAGCTGCAGGCTAAACGTACTGAGAGAGAACTTTAACAATTACAAATTCCTTCACACAGGACGTGCCCAGCCCACACCTTCTCTCCCCGACTCTGGTCTCTTTTCTCCTCAGAGGTACGAGAAAGGCAGAGTGGGAGAGAGAGGAGGAGGAAGAAAGAAAAAGAGGCCTCAGGAAGGATGCCTTTAGAGATCCAAAGCATTAGATAACTTTGTTTAAACTGTCTTTATCATGGAGGCCACTGTTGGATTTCTTCTCAACCTATGTATGATTTGAATTGAAAAATAAATATTTTGTACTTATGTACTTTGTATTGTCTTAAGACTCTCTGCTACCGCAAACGTATGGTGATTGATACCCATCATGGAATGACAGCAGCTGAAGTCATGGAGGAAACCTCTTCCTGGTTCTAATGACGTATCAACTTTAAGTAAAAACTTTGATAACAAAGTGAAATCGACGCTGAGGTCCAGCTCATCTCCACATGGAGAACACCTTGTTTGTCAACGGTGATCACCTGATGATCATTTGTTTTTTCCTCTACATAATGAGCCAGTTGAAATATCACGCCTCCAGACGACTCATCTAATTAAAGTTTGTTCAAAGGTACAATTCTCTGCAGACAGACGATGCTGTGTTCATGCTAGATGCTACAGAACAAACGGCCCCAGAGTGCCTGACCTTTACTGATGGGCTCCAATGAGACGGTTGTTGAGTCTGAGTTGTGAACTCACTGAGGAATCCTGGAGATGTCAGGAGGTCCCTAAAGTTTCCTCTTGAAAGTACAACAACTAAGTTAACAGAAAGTTGGGGACAAAAACATTCCCACCACCAGTATCAGACATCCTCCATCATGGACCTCAGTTCTGGGTTTATTTACAAAAATAAAGTTTTTAGACAAGAAAGGACAATTTCTCTGAAATTTGTGAGACATTCTCTTGTGAAAATTCACTTTTCTTTATGATGGTGTTGTGTTTGAATTAAAGCAATGCTGGGGTCAGTGAGCTCTAGTGGCACTGCTCCATCTTGCTGAATAAGACTCGATGACATCACCAAACCCTGACTGTAAAAGAATAATTGTAAAATATTTATGATATTTCATATTTCAAAATTGAAGACATTGAAGTTTAAAAATTCGTACAAAAAAATTGAGCCAAGGGGCCTCAAGATGCAGACCTATGTCTGGGTAGATCATAGGCCACAACCAGGAAACTGTGGTGGAGGCCTGCAGCAGTTCTGATGTACAACTTGTTGGTCTGACCAGAGTTTGGAGTAGAGGTAAGATCTTAAGCCCAAGCCCAAGCCTGAAATTCAGGCCGGAGTATCAAGGTCTGAGCTCTGGTCGGGCCTTAATACTCGATTTTAAGCCCGAGTCCAAGCCCGAAAATTCAGGCCGGGTCGGGCTCAAAATGTCAATAATTACGTTCGGGTTGGGTCAGGTCGGGCTTTAATACCCGCGGGCTCGGGTCGGGCTGGATTTTTTAGGCCAGGTCTTACCTCTAGTTTGGAGGCCAACAACTAACAGAACCATCTCGTCATCCATCACTCAGTTCCTCTGAAGATTACTCAGGATGGCTGATTTTAGAGACTCTTGGGGAACCAATGATCAGAGGTCTCTGGGCTGAAACCATGTAAAGCTATTGTCAAACTTTAAGCGGGTCAGAAGCCCGGCATGCTGGCATGGTGGGTGTGGATTAAAATAAATCAGACAGTCAGATCCATGTCAGATTGATTGTAAAGATTACGTTAACTAACCCTAATTCCTTGACCCTATGCCCAACTCCAATCCGTAAAATTACACTATCACGGTTTTGGGGAAGAATGGAGAACAACAGGTTGTGGTGGTTTCATGATAACAAGGATCTACGACGGACTTATATCATTATCTTCCATGTGACACAGATATAAAATATCAGCTTTTAGGAGAGGTTGCTTCAAATGATTACTCAAGAGACTTGAGACAAAAGAATACCAACTGCAGGCCAGAAAGCAAGGGGAAACCTTCAGGCACAGAAAGCGAAGACCAGCTGGACTAAAAAGCCTCAGGCTAATCAGCCTGATGAGGCACATGTGTGGAGATGTAGCACAGGTGTGGAGACAAGGCTCTGCCCACAGGCTCGGACCTGCCTCCTGACACACCCCAACAGGGCAAGACAAACAGAACCATAACACACAAGGAGAAACTCTCCACCTGCCACTCTTTCTACATTCCAAACTTCACTTTTGATCATGAGCTCTGGGTAATAAAGGAACGAAAATGATCACCTATACAAGTGTCTGAAATGAGCTTTCTCTACAAGATGGCGATGTACAACTTTAGAGGTAGTTAGAGATAGACATCTGGGAGAGGATGAAGGTTGAGCTGCTTCTCTTCTACATCAAGCAGAGTCAGGTTAGGTAATGTATACAGAATAAAAGATATCACTATAGGATCAACAACAGTTTCAGACCACAGCCCTAATTTGGGGGTAGAAAACCCCTTTAAATACTGGAGGCTCAATCATTCACTGCTAGCGGATACTAGTATAAAACAAGAAATACAATCAGCTTCATCTTATTATTTTTCCCTTCATGATAATGGGGCTGTCTCTTCCTAAACATTATGGGATGCGGTAAAGGCCACAATAAAGGGAAACATCATCTCCATAGGATCCAGGCTAAAGAAATAAAGGTTAATAATACAGCTAGAATTAGAAAAAGAAATTAGAGAAAGAACACAAAGAAAACAATTGAGGGGAGGTTTTTAAAATGTTAAAGGAAGTTAGATTAAAACTGAATGAGACGCTAACATATAAAGCAGAGCTCTTAGGTTCATAAACAGATAATATGATGATATGGGAAATAAAGCTAGTAGACTTTTAGCATTCCAGCTGCGGAAAACCTAGTCCAGCTGTGTAATCCCTAGAATTATTCACCCAGAGACTGAGACACACCCAACAAAAATATCACATGCTTTTGCAAAATATTATGAACACCTACATAAAGGTCAGGAAGTGGAATATAAAAAAGGTAAAATACAGGACTTTTTGAAACCTCTTAATATGATCAAATTAGCGGCTGAAGAAATAAATGAATTAACAGAACCAATTACATAAAATGAAATTAGAGAAACTACAAATACACTACAAAATAACAAATCACCAGGTGTAGATGGATTTACAGGAGGATATTATAAAGTTTTTGTCAATAACCTCTTCCAAATATTAAGTAAAGTATATAATTACATATCGGATTCGGGAGATACCATTATAACAGTTACACATAAGGAGGGGAAAGATCTCTTACATTGTAATAGCTACCACCCCATAAGACTTTTATGCATTATTATATTGTGTTGAAATTGTAAAAGCAGGTCAAAATTTTAGTTTATATTCTTAAGCCCGAGTCCTAATTATGTATCTCAAACAATCTATGGATATTAAACTAAGGAATACCTTTATGAAATAAATAATTTAGGTAAAACAGAGAAGGCGCTGTATGGTAATTGCTATTCAATTACTAAACAAGAATTGAGGTAAGATCTTAAGCCTGAGCCTGAGTCCAAGCCTGACTTTGGGCTGGGTTGGGCTCAAAATGTCAATAATTACATTCGGGTTGGGCTTTAATACCCGCGGGCTCGGGTCGGGCTGGGTTTTTTAGGCCCGATCTTACCTCTAATTCTTAGTAAATATAAAAATCTTAGTAAAATTTGACCCACTCAGTGTTGGTACTGAGCGATCCCAGTGTCAGCTGCCTGATAGTCTTTTTCTTTATGGTTCATTGACAACATCACATGGAGTGATGTCACTGAATGACTGATGATGAACTCCTGGGGACACAGACTGTCCTCTGATTGGTGATGTGCTCAGCACAGGGGCTTTAAGAGACGCCCCCACACCCTGATGTGGAACACTGTAGTCAGGTGAGTACCGCCTCCTGTCATACCTGCACAGACTTCACGCTACACGAGCATCTGTTTGTCATACGTGTTCCTCACCTGTGTCCCAACGATGGCTGGATGTCTCTAAGCTGGAGAATGTTTTCTGTTCCTTTGTTGAAATGTAGGAATGCAGTTCTCTGTCTCTACATTGTTGGAGTTCAAAGTGCTTCAAGCTAAAGGTGGATTAGAGTCTTATTTCACATTAATCTCCTGTTCAGTTTCACGTGTCTGTTCACCAATGAAATGTGTCCTTTACCTTTCAGACCTGTGTTCTGATCGTCCGTCTGAGGTGAGTTCTTCTTTACCTGTTAGGAAACGTTTTGTCTTTATTTTGATGAATGTTATTTTTTAAGCATTATTTTGTACAATTATTGTATATTTAACAAAACATCAACTGCCTTTAGTACATATTCATCAATTAATTCATTGTTTATTTAATCACATCTCACTGCTGTTTTTAAATTACTTTAATTTACATTTTTTGTTTTGTGTTCAGAGTGATGTTCATATCTGTTATTACCAATGTCTGTATTTTCTTGTGTTTTAGCTGCAGACATGAACACCACTGCCATCCCCAAATTCCCTGGTCGATCTCCAGAACTGTTGTCTAAAGCTTTGACCAAGAATCTTCTGGTTCTACTTCTTGGAGTCTCAATCACCTGCATCAATGCTAGTTTCATTCATGTCTTCAGCAAACACCAGGTGTGATTCTTCTTTAGTGTTGTGTTGCCTAAAATATGAAAATATGCCTGAATATGTGGATGACTCAATGTTGAAACAAAATGGTGCTAGATGAAAGTATCTAACTTTAACACACAATGTTTGAACATGAACAACATCCCATTTTGGGTTCATTAAAGTATATCTACCTATCTGAACTGACATTGGCTCCATATTTCCAAGTTGTTAACATGAAACAGCTTTTAGTTGTCTCCTGAAAAGAAAGACTCTTTTCTGTTCTTTGTATCCACAGATCTTCTACCTGAATCCACGATATATACTCTTCATCCACCTGGTTGTTAACGACATGATCCAAGTGTTGCTGAGCGTCATCCTCTTCGTCATGAGCGCCGACCTCCACAAAATCAGTTTCTCCATCTGTTGCATCATCATCCTGATCACTCTCTTTGCCACAGAGAACACTCCTCTGAATGTGGGGTGCATGGCGATAGAGTGCTACATCGCCGTATGCTTACCTCTACGCCACAGCAGGATCTGTACCATCAAGAAAACATTGATGCTGATTGGTCTGATATGGGTGACGAGCATGTCTGTGGTTCTTCCTGACCTGTTTGTCACCTTGGCAACGCAGCCTCTGGACTTCTTCCATTCCCAGTTTGTTTGCAACAGAGTAAATGCCTTCCCAAACTCTGTCCTTGTCAATAAGAGGTACATCATTCACTCTGTGTTTCTAGTCATTGTTTGGTTCACTATCTTTTACACGTACTTCAGAATTCTGTTCACTGCCAGAGCCGCTAGCAAAGACAGTAAGAAGGCCAGAAACACCATCATCCTCCATGGTTTCCAGGTGATGTTGTGTATGACCACATACGTTGGTCCACAGTTACTGGTTGTTGTCCAGCAATGGTTCCTGCTCAATTACTTTGACTCCATGTTTGCTTACTATATTATTGTGCATGTCCTGCCTCGATCCATCACTCCAATCATCTATGGCGTACGAGATGAGACCTTCAGGAAGTACCTGAGGAGGAACATAATGTGTAAATGTAGCTTTACGAAAATTACCCGCTAAATTTTTCCCATCCAAGAAAGTTAAACTCTAATTTGTTACGTGTTTTGTCAGACCTGAATACCCTCCACAAAACCATTTCGGTCCTTGGAATTATGTGATCAAGTTTAATCAACCTGTTTTCTATGTAATTCTTTGTTTCATTCAGAAATAGATTTTCACTGTCTACTTTTATTTCCTCAAAATATTGTATTGTATTGTGTTTGTCATAAAGGGTCAAATAAAAACAGTCATTTTTATCGATTAATGCTCATGAACCTGGCTGGACATGATTTATTTACAAAATGTGTCTCATAAAATCAGAAGCCATCAGTATTTTAACACTAACATGTTTGACTTTTTCTCCATGAAACAATCTTATATTGAATTCAAGGTCACTTTCGGTATGAAACAGATATATAAAAAAGGAGTCCATGTATATGTTCTATGGCAATAGTCGACAACTTTTATCACAGAATAAAACATTTGAACTCAGTTTCCACGGAAAAGAAAACACTGGGAGATGTCATTTTTGAATTATCCATGTAAGAAATTGAAGATGATGAAGTTTAAAAATTTATCCAAAAAAATTGAGCCAATGCTCCTCAAGATTCCGACCTAACTCCTCGACCCTGAGCCAAACACCAATACCTAACATTTGAACTTAAATGTTAAAAGCTGTCATTTCAGTTTTCAACGTTACAATCTTACCAGATGATCTTGGGGCAGAATAATAGTCATCAGCTTCTGGTGGCATCATGACAACAAGGATCTAGGATGAATGTTTTTCACTGTCTTTCCTATGACACAAGCATAATGTAGCAGATTTTGGAATGGGCTATTTCAGAGGAGATATTAGGCTGAGGTTCCAATGCTGCCAGGAACATTTCTATTACAATGGAAATGATCAAAAAACACATAGCACAACTTTTAGTTCTTGTACAAAGCAAACACAGCACGTAGATAACTATAACTGATCATGTGAGGCTGAGTCAGGCTACTGGTAAGCTCTTTCTTCAAGGCCAGTCTAACCCAAACACTATAAAGATCCCGGTAAATGATCATTCGAGGCCCTTTTCCAGAGGTTTGTTGCTGCGTCCGCTGAAGAGCCCAGTGCTGCATCCTCACCAACTTCATAAACTGCTGAACTCCTTCAGTAATTCTTGTTTGGACTACAATTTGTCTCATCATTGAAGATACACTTCTCAACCAAGCTTCCAGAACCAAGAAGGGCTTTGTTCGGCGTAAAACCCTAACAAACTGGTGCCATGCCAGCATTTTGGGTTCTAAATCCTGTATGCGACACAATATAGATCTGTGTTCAGCAAATATTTCAAAAATTGGGATTTGCAATCTCGCTGTGACAAAGTTTCAGCCTCTCGCGTGGCAAATTAAATCAACCAGAGAACAATTCAAAGTCTAAAAAGGCGATAAAGAGTTAGAAGCCCCTAGGCTCCAAGACAATAAACATAGGCCACGTCAGTTAAAAGGTGTTCCAAGCTTTGGCTTTGGAGGCTCCATACGCCCGCTGGGATACTGCATCGGGATTTGGAGACGATGGTAATCACAAATAAACCTGACATTTTGAACAACACTGTTCTGGTGAGGTAATAGGGTCCAATGACTTCTTCAAGGTATGACCAGACATGAATGTGGTTTACGACATAAGGTTCAACTGGGAAAAGGAATTTCAACATATATTAAGATCTTACAGAAAGTCAGAACAGGGATCTGAAAAAGGGGAAAAATACGATCTTTTATCAGCTAAACTTACAAAAATGTCTTCTGGATCAACGACAGAGTTCAGGATTTATTGTGAGACCCTGATAATAAGGAACAATGATCCACGGTAGAACAAATGCATCGGCCTGTTTTGCAACTGTTGACACAGAGTGAGACTGATTTTTGCAATAATAAGTAGGTGAAAAAGGTTGTCCTTGAATCTAATCTAAGACCATTTAATGGAAAAATGTCATAGCGAGAAAAGTCAGCAAAAAGAAAGTCAAAGATATAAGTGTTGAAATACTGATGGTTTCTGTCTTTATATCAGATAAACACATTTCCAATCAGGTCATCAGCAGTAATGGTGATAGTATACTTTTTATTTTTAATGGACTTGTCCCAATGCAAACAAAGATAAAACAAAACAACATTTTATGTTAACTACCATGCACAAAGAAAATGTATTTGTGAATAAAGCAATGAATTAAATAAAAAAAAAGAAATTAAAATTGATCACATCATCAAAATACATGAAAATGTTGTGTGAAGGTTATTAAGGTCTGAGAAAACACATAACAGATGACACTTTACACTTAGCCCTCTTGAAAGGGAATATTCAGCGGATGCTTTTTGTCGAGCTGTAGTTACACAACAGGTTCTTCTTCAGGTACTTCCTGAAGGTCTCATCTCGTATACCATATACCACTGGACTAATGGATCGTGGCAGGATGTGCACGATAACATAGAAAGCAAACAGCATGTCGACATAGTTAAGCAGGAACCATCGCTGGAGAGTATCTACTAACTGTGGCCTTACATACGTGGCCATACACAACAAGACCTGGAAACCATGGAGGATGATGGTGTTTCTGGCCTTCTTACTGTCTTTGCTAGCGGCTCTGGCAGTGAACAGAATTCTGAAGTACGTGTAAAAGATAGTGAACCAAACAATGACTAGAAACACAGAGTGAATGATGTCCCTCTTTTTGATGAGGACAGGGTTTGGGAAGGCAGTTTGTCTGTTACAAGCAAACCGAGAATGGAAGAAGTCCAGAGGCTGCGTTGCCAAGGTGACGAACAGATCAGGAAGAACCACAGACATGCTCGTCACCCAAATCAGACCAATCAGTGCCAATGTTTTCTTGATGGTGCAGATCCCACTGTGGCGTAGAGGTAAGCAGATGGCGATGTAGCACTCTATCGCCATGCACGCCACATTCAGAGGAGTGTTCTCTGTGGCAAAGAGAGTGATCAGGACCATGATGCAGCAGATGGAGAAACTGATTTTGTAGAGGGTGTAGCTGATGATGAAGAGGATGACGCTCAGCAACACTTGGATCATGTCGTTAAGAACCAAGTGGATGAAGAGTATATATCGTGGATTCAGGTAGAAGATCTGTGGATACAAAGAACAGAAAAGAGTCTTTATATTCAGTTTATGAGATTTATTCTTTTCATGCTAACAATGTCAACTTCCTAACTTGCCACCCACTACTATCATGTGGGGTTAAATCACAAAGACTGGCCATGTGGAGCTAAGGGTAACTCATGATTGAAAAATTTGGACTTATGGATCTAACATTAACTGGTGTCAGCTAACAGGTTGAAATATTATCAATTATCATAAGATACTTTCAGGTGCCTAGCTCTAAACTAGCTATGTTGTTTCAACATTCTGACCTACAGTTAACTAATGTCAGCTAGCACCATGTTGTTTCAACACACTGAGCTGATGTTAGCTCATCCAGACATTCATTATTTGTAGTAACACAACACTAAAGAAGAATCACACCTGGTGTTTGCTGAAGACATGAATGAAACTAGCATTGATGCAGGTGATTGAGACTCCAAGGAGAAAAACCAGCAGATTCTTGGGCAGAGCTTTGGAAAAAGGTTCTGGAGACCGACCAGGAAATTTGGGAATGTCAGTGGTGTTCATGTCTGCAGCTTAAAGCACAAGAAAATACAGACATTGGTAACCACCAGCGATGTGTACTGAGATTCATGGCGGTGAGGCACCGACGTTAAAGTCAGTTCGGCCAGACAGAGTGATGTATTGGCCAATAAATTTGCAGCCTAACGTTAAAAACTAGTTAAATTCATTACGAGTGTACCGCTTAGCTTGAACTGGGCAAGTTATTTCCTGATCTGAAGTCTGAAGTAGATATTTAAGCTCTGACGTTCTTCTTTTCCTTCCGGCTTTTCCCTTCAGGGGTCGTCACAGCGACTCAGTTACCTCCATCTAACCCTGTCTTCTGCATCCTCTTCTCTCACACCAACTACCTTCATGTCCTCTTTCACTACATCCATAAACCTCCTCTTTGGTCTTCCTCTAGGCCTCCTGCCTGGCAGTTCAAAACTCAGCATCCTTCTACCAATATATTCACTATCTCTCCTCTGGACATGTCCAAACCATCTCAGTCTGGCCTCTCTGACTTTATCTCCAAAACCTCTAACATGTGCTGTCCCTCTGATGTACTCATTCCTGATCCTATCCTTCCTGGTCACTCCCAGAGAGAACCTCAGCATCTTCATCTCTGCTACCTCCAGCTCTGCCTCCTGTCTTTTCCTCAGTGACACTGTCTCTAGACCAAACAACATCGCTGGTCTCACCACAGTTTTGTACACCTTTCCTTTCATTTTAGCTGAAACTCTTCTATCACACATCACACCTGACACTTTTCTCCACCCATTCCATCCTGCCTGGACACGCTTCTTCACCTCTTTTCCCCACTCTCCATTGCTCTGGACTGTTGACCCTAAGTACTTCAAATCCTCCACCTTCTTGATCTCTTCTCCCTGTAACCTCACTCTTCCACTTTGGTCCCTCTCATTCACACACATGTACTCTGTCTTACTGCGGCTAACCTTCATTCCTCTCCTTTCCAGGACAAACCTCCACCTCTCTAGCTTCTCCTCCACCTGTTCCCTACTCTCACAGCAGATCACAATGTCATCTGCAAACATCATAGTCCATGGAGATTCCTGTCTAACCTCGTCTGTCAGCCTGTCCATCACCATAGCGAACAAGAAGGGGCTCAGAGCTGATCCCTGATGCAGTCCCACCTCCACCTTGAACTCCTCTGTCACACCTACAGCACACCTCACCACTGTCTTACAGTCCTCATACATGTCCTGCACCGTTCTAACATACTTCTCTGCCACTCCAGACTTCCTCATACAATACCACAGTTCCTCTCTGGGCACCCTGTCAGAGTGGAAGCTCCGACGTTGGTTTTCTTTTATTAATTCAATCTTGTTTCGATTGATTGGTTGTCCAATCTGAGGTGAGGCTCAAATGCTCGCTGCTTCACCATGTGTCCTAAATGATTTTTAACTAGTTTTCAATGTCAGGCTGCTAATTTACTGCCAAAAACGACACCCTGTTTGATTCGTAGAACTCACTTTAATGTCGGTGCCTCACCGCCGTGAACCTCACCACACGTCGCTGGTAATAACAGATCGGAATATCACTCTGTACACAAAAGAAAACTTTTAAAGTCACTTAAAAAACAACAGTAGTGAGATATAATTAAATAAACAATGACTGAAAGCATACAGATATGTACTTACATACATATCTGTTCAATTGCATGTATGTAATGACAAAACATTTAGCAGGTACAACAGTATATATCGATCAGGTATACAGATATAGATCTGCCAAGGACATTTTCAATCTCTTTATTGCCTTGTGACACTAGATTAGGTTAATTATCTTTAGTTTAATTTGAGCTGTATTTTTAAAGTAACGTAAGATATTAAAAAAGATACCCAGGATAAGAACTCCCTCATATCTAGAGACAATAAAAGACAGAAGATCAGAAAACCAGAGTTAGTTAGGTAGCCTGAATATTAAAACACTCAGAAGATGACTTTGTCTGTTTAACAGAGAACCCTCTAAGGAAGAGAAACCCTTTAAAATAATGACCACCACACCTCAGAATCCAACAGCTGATTCAACTAGGAAAAAGTTTCAGTCAGAAGAACCAGCATGCAGACAGGACCCAGTGATGATTAAAGCAGATGAACACAGCAGTGGGGCAGTAGGGGGGAAGCAATGAGTTCATGTCATCATGAAATGTCACAAACACATAAACAGCACTAAAGACATATATGTATTAATGACATTTTATTAATGCTAAATAAACAATGATTATTTTAAATAAAACATAAAAAATAATGCTCATCAAAATAAAGACAACTCTTCCTCACAGGTAAAGAAGAACTCACCTCAGACGGACGATCAGAACACAGGTCTGAAAGGTAAAGGACACATTTCATTGGTGAACAGACACGTGAAACTGAACAGGAGATTAATGTGAAATAAGACTCTAATCCACCTTTAGCTTGAAGCACTTTGAACTCCAACAATGTAGAGACAGAGAACTGCATTCCTACATTTCAACAAAGAAACAGAAAACATTCTCCAGCTTAGAGACATCCAGCCATCGTTGGGACACAGGTGAGGAACACGTATGACAAACAGAAGCTCGTGTAGCGTGAAGTCTGTGCAGGTATGACAGGAGGCGGTACTCACCTGACTACAGTGTTCCACATCAGGGTGTGGGGACGTCTCTTAAAGCCCCTGTGCTGAGCACATCACCAATCAGAGGACAGTCTGCGTCCCCAGAAGTCCATCATCAGTCATTCAGTGACATCACTCCATGTGATGTCATCACGATGGGACCCTGATCTCACAGTGGCAACACTCAGTGGGTCACATTTTATTAAGATTTTTATATTCAGTAAGAAAACAGTATTAATTTCTGACCTGGTTTTACATTTACAACATCAGCACCCTCTAGTGGTGATCTCTGCCACGACCAGTTGTTTTCAACTCTTTATCGGTATAATTCATTCTACTTTTTAATACAAGTCAAACTTCTTTGAGGGTTTTTTTTTACTCCGTTGGCTTAGGAGGCTCATTATGTACACTGGGATACTGCTTCTGCATTTGGAGGTAGTAGGAATCACAAATAAACCTGACATTTGAAACAGCAGTGTTCTGGTGGGGTTGTAAGGTAATATTAGCTCTTCACGGTACAACCAGACATGATCGTGAAGTACGACGTAAGGTTCAGTAAGGGAAAGGAGTTTCACTACGTGTTAGGATCTTATAAGGAATCAGTACACGGATGTGAAAATGGAAAAAAAAAAAAGATCTTTTCTTAATTGAAATTACAGTCTTCTGGCCGGCTCTCAAGGGGGAGAAGACGTTTTCCTTCTGTCTCCTGTCGTCGCTCTCTCTCTAACTCAAACTCTCACTGACTCTCCAATATTAAAATGACGAGAGAAAAAGAAAAAAACGGAGGAGTACGAAAGCAAAAATATGAAAGATAATCTATACCCGATCTTCTCTTCTATGGAAAGGTTGAGGAGTGACCTCAGAGGAGACTTCTAAGAAAAGTTGGAAGAAAAGTTCAGACTGGTGCTAGACGCCATGGAAGAAATGAGGAACGAAAGGAAAAAAAAAAGTGGAAAGATGGAAGAAAAAGAGCGGCGCATTGTTGGATTGGAACATTACAACAAAGAATGGATGATTTAGAGCAAAGCCTTCTTATGAATGACGTGATCATCACTGGCAATACGGGCAATAAAGATGGACAACAGTTGTTATTCCACCAAAGACCAGTACAACAGAATCACTTCAGTAGTGGGAGCTCTACACCAGTTTTGGGACACATCAAGGACGCGTAGAACATCATCACTGTCAGAAAAATGGATTAATGTTATCATGTCTGAAAAAAATTAACGAAATAAACAAGAGTTCAGGATTTATGGTGAGACCCTGATAGTAATAACAATGATCAACTCTACAGCAAATAGATGGACTACTTTTTTTGCAATTGTTGACACCAAATGAGACTGATTTTTGCAATATTCAGTAAGTGAAAAAAGTTGTCCTTGAATCTGATCTAAGAACATTTCATGGAAAAATGTCAGAGCGAAAAAAGTCAGTGTGAACAGAAAGTCAAAGACTTGAGTGTTACAATACTGATGGTTTCTGTCTTTATTTCAGGTAAACACATTTCATTAATAAATCATGGACAGCCAGGTTCATCAGCATCAATGGGGAAGTCTGTTGTAATAACATGTTCTAAAAAAAATTAAACTGAACTAAAATAAAATAATATTATTTTATTATTTTTAATAGACTCGTCCTAAGGTAAAAAAAAATACAGCAGTTTGTGTAAATTATCATACACAAAGAAAACACACTTGCGAATAAAGCAATCAATTTTAAAAAATGATTAAAATTGATCACATCATCAAGATACATGAAAATATTGTATGTGGGTTATTAAGGTCTGAGGAAAGACAAACCAGTAGACACTTTACACTTAACCCTCTTGAAAGGGAATATTCAGCAGATGCTTTTTGTGAAGCTGCATTTACACAACATGTTCTTCTTCAGGTACTTCCTGAAGGTCTCATCTCTTACGCCGTAGATGATTGGACTGATGGATCTCGGCAGGACGTGGACAATAATGTAGGAAGCAAGCAGCAAGTCTGCATAATTGATTAGGAACCATCGCTGGACAAAATCCAGTAACTGTGGCCTTACATACGTGGTCATACACAACAAGACCTGGAAACCATGGAGGATGATGGTGTTTCTGGCCTTCTTACTGTCTTTGCTAGCGGCTCTGGCAGTGAACAGAATTCTGAAGTACGTGTAAAAGATAGAGAACCAAACAATGACTAGAAATATAGAATGAATGATGTCCCTCTTTTTGATGATTACAGGGTTTGGGAAGACATTTTGAATTTTGCAAGTAAATTGAGAATGGAAGAAGTCCAGAGGCTGCGTTGCCAAGGTGACGAACAGATCAGGAAGAACCACAGTCATGCTCGTCACCCATATCAGACCAATCAGCATCAATATTTTCTTGTTGGTGCAGATCCCGCTGTGGCGTAGAGGTAAGCAGATGGCGATGTAGCACTCTATCGCCATGCACGCCACATTCAGAGGAGTGTTCTCTGTGGCCAAACTCAGCATCAGGACCATGACGCAGCAAATAGAAAAACTGATTTTGTAGATGGTGTAGCTGATGATGAAGAGGATGACGCTCAGCATCACGTGGATCATGTCGTTAAGAACCAGGTGGATGAAGAGTATATATCGTGGATTCAGGTAGAAGATCTGTGGATTCAAAAAACAGAAAAAAAAGAGTCTTTATTTTCAGTTTATGAGATTTATTCTTTTCATGCTAACAATGTCAACTTCTTAACTTGCCACCCACTACTATCATGTGGGGTTAAATCACAAAGACTGGTCATATCAAGACAAGGCTGCATCACGGTTGAAGAATTTGGAAATATAGAGCTAACATTAACTAATGTCACCTAAAAAACAGGATGAAACATCATGTTTGGTTCTGCTCTTTCATCATTCTGACTTAAAGCTAATGTCAGCTAGCACCATGTTGTCTCAACATGCTGAGCTGATGTTAGCTCGTCATCCAGATGTTCATTATTTGTAGTAACACAACACTAAAGAAGAATCACACCTGGTGTTTGCTGAAGACATGAATGAAACTAGCATTGATGCAGGTGATTGAGACTCCAAGGAGAAAAACTAGCAGATTCTTGGGCAGAGCTTTGGACAAAAGTTCTGTAGACCGACCAGGAAATTTAGGAATGGCAGTGGTGTTCATGTCTGCAGCATACAGCACAAGACAATACAAGCATTGGTAATAACATTATATATATTACATACAATTTGACATTAATTGTATGTATGTGATGACAAAATAACAAAATATTTAGGTAGAATTGCATATATCAATCAGGCATGTAGATACAGATCTGTCAAGGACATTATCGTAAATACTCAGAGGGTGACTTTTTCTGTTGAACAGACAACACTCTGAGGAAGAGAACCTCTTTAAAATAATGACCACCTCATCTCCTCATCCAGCAGCTGATTAAACCAGGAAGAGTTTCAGTCAGAAGAACCACAATGTAGACACGACCCGGTGATGATAAACAAAGAGGTGGGACATCAGGGGATGATGACGAGTTCATGTGTCTCAACACGTCACAAAAGCTTAAACAGCACTACACACAAAATAATGTATTTGTATATGTTTTAATGACATTTATTCATTCTAAATAAACTGATTATTTTAAATTAAACATAAAAATGATGCTTATTAAAATAAAGAAAAATCTTTTCCTCAGTGATAAAGAAGAACTCACCTCAGACGGATGATCAGAACACAGGTCTGAAAGGTAAAAGGACACATTGCATTGGTGAACACATGAATCAGGAGATTAGCTTGAAGTCATTTGAACTCAAACAGTGAGTTCAAACTCACCTGACTACAGTGTTCCACATCAGGCTAGGGGACGTCTCTTTATACCCCTGTGCTGAGCACATCACCAATCAGAGGACAGTCTGTTTCCCCAGGAGTTTATCATCAGCCATTCAGTGACATCACTCCATGTGATGTCATCAAGATGAGGCAGCTGATACCGGGACCCGGATCTCTCAGTACCAACACTCAGCGGGTCACACTTTATTAAGATTTTTATATTCAGTAAGAAAACAAAATTAATTTCTGACCTGCTTTTACAACATCAGCACCCCCTAGTGGTGGTACACACACCAGGTGATGATTTATTTTTCATAAATCATAACTAACAAAGATCACGATTAGAATGTCCAGACACACCCTCAAATATACGAATAAATAATAAATAATTCAGTTTCAGTCATTCAAATTTTACTGTTAGTTGAAAGTTTAAGGTTGGGGTGAAAGTTGAGGTTCGGGGTAGAGGTAGGGTTCAGGTTAGGAGACAGGGGATACGGTTTGGGTTAGTAATGACATAGTAATGACAGTCTGCAGGATGAGACCCCCCCCTTACTGATCAGAGGATTCATATTTCATCCCGTGTTCAGAAATAAATGACATAAATAAATACGAGATAAATAAATTCACAAAGAGAATTATATTGACACTGCAAGACAACTGGCACATAGACAATAAAGCGTCGTCATGGGAACACGACCCAGGCCTAACCTTGATAAAGGTTTTTAGTCAAAGTTGTTGCATTGTTAGAACCAGACAAAGGTTTCTTGCATGACTTCACCTTCTTTCATTCCGTTATTGGTCATTCATCCTCCTGTCAAGACATGAATTTGACACCAATCAGTTGATCAATCCAATCCATTTAACAGAGAGACTCCAAAGCTCATACCGGACTCCAGGATACCCTGCAGCTTCTACAGGTGGACCAAAAAGAATATCGTGATCAGTTGCATCACCTCACCATGAGGCTTTACGGTGGGTAGTGAAGTCTGCCAAGCACATCACCAGGATGGAGTTGCCCTCCATGGAAGAGCTCTGCACCTGTTGGTATAGTTTCATCCAGCCGGCCATGATGTGCGTGGTGCGTGGTGGTGTGAATGGTTACTGCTTCTAAAGAGCAGGTGGTGCCCGTCACCACCACCGGATGAACATTTGTTATGGAGCACATCAATAGACTGGAAAAGCGCAACGTCAGTAAAAGTCAATTAACATCTTCATGACCTGTCCAGGTGGACTCTGATGATGACAACAGTGACATCAGTTACTGACAGTGACGTCATATCATTCATTCTCCTTTTATATACAAATGAAACTTCTGCTTTGAGTTTTTTTTTACTCTGTTGGCTTTGCAGGCTCAACATGCACACTGGGATACTGCTTTTGCATCTACAAATAATATGAATCGTAAAAAACGCTGACATTTAGAACAGTAGTGTTCTGTTGGGGTAATAGGGTCCAATGAGTTCTTTAAGGTATGACCAGACATGACTGTGAAGTACAATGTAAGGTTCAGCTAGGAAAAGGAGTTTTCATATT
This sequence comes from Antennarius maculatus, assembly GCA_013358685.1. Taxonomy (NCBI): domain Eukaryota; kingdom Metazoa; phylum Chordata; class Actinopteri; order Lophiiformes; family Antennariidae; genus Antennarius; species Antennarius maculatus. The sequence goes on along the minus strand of CM023609.1, from coordinate 25,980,984 downwards.
TATTAGGATCTTATAGGGAGTCAGTACAGGTATGAGAAAATTGGAAAAATCTGATCTTTATGAGATAAAATTACTGCAGAGTTCTGGATCAAATACAGTGACCACTTAGTTTGACACACTGATAATAAGGAACAATAATTGACCGTAAAACAAATACATGTATGACTTTGTTTTGCATCTGTTGACACAGAATGAGACCGATTTTTGCAATTTTACGACGGTGAAAAAAGGTCATCCTTGAATCAAATCTATTTGATGGAAAAATGTCAGAAAGGGAAAAGTCAGCTTGAAGAAAGAGTCATGGACTTGAGTGTTAAAATATTGATGGCTTCTGTTTTCATTTCAGGTAAACACAATTTCTATATTAAAAAAGAATACACGTCAAGCCAGGTTCACGAAAATTAAAAATGATATGTATAATTTTAATGGACTCGTCATAACACAAAAATTAAATACAACAACAATTCATGTAAAGTACCATACATGTAAAGTACCATACAGAGAGAAAACTTGTGAATAAAGGAAGAAAACTAAACAAGTTGATTAAAATTAATCACATCATCAAAATACAAGAAAATATCCTGTGGGGGATATTAAGGTCTGTAGAAACAAGTTACAGATGATACGTTACTAATGACGCTCTTGGATGGGAAATGTTCAGCAGTTGATTTTTGTAAAGCTGCATTTACACAACATGTTTCTCTTCAGGTACTTCCTGAAGGTCTCATCTCGTACTCCGTAGATGATTGGACTGACAGATCGCGGTAAGACGTGTACGATAATATAGAAGGCAAATCTTGAGTCTTTGTAATTGATCAGGAACCATCGCTGGACAACATCCAGTAACTGTGGCCCAACATATGTGGTCATACACAACAAGACCTGGAAACCATGGAGGATGACGGTGTTTCTGGCCTTCTTACTGTCTTTGCTAGCGGCTCTGGCAGTGAACAGAATTCTGAAGTACGTGTAAAAGATAGTGAACCAAACAATGACTAGAAATATAGAATGGATGATGTACTTCTTCTTGATGATTACAGGGTTTGGGAAGACATTTTTTCTGTTGCAAGCAAATTGAGAATGGAAGAAGTCCAGAGGCTGCGTTGCCAAGGTGACAAACAGATCAGGAAGAACCACAGACATGCTCGTCACCCATATCAGACCAATCAACATTAACGTTTTCGTGATGGTGCAGATCCTGCTGTGGCGTAGAGGTAAGCAGATGGCGATGTAGCACTCTATCGCCATGCACGCCACATTCAGAGGAGTGTTCTCTGTTGCGAAATGAATGATCAATACAAATACGCAGCAGATGGAGAAACTGATATTGTAGAGGGTGGAGTTGATGAAGAAGAGGATGATGCTCAGCAACACATGGATCATGTCGTTAACAACCAGGTGGACGAAGAGTATATATCGTGGATTCAGATAGAAGATCTGTGGATACAAAAAACAGAAAACAGTCTTCATTTTCAAACTACTAGGGATTTTTCTGTTTTATGCTAACAGTTAATTGCTAACTAACAGTTAATGCTAACTGCCTAGCTTGCTACTACTAGTCTCACGTGATATGAAATCGGGAAAGAAATGTTCGGAAACTGATCATGTCAAGTGAAGGCTCCCTCATGTTGGAACAACTTGGACACAATAAGCTAATGTTAGCTAATGTCAGCTAAAGAACATGTTCAAATATCATGTGTAAGCATTAGCAACTGTCAGGTGCAATCATGTTTCAACATTCTGCGGTGACGTTATCTTTTGCATCCTGATATTCAGTACTTTAGGCAACACAACACTGAAGAAGAACCACACCTGGTGTTTGCTGAAGACATGAATGAAACTAGCATTGATGCAGCTGATTGAGACTCCAACAAGACAAATCACAAAATTCTTGGTCAAAGCTTTGGAAAAAGTTTCTGGAGACCGACCAGGAAATTTGGGAATGGCAGTGGTGTTCATGTCTGCAGCTAAAACACAAGAAAATACAGATATTGGTAATAAAAAATGTATTGAAATTGAAATCTAAATCCGGATCTTGTCTGTTTAACAGAAACCCTCAAAGAAAGAGAAACTCCTTAAAATAATGACCACCTCATCTCCACATCCAACAGCTGATAGTCTGATCAAACCAGGAAGAGTTTGAGAAGAACCAGAAGAACCACAATGTAGACACGACCCGGTGATGATAGAAGCAGATAAACACACAAATAGGAGAGTAGGGCAACAGGACAATAACAGGATTGTGTGACTGCATATGTACTAAAGGCATTTGATTTTTGCTAAACATCCAATGATTATTCAAAATAATAACATTTATCAAAATAAAGAGAAAAACATTTCCTCACAAGAAGAACTCACCTCAGACGGACGATCAGAACACAGGTCTGAAAGGTAAAGGACACATTTCATTGGTGAACAGACACGTGAAACCGAACAGGAGATTAATGTGAAATAAGACGCTAATCCACCTTTTAAACTGAAGTAGTTTGATCTCCAACAATGTAGAGACAGAGAACTGCATTCCTAGCTTGTGTAGCGTGAAGTCTGTGCAGGTATGACAGGAGGCGGTACTCACCTGACTACAGTGTTCCACATCAGGGTGTGGGGACGTCTCTTAAAGCCCCTGTGCTGAGCACATCACCAATCAGAGGACAGTCTGTGTCCTCAGGAGTTCATCATCAGTCATTCAGTGACATCACTCCATGTGATGTCATCAAGATGAGGCAGCTGATACTGGGACCTGGATCGGGCTGCCAGGTTCACGAGTACCAACACTCAGTGGGTCACATCTTATGGGTCACACGTCTCTTTTGTAAATAACTGCTGATTCCTCTGCACCGGGCGTAGAGCCCCATTCTCAGTCAGCCGAACGTGACTCCGTTGTTCATTATATAAACATTGCAAAGAATTTAAAACACAGTGTTTGTAAATGGGACAAAAATCAATGGCGACGACAACAGATGTTTAAAGACAGGTAGTAATTAATGCTGTTTCCCGACAATCGTCACGGACAATGAGATCGCTGGGAGCGAAACTATCGTTGTCTAAATGAAACATGGGAAAGGTAAGCCAAAGCGTTTGAGTATTGTATATTGAACTAGCGCCGTCCCTATTTTACTGGTTTGGCCTTGATTTCTTATGACAGAGTTGGAACAGGGGAAGTTGTGTGTGTGTGTGTTTCTGTGTGTGAATGTATCCAGTCTTTGTCTCTCACAAGGCTGGGAATGAGTGATAATTTCACATCTTGATTTCTGCCTGGATTATTTCACATGCACGTTTTATGTCAGTTGTACGTAACCCTTGTCTGGTGACAGTGAATGTCTGTGAGGCTGTAAATAAAGGCTGAAGATGTTTGTTTGAGATCTTTGTGGACACACACAGCTGTGTTTGCTATGATGATGAGGATACGCCTTTAGTGGACACACATGACTGAAATAGAGCTAACTAGTTAGCCAAATCCTAGCTGACTTCAGCAGTTTGTGAGGAACTTCCAGTGTGTAGCTCTGAGCCAGGTTGTTACCACAGACTGCTACCGTTGCCTGAACACTACCCCCCCCACACACACACACACCTGACTGGAGCAGGGCTAACTAGTTAGCCAAATGTTAGCTAACTTCAACAGTTTGTGAGGAACTTCCAGTGTGTAGCTCTGAGCTAGGACATTACCGCTCAATGCTACCATAGCCTGCACTAACTCCCCCTTGGGGATGGCCACGCCCATGGGCATGTCAACCAATCCATATCGTGAATCACTCTGTTACAAAGCAAACTGCGATTGTTTTGATTCAGTCCGGGCCGTGAATTCCTAAAACTCCAAATATCTATTGATGCAGGAAGCGTTTGTTTACCAGATTCTAGGAATTAGTCGGGTTAGTGAGGACCACGATATGTAAAGACCTGAAAAAATGTGATTTTCATAATTAGATCCCTTTAAAGAAACCCTTTTATACATAACTGTTTTAAACAGTCTGTAAGAGTGAGGAAAAAGGTAATGCAGATATAAGATGGTCTAATACGGGGAGGGTTCATATATGTTGAATTACCGTAAATAATAAAATAGTTTATCGCTATGTCACAAAATTTAGTTTCTTGCGGGTAGTCCTGGAATGCATTAACCGTGAGTAACGAGGGATTACTGTACTTGTCTGTCAGGTTCAGCAGGTACAGAACTTTCTACCATCTGCTGTTAAACTTTTAAGGTTGGATGTAGGAAGGGAGGGGAGCTGCCTCAGAATTTGCTGATCTCAGCCTGGATGCTTCCTTTGGACAGATGGAGGGAAAGCAGAACAACTTGTGGCTGGGATGATGTGGTTCTCCAATGTCTTCTGTCGGGCCTCACGGTGGTAGCAGTTTTTGTTATACAGTCAGTCTGGATACTGTCTGTGGTTCACCTGTAGACACTAAAGATCATCCTGGACTCTATGGCGAGCCTCCAAAGCTGTTGGATAGATGAAGTGAATTGATCATTTGTTTGGTTTCAAAGTGTTTGATATTGATAATGCAATGAAAGCAGATGAAGTCATGGAAGAAACCTCTTCCTGCTTGTAATGATGAAACAACTTTGACTACAAACTTTGATAACAAAGTGGAATCGACGCTGAGGTCCGGCTCATCTCCACATGGAGAACACCTTGTTGTCAACGACAGTCACCTGATGATCATTTGTTTTTTCCTCTACATAATGAGCCAGATGAAATATCACGCCTCCAGACGACTCATCTAATTACAGTTTGTTCAAAGGTACAATTCTCTGCAGACAGATGATGCTGTGTTCATGCTGGATGCTACATAACAAACAGCCCCAGAGTGCCTGAACTTTACTGATGGGCTCCAATGAGACTAGTGCTGAGTCTGAGTTCTGAACTCACTGAGGAATACCGGAAATGTCAGGAGGTCCCTAAAGTTTCCTCAGGAAAGTACAACAAATAAGTTAACTGAAAGTTGGTGATGTAAACCATTCCCACCACCAGTATCAAACATCCACCATCCTGGTCAATAGTAGTTTATTCAGTTATGGGTTTATTGACAAAAAGTTTGTAGACAAGAAAAGTTAAATTACCTGAATTTTTTGAGATATTCTCTTGTAAAAATTGTCCTTTTCTTTTTTATGCTGTTTTGTTTCATATATGACATTGCTGGGGTCAGTGACCTCTAGGGGCACTGCTCCATCTTGTTGACTAAGACTTGATGATGACATCAGCATACATTGACTATGATAAAATATTAGTGAAATATTGTTAATAAAAAAATTGAGGTTTAAAAATTCCTAAAAAAAAAGGGGCTTCAAGCTTCAGACCTATGTCTGGGTAGTGTGGATCATAGATGAAAACCAAGAAACTCTGGTGGAGGCCTGCAGCAGTTCTGATGTACACTTTGTTGGCCTGATTTAGGTTTGAGCCCAACAACTAACAAAACCATCACCCAGTTCCTCTGAAGGTTCCTCAAGATGGCTGATTTCATAGACTCAGCTATATCTGGGAACCAATGATCAGAGGTCACTGGGCTGAAACCATGTAAAGCTATTGTCAAACTTTAAACGGGTCAGAAGCCCAGTGTTCTGGCTTGGTGGGTGTGGATTAAAATAAATCAGGCAGTCAGGTCCATGTCAGATTTAACATAAAGATTATGTTTGCTAACCCCAACTCCCTAATTCCTTGACCCTAAGTCAAACCTTAATCCTTAACATTTCAACTTTAATGTTAAAATCTGTGGGTTTAGTTTTTTAATATTGCATTGTGGCAGAGCATAGGTTAACAGGTTCTGGTGGCGTCATGACAACCCTAACCATCTTTCCTGTGACACAGATATAAAATAATAGATTTTAGTTTGGGTTGCTTCAAAGGGGATGTTGCGCCGAGGTTAGAATGCTGGCGAGAACATTTCTGCTCCACTTGTTTCTCTCTTCACATTTTTGAGAACCATATTGACCAATGCCCTGTCTTGTTCTTTTCCAGGTGTTTTATATCATGTTATATATATTGTTTTTCCACCTGTCTGTCCAAGTGGAATCCAAGTGGCCCTGACCTCTATCCTGTTCGTTATCAACTACATCCTGTAAAACAGCGGTCCCCAACCTTTTTAGCTCCACAGATCGGTAATCTCGATAATCGATAATCGTTAATGACATCTGCATGTCGCTTCGTCATGTTCACATATGCACCATCAAGAGAACATTGATGCTGATTGATCCATGGCCTTCAGACAGAAATGAGCCACAAGTTGAAACTCTCCATTTACCACTCTCTACATTCCAAACCTCACTTTTGGTCATGAGTTTTCTCTACAGGATAGTGGTGCTCAGATTTAGAGGTAGTTAGAAATAGACATCTGTGAGAGGTTGAAGTAGAGCTGCTTCTCCTCTGGAGCCAGGTTAGATGGTTCGGTCATCTGGTCCAGAGTCGTCCAACTGGGAGGAGGCCTAGAGACAGACCCAGGACTTTCTGGAGGGAGTGTAATTCTCAGTTGTTTTGGGAAAGCTTTGGTTCTCACTGTTTGTGTCTTATATTATCATACATGTCTTCCCACAGTCCATGAGTCAAATCATCTACTGCGTACGAGATAAGACCTTCAGGAGGTACCTTATCTCTGGGCCCCTTGTCTATTTCTGCTGTTTTTTTGGCGGTTTTTTTTTTGGTACTTTTGTCTCTGTAAACCACACAAAACACATCCATGCTTGGTATCTTTTTCTTCAGCACAACTTCATCTATATGAAGAGATAGTCATTATATTATTCCACTATTACCCACTTCAGTAAAAATTGACAAATTGGAATTGGAAATCAAAATGTATTTATTGCATTAAAAACCACAAAACATACCCACGTAACTGTTTTGGAACTTGACAAGGAGGTCATGTAGGAGGACTTGTAGCAGGTCCATGGACCGTCAGCACTGACGACGTTCACACTTAAGATGCATGAACAAACCTGGAGAGGAACATCATGAAACCCTGCACACAAACATTTACCCTCCCTGAAAGAAATCACTGTTCGATGACACCATTTAAACATTAATAGGTTCTGATCATAAACACCAGTAAGTTCTGATGCTAATGTAGAATACATACGTGACACATGACTGTGTTTGTTCGTCATCTGTTTTGTTGATCATATCTGATTTTTTCTGAATTAGCATAACTGAGTGTTGGTACTGAGAGATCCAGGTCCCAGTATCAGCTGCCTCATCTTGATGACATCACGTGGAGTGATGTCATTGATGACTGATGATGAACTCCTGGGGACACAGACTGTCCTCTGATTGGTGATGTGCTCAGCACAGGGGCTTTAAGAGACGTCCCCACACCCTGATGTGGAACACTGTAGTCAGGTGAGTACCGCCTCCTGTCATACCTGCACAGACTTCACGCTACACGAGCTTCTGTTTGTCATACGTGTTCCTCACCTGTGTCCCAACGATGGCTGGATGTCCCTAAGCTGAAGAATGTTTTCTGTTCCTTTGTTGAAATGTAGGAATGCAGTTCTCTGTGTCCACTTTGTTGGAGTTCAAAGTGCTTCAATCTAAAGGTGGATTAGCGTCTTATTTCACATTAATCTCCTGTTCGGTTTCACGTGTCTGTTCACCAATGAAATGTGTCCTTTACCTTTCAGACCTGTGTTCTGATCGTCCGTCTGAGGTGAGTTCTTCTTTACCTGTGAGGAAAACTTTTGTCTTTATTTTGATAAGCATTATTTTTATGTGCTATTTAAATGATCATTGTTAAGGTTAGCATGAATCAAATGTCATGACTACATATTCCATCACATGATCCTGTTTTTGTCAAGTTTAAGTGACATTTTGTGATGAAACATGAATGCATCATTGCCCCCTACTGTCCCACTGCTGTTTATCTGCTTCAATCATCACTGTGTTGGGGCTGCATCATGATTCTTTGCTACCGAGAAATGTAATGTTTTGGCTAACTAGTGCTGCTTTCCTTCTAGAGTTCTCTGATCTTCTGTCTCTTATTGTGTTTGGATATGAGGGAGTTCTTATCCTGGGTATCTTTTTAATCTCTTACAGTCCTTTAAAACACAGATGAAATAAACAAAGACATTCTACACTATCAAATTTTATACACATTCAAAACTGAGAATTTAAAGGTCATTAACACATCCATATCTCTATGCATGAGTGATAGATATTTATTATTAGAACATTATTGTAAGCATTTATCATTTAAAAACTATTGTTTGTAAATGACTTTAATGCACAGTTTTGTTTGATGTTCAGAGTGATATTCAGTTCTATTATTAAATCTATTATTATGGTTTAGGCTCCAGACATGAACACCACTGCCATTCCCAAATTTCCTGCTCAGTCTTCAGAAACTTTGTCCAAAGCTTTGACCAAGAATCTCGTGGTTCTTCTTCTTGGATTCTCAATCACCTGCATGAATGCAAGTTTCATTCACGTCTTCAGCAAAGAGCAGGTATGATTCCTTTTTTATGTTGTGTTGGCTAAAATACTGAATAACTGGAAAACGAGCTAACATCAGCTCAGAATGTGGAAACAGTAGCTGATAGCTAACGTTAGCTTATTCTGTCCTTTGGATTCACAGATCTTGTTCCTAAATCCACGGTATATACTCTTCATCCACCTGATTCTTAATGACATGATCCAAGTGCTGCTGTCAATTATTCTTTTCCTCATAAGCTACAACCACCACAAAACCAGTTTCTCCATCTGCTCCATCATTGTCCTGTTCACTCATTTCACCACAGAGAACACTCCTCTGAATGTGGGGTGTATGGCGATAGAGTGCTACATCGCCGTATGCTTACCTCTTCAACACAGTTGGATCTGCACCGTCAAGAAAACTTTGATTCTCATTGGTCTGATATGGGTGACGAGCACCTCATCAGTTCTTCCTGATCTGTTTGTCACCTTGGCAACACAGCCTCTGGACTTCTTCCATCACTCCAGGGTTTGCCGCAAAAAAAATATCTTCCCAAGCCCCGTCCTCATCAAGAAGAGCTCCATAATTCACTCTGTTTTTCTGGTCATTGTTTGGTTCACTATCTTTTACACGTACTTCAGAATTCTGTTCACTGCCAGAGCCGCTAGCAAAGACAGTAAGAAGGCCAGAAACACCATCATCCTCCATGGTTTCCAGGTCTTGTTGTGTATGACCACGTATGTCGCTCCACAGTTAGTAGAAGCCGGTCATCGATGGTTCTTGCTCAGTTACAATGACTCCCTGTTTGCTTACTACATTGTAATGCACATCCTGCCGCGATCCCTCAGTCCAATCATCTACGGAGTACGAGATGAGACCTTCAGGAAGTACTTGAAGAAGTACATTTTGTGTAAATGCAGCTTTACGAAAAGCAATGCCTGAATATTTCCCATCAAAAAGAGTTATGTTTAAACTCTCTGCTATGTTTCCACAGACCTGAATACCCTTCACACGACGTTTCCAAGTATTTTAATGATGTGATCAATTTTAAGCAACTTGTTTATCGATTTAGTTTTTTTGATTTATCCACAAATACCTTTATTTTATGTAGAGTCCATTAGAATAATAATTATAATATCACCATTAATGCTGATGAACCTGTCTGGACGTGGTTTATTTATTACATTTTTTACCGGAAATAAAAACAAAACCATCAGTATTGTAACACTCAAGTCTTTGACTTTTTGTTCAAGCTGACTTTTCCCCCTCTGGCATTTTTCCATCAAATAGTCTTACATTAGATTCAAAGATGACTTGTTTTCATCGAGACAACTTTACAATAATCAGTCACTTTCTGTGTCAACTGTCTATTGCAGTTCCTGGGTTGCAGCAGTAGCTCATTCCACTAAGTCTTGGGCAGGGGACCGGAGGGTGGGCCTCTCACTGTTAGTGTGAACTAACAGTGAGAGGTGTCAGTTCACTTCCTGAGCGCTGCCAAGGCTCCCTTGAGCAAGGCTGCCTGCCGCTCTACCTGCATGCCTACAGGCACCTTTGTGCACACACTGAACTACTAATTTCCATACAGTTAATAAAAACAATGCAGTCACCGACTGCGACATCCCGCGACACCACTGAATTCAAAATTTTACCCAGACCTATATGCATAGGTCAAAGATCAAAGCTAGTGCTCTGACCTACACTAGCTACACTAGAAAGCACTAGCTTTGATCAATGGTCTTACACTGGCCTTCTCCTTCATCTTTTTATATTTTCTGGTTACTGAGTGTACAAAAGTTGAAATTTTACCTTGACCTAGTCTCCTCAAGGTCAAGGTCATCATCTCATTTTCATCCCCTTTGCTGCCCTGCTTTTTGTTTCATCTTTCTATCTGCAACGGTTACAAAGATATTTGGTGGGCAAACTAACAAATGAACGGATAAATGGACGAATGAACAAACACACCAACACTGACAATTACAAGACATCACCGCTTTGAAGCGGGATGGAAAAACCCTTCGGATTCTGCAGCACTTATACTTTCATTTCCGCATCTCTGTACTGACTTTCCATAAAATCCCAATTAGATCTCATATCTAGTCCTTGTTCAGAACCTGATTCTATTCATGTGACCTGAAAGAGGACAGACTGGACATCAGTCTTTTTCTACATAAACGCGTTCTGAGTGTTTTCACTGTCAAAGTTATCAAAAGAGAGAGAGAGACCTATAGCGACTTATCTAAAGTATCTATGTTGTTCCTAATTACAGGCCTTGTTGAGGAGGAAGGTTTTGAACCTACTCTCAAATAAGCTAATGTTACCTGCCTCCCGGACCAAGGCCAGGAGATCATTCCAGAGTAAAGGAGCCAGATGGCTGAAACTTCTGCTTCCTGTTCTACTCTTACAGTCCTGATGGAATTACCAAAAGTTCTACATCCTCAGAGCAAAGAGCCCTGGGAGGATGGTAGAATTCTATGAGATATTTTATTTTAAATTTTATCGTGAAGCAAATGCTTTCTTTCTACACTAATGGGTGTAGATTTCCTACATTGAGGGCAGCACCGTCCTGGTGATGTGCTCAGCAGACTTCCCCACCCTCTGTAGAGCCTTCTGTAGGGTGAAGAAGTTCATTTCCTTAACGGAACCTCCTTAAGGGATCAATAAAGTTCTACTCTACTCTCTACTCTATTAATCCAATCATCTAAGACACGCAAGAGAACACGTGGAGGTAACACAAAATAGTACCTGGTCTGCAGGGGGGAGGCACACAGGGCCTCAGGTAACGGGGTCATGAACAGAAATCAGATCATAAAAATCACTCCGTTATTTCTTAACAAGATAGAAACTGAATTGAAGACAAACAACAAGAAGTAAACAAGTCTGTAATGAACATGTCATGATGCATCAAATGGGATGACCAGCTACCAGTGTTATGAAGAAGATCAGAAGACTGGAAACACCCCCACTCTGGAAAAGTTTGGAGAAGAATCACGCCTATTAACCAGTAATCAAGTGCTACAGTTTACTGGTTAATAGCTGATGATGTTCATATGTTTCTATTTATTTATTATTGCTGTGATTTAAGTGGCTGAAACTGCACTATTCATTTGATTATTTGAGGGTGAAATGAAGGTTGTGATCATGATCCCTGTTTTGTGTGACTTTACGTCTACTGATATTGAAAACCGGGTCAGAATTTTAATTTGTTTTCACATTTCTCACTAAAATATGACCCACTGAGTGTTGGTACTGAGAGATCCAGGTCCCAGTATCAGCTGCCTCATCTTGATGACATCACGTGGAGTGATGTCACTGAATGACTGATGATGAACTCCTGGGGACACAGACTGTCCTCTGATTGGTGATGTGCTCAGCACAGGGGCTTTAAGAGACGTCCCCACACCCTGATGTGGAACACTGTAGTCAGGTGAGTACCGCCTCCTGTCATACCTGCACAGACTTCACGCTACACGAGCTTCTGTTTGTCATACGTGTTCCTCACCTGTGTCCCAACGATGGCTGGATGTCTCTAAGCTGGAGAATGTTTTCTGTTCCTTTGTTGAAATGTAGGAATGCAGTTCTCTGTCTCTATATTGTTGGAGTTCAAACTACTTTAAGGTAAAGGTGGATTAGAGTCTTATTTCACATTAATCTCCTGATTGGTTTCACCTGTCTGCTCGCCAATGAAATGTGTGCTTTACCTTTCAGACCTGTGTTCTGATCGTCCGTCTGAGGTGAGTTGTTTTTCACCAGTGAGGAAATGTTTTGTCTTTATTTTTGCAAAGTATTATTTAAGTAATCATTGTTTATTTAGAATGAATCAGTAGTCATTGTGTCATTTGTACATATTCAGTCATATTTTTGTGTTTGGTGCAGTTTATGATGTTGTGACATTTTCTGATGCACATGAACTCATTGTCACTGTTTACTGTCCCACTGCTGTGTTTTTCTCATTTTATCATCACTGGGTTGTGTCTACATTGTGGTTCTTCTCAGTGAAACTCTTCCTGGTTTGATCATCCTGTCAGCTGTTGGATGTGAAGGTGAGGTGGTCATTATTTTAAAGGGTTTCTATTAAACAAAGTCCTCTCCTGAGAAGTGTAATATTTTGGCTAATCAATGCTGGTTTCCTTCAAGAGTTTTCTGATCTTCTGACTTTTATTGTGTTTGGATATGAGAGAGTTCTTATCCTGGGTATCTTTTTAATCTCTTACAGTCCTTTAAAACACAGATAAAATAAACCCAAAGATCCTACACAATCAAATTTTAAAAACAATTAAAAAAGGAGAATTTAAAGGTCCTTAACACATCTATATCTCTATGTATGTTCGATATTTATTATTATAAATATTTATTATTGTAAGCATTTATCATTTAAAAACCATTCAAATTCAAAGTCAAAGTCAGCTTTATTGTGAAATGTACCGTATATGCAAGACATACAGCACAGATGAAATTGCAGTCCTCTCAAACCCACGGTCAACAATGACTTTAATAGACTGTTTAATGTTCAGAGTGATATTGAGATCTATTATTACCAGGATTTTCTCCCGGTTTAGGCTCCAGACATGAACACAACTGCCATCCCCAAATTTCCTGCCCAGTCTTCAGATACGTTGTCCAAAGCTTTGACCAAAAACCTCCTGCTTCTTTTTCTTGGATTCTCAATCACCTGCATGAATGCAAGCTTCATTCACGTCTTCAGTAAAGAGCAGGTATGATTCGTTTTTTATGTTGTGTTGGCTAAAATACTCTAAATGGAAATGAGTTAACAACCGAGAAGAAAAGTGACCCTGCCTGGAGGAAGCTCGGGGCCCACGTCTGGAGCCAGACCTGGACGGAGGGTCCCTCATCGATGGGGTCTGGCGCGCTGCCATACGGGTGGCAGTGACAACAGGGGGTCACGACGGAACAGACCTGGGCGGCAGAAGCTGGCTTTGGGGATGTGAAATATCACCTCACTGGCGGGGAAGGAGCTGGAGCTTGTGTTGGAGTCGGAGCGTTACCAGATGGATCTGGTGGGGCTTACCTCCACGCATAGCCTCGGTTCTGGATCCAGACTCCTGGATAGGGGTTGGACCTTTTTTATTCTGGAATGGTGTCAGGCATGAGGTGCAGGGCTGGTCTGGGGATACTCACAAGCACCGGACTGAGCGCCACTGTGTTGGAGTTTACCCCGGTGGATGAGAGGGTCGTCTCTGTACGCCTTAAGGATGTGGGAGGGAAAACTCTGACTGTTATTTGGGGATATGCACCAAATAGCAGCTCGGAATTTTCTGCCTTCTTGGGGTCCCTAAATGGGGTCCTTCATGGTATCCCTGTATGGGACTTCATTGTTCTACTGGGGGACTTCAATACACACACTGGCAATGGTGGAGACGCCTGGAAGGGCGTGATTGGGAGGAATGGCCTCCTTGATCTAAAGAAGAGCAGTGTTTTGTTGTTGGACTTCCTTGCTTGTCAGTGATTGTCCATAACTAACGCCACGTTCGAACACAACACAGGGGGGGTAACCCTCGAACGTCGTGGTGGACCCCGATAGTCAGGGAAGCAGTCCGACTGAAGAAGGAGGCTTTCAGAAGCAGTTGCAGGGTACCGACAGGTCAGAAGGACTGAAGCCTCGGCTGTGACGGAGGAAAAACAGAGGGTGTTGGAGGACTTCGGAGAGGCCATGAAGAATGACTATGTGACAGCACCAAAGTTGTTCTGTAGGACTGTCCAACACCTCAGGAGGGGTAAAGGGGAACCATCCAAGTTGTATACGGTAAGGATGGGACAGTGTTGACCTCAATTGAGGAGGTTGTCTGTCGGTGGAAGGAACACTTTGACAAATTCCTGAATCTACTACCCCAACTGACCCATCCTCTGTTGCAGAGGCAGAGCTGGAGGATGATGGGGAATTCAAATCAATGTTTCTGGGCAAAGTCACCGAGGTAGTTTAAGAACTTCACGGTGGCAAAGCTCCGGATTTTGATGAGATTTGCCCGGAAATGTTAAAGACTCTGGGTCTTGAGGGGCTGTCATGGATTACATGCCTCTTTAACTTTGCGTGGAATTCTAGGACAGTGCCGAAAGAGTGGCAGACTGGGGTGGTAGTTCCTCTTTTTAAAAAGGGGGACCCGAGGGTGTGTGCCAACTACAGGGGCATCACACTCCTCAGCCTCCCTGGGAAAGTTTACTCCAAGTTGCTGGAAAGGAGGGTCTGCCTGATTGTCGAACCTCAGATTGAGGAAGAACAATGTGGGTTCCGTCCTGGTTGTGGAACAACAGACCAGCTCTTTACTCCTGCAGGAATTCTAGAGGGGGCTTGGAGGTATGCGCATCCAGTCTATATGTGGTCTGTGGACTTGGAGAAGGCGTATGATTGGGTCCCCAGGGACTTATTGTGGGAGGTACTCCGGGAGTATGGGGTGAGGGGGTCTCTCCTCAGGGCCATCAAATCCCTGCACACCCAAAGTGAGACAGTAAGTCGCACTTGTTCCAAGTGGCTGTTGGCCTTTGCCAGGGCTGCGTTTTGTCACCAATTCTGTTCGTGATTTTCATGGACAGGATATCAAAGCGTAGTCATGGTGAGGAAGTCATACGGTTTAGTGGACTGAGGATTGCATTGCTGCTTTTTGCAAGTGATATGCATGTGACCTGTAGCAGTCACTGGTCCGGTTTGCAGCCGAGAGTGAAGCCGCCAGGATGAGGATCAGCACCTCCAAATCCGAGGCCATGGCCCTTAGCAGGAAGCCGGTGGATTGGCTTCTCTGAGTGGGGAATGAGGTCCCTCCACAAGTCAAAGTCAGCTTTATTGTCAAGTGTACCATAGATGCACGACATACAGCACAGATGAAATTGCAGTCCTCTCTGACCCACGGTAGACAGATAGTACAACAGGCAGTACAACACAGGAAGTACAACAGGCAGGACAACACAGACAGTACATCACACAGTACAGCACACAAGTATGAGACGAAACACAGGGGATGGGAAACATCTCTATACACTCTAATCCTGTAGGGCAGTGGTCCCCAACCCCCGGTCCGCGGACCGGTACCGGTCTGTGGGTCATTTGGTACCGGGCCACAAAGAAAGAAAAATTAATTTGCATTACTTCCGTTTTATTTATTTCGGAGTCTGAAAGATGTTTTATTTTGAAAAGTGACGTCTGTGTGGAATGACGCACAGGCAAATGCATACGTCTGTCTCGCTTGACAGGTTTTGGTCACATGACAGGTCATCAACCATTACCCCTAAATTAAGCGCCCACAACTGCGCCAGTGTTCTGGATTAAAGTCAAGGCAGCTGATCCTGAGATCGCCCAAAAAGTATCGAAAAACCCTGTTTCCATTTCCAACCTTCTGTCTTTGTGAAACGGGATTTTCTGCAATGACCGTAAAGAAAACCAAACTGCGGAGTAGACCGGACGTCTGGAACACACTTCAGGTGTCATTATCTCCCGTTAACCCTAGATCAGCGGTACAAATCCGCTCCTTCTCCTTATTTTAATTATTAGAATTTGTTTGACTTGTTCACCCTTTTATTGGAAATGATCAGTATTTCTCCTACGTTGAATGCACTTATTGTAAGTCGCTATATTTCAAAATGAACCTCAGAGCCGTCACTTCAATCGAGTTTTTAATATAATTATACAGTATCTTACAATTATTTTGTTTACAGAGATGTTGACTATCAATTTATGAAAAAAAAGGTTTATTGTCTGTTGATGTCTGCATTTTACATAAAACCACTGCGGATGATTTATTATTAGACTACAGCTGTCCTGGCATCATTAACATTGATCGAGCAAATGAAGGCCGGTCTGTGAAAATATTGTCTTAGATGAAACCGGTCCGTGGCGCAAAAAAGGTTGGGGACCGCTGCCGTAGGGGAAGTGATGTGTGTGCTGTCCCTGAGGGGCGGGGGGAGAGAGAAATAGGTAGTCAGGTGCTGGGGGGAGGGCAGGGCAGGGAGCGAATTGAGCCTCCTGACCGCCTGGTGAAAGAAACTGTCCTTGAGCCTGCTGGTTCTGGCCCCAGACTCTGCAGTCTCCTACCTGATGGCAGCAGGCTGAAAAGGCTGTGAGAGGGGTGGGTGGGATCACCTACAATGCTGATGGCTTTGCGGGTGAGGCGGGTGTTATAAATGTCTGTGAGGGAAGGGAGAGAGACACCAGTGATCTTTTCAGCTGCTCTCACGATGCGCTGCAGGGTCTTGCGGCAGGAAACGGTGCAGGCGCCGTACCACATGGTGATGCAGCTGGTCAGTATGCTCTCAATGGTGCCTCTATAGAAGGTGAGCATGATGGGGGGTGGGGCTCTTGCTCTCCTCAGTTTTCAGAGGAAATAGAGGCACTGTTGGGCTTTTTTGCCAGCGATGTGGTGTTGCACTCCCAGGACAGGTCCTCGGAAATGTGCACACCCAGGAACTTGGTGCTGCTGACCCTTTCCACTGCAGCACCGTTGATTGTTAGTGGAGCATGCTGGGTGCATGCTCTCCTGAAGTCCACAACAATCTCCTTCGTCTTCTCCACATTCAGATGGAGATTGTTGTCCTTGCACCACATAGCCAGGAGGCCCACCTCATTCCTGTAGGCTGTCTCATCGTTGTTGTTGATGAGACCCACCACAGTCGTATTGTCAGCAAACTTTACGAAGAGGTTGGAGCTGGAAGTTGGTTTGCAGTCGTGGCTAAGCAGAGTGAAGAGGAGGGGGCTCAGTACACATCCTTGGGGGGCTCCTGTGTTCAGCGTGATGGTGCTGGAGGTGTTGCTACCGACTCAAACTGCCTGTGGCCTCCCTGTCAGGATGTCCAGCAGCCAGTTGCATATGAAGGTGTTGAGTCCAAGCTGATCCAGTTTGTGGATGAGCTGCTGGGGGATGATTGTGTTGAATGCTGAGCTGAAGTCGATGAACAGCATTCTGGCCTATGAGTCTTTGGTCTCCAGGAGGGTGAGGATTGAGTGTAGGGCAGTGGAGATGGTGTCACCGGTAAGCAAAGTGAAAAGGGTCCAGGGTTGAAAGGAGGGCAGACTTGATGTGGTGCATGACTAGCCACTCGAAGCACTTCATGAGGATGGGAGTGAGTGCAACTGGGTGGTAGTCGTTGAAGCAGGATGGAGGCGACTTCTTCCGAGACTGGGATGATGGTGGTGGCTTTCAGGCAGGTGGGGACAACTTGCTGGAGATGTCGAAGATGTCTGTGAAGACATCTGTGAGCTCATCCGCACAGTCTCTCAGGATACGACCAGGAATGTTGTCAGGACCTGGGGCTTTCCATGCATTGGCCCTTCTGAGGACTTGCCTCACGCTGTCCGGAGAAAGTGTCAATGCCTGGTCGCCAGGAGGGGGTGGAGTCTTCTATGCCGGGATGCTGTTTTCTGCCTCAAAGCGGGCAAAGAAGTCAATCAGCTGATTCAGCAGAGTGGTGGAGCAGTCGCAGGACTGCGGAAGGGATTTGTAGTACGTAATGGACTGATCCCCTGCCACAGGTTCCTGGTGTCTCTGCTTTTGCTGAAGTGGTTGGCGATCCTCCTGGAGTACTGTCTCTTGGCCACTCTTATGCCTCATGACAAGTTGGCCCTAGCTGTCCTTAGGCCTGTCAGCTATGGCTTCTGGTTGGCTAGAATGGAGATTGTTCTGGTGACCGTGACATCATCCATGCATTTCCTCATGTATGCAGTGACGGTCTCTGTATCTTTAAATATCTTGGGGTCCTGTTCATGAGTGAGAGACCAATGGAACATGAGACTGGACAGAGAATTGGGGCAGCAGTAGCGGTATTGCAGTTGCTTTACCGCACTGTTGCTACAAAGGGGGAGTTAAGCCGAGAGGCAAAGCTCTCCATCTACTGTTCAATCTTCGTTCCTACCCTCACCTATGATCATGAACGATGGGTCATGACTGAAAGAACAAGATCGCAGATACAAGCGGCTGAAATGGGCTTTCTCAGGCGGATAGCTGGTGTCTTCCTTAGAGATAGGGTGAGAAACACTGCTGTTCGCGAGGGGCTCAGAGTAGAGCCGCTGCTCCTTTGCATTGAAAGGAGTCAGTTGAGGTGGTTTGGGCATCTGGTGGGGATGCCTCCGGGGCGCCTCCCTAGGGAGGTGTTTCTGGTACATCCAGCTGGGAGGAGACCTCGGGGCAGACCCAGGACCAGGTGGAGGGATTATATCTCAACACTGACCTGGGAACGCCTTGGGATCCCCCAGTCAGAGCTTGTGGATGTAGCTGGGGAAAGGGAAGCTGGTGCCCCCCCAACCCGACTACGGATAAGCGGTGGAAGATGGATGGATGGATGGCTAAACCAATGTTAGCTTCATGTGTTCAATCTGTTCAAGCATTAGACAGCCTTCATTTGACATGATCAGTTTGCAATTTTTTTTTCTTCATTATACACCACATGATATTAGCAGGCAGCAAGCTAGAAAGTGGAAATTGCTAGTAAAAAGAGAATAAATCTCCTAAAATGAAACTGAAACTCTTCTCTCCTTTGGATCCACAGATCTTGTACCTAAATCCACGGTATATACTCTTCATCCACCTGATTCTTAATGACATGATCCAAGTGATGCTGTCAATTATTCTCTTCCTCATGAGCTACAACCGCCACAAAATCCGTTTCTCCATCTGCTGCATCATCATCCTGTTCACTCATTTCACCTCAGAGAACACTCCTCTGAATGTGGGGTGTATGTCGATAGAGTGCTACATCGCCGTATGCTTACCTCTTCACCACAGCAGGATCTGCACTATCAAGAAAACTTTGATTCTCATTGGTCTGATATGGGTGACGAGCACCTCATCAGTTCTTCCTGATCTGTTTGTTACCTTGGCAACACAGCCTCTGGATTTCTTCCATTACTCCAGGGTTTGCCACAAAACAAATATCTTTCCAAGCCCCGTCCTCATGAAGAAGAGCTCCATCATTCACTCTGTGTTTCTGGTCATTGTTTGGTTCACTATCTTTTACACGTACTTCAGAATTCTGTTCACTGCCAGAGCCGCTAGCAAAGACAGTAAGAAGGCCAGAAACACCATCATCCTCCATGGTTTCCAGGTGTTGTTGTGTATGACCACATATGTCAGGCCACAGTTAGTAGATGTTGGTCATCGATGGTTCTTGCTCAGTTACTTCGACTCCCTGTTTGCTTACTATATCATCATGCATATCCTGCCGCGATCCCTCAGTCCAATCATCTATGGAGTACGAGATGAGACCTTCAGGAAGTTCCTGAAGAAGAACATGTGTAAATGCAGGTTTACAAAAAACAAGCGCTGAATATTTTCCATAGAAGAAGGTTATGTTTAAACTCTCTGCTATGTGTTTCCACAGACCTGAATATTCTTCATGCAATATTTTCAAGTTTGTCCACAAGTATCTTTGTGTTATATAGAGCCCATCAAAAAATAATTATTATTATATCACCATCAATGCTGATGTACCTGGCTAGACATGGTGTATTTGTTAGATGTATTTACCTGAAATAAAAACAAAACCATCTGTATTTTAACATTGAAGTCTTTGACTTTTATTCAAGCTGACTTTCCTCCCTCGGATATTTTTCCATCATCAGGCTGAAAAGGTCATCAAGTTATTTCTTAACAAGATAGAAACTAAGTGAAGATGAACAACTGGAAGTAAACAAGTCTGTAATGGAATTTTGATGATGCACCAAGTGGGATGACCAGCTGCTGGTGTTGTGAAGAAGAGCAGGAGCTTGGAGACACTGATAAATGCCCACTCTGGAAGAATTTGCCTATTCACCAGTAATCTAGTGTTACAGTTTTCTAAATACTAGTTAATAATGTTGATATGTTTCTGTTGATTTACTATTGACTGAAACTGCACAAGCCCCACTGTGTTGGAGTTTACCCCGGTGGATGAGAGGGTCGTCTCTACGCCTTAAGGCTGTGGGAGGGAAAACTCTGACTGTTATTTGGGCATATGCAAAAATAGCAGCTCGGAATATTCAGCCTTCTTGGGGTCCCTAAATGGGGTCCTTCACGGTATCCCTGTATAGGACTTCATTGTTCTCCTGGGGGCCTTCAATGCACACGCTGCCAATGGTGGAGACACCTGGAAGGGCGTGATTGGGAGGAATGGCCTCCTTGATCTAAACCCAAGCGGTGTTATGTTGTTGGACTTCTGTGCTAGGGTTAAGGTTTGGGTTAATTGTCCATAACTAACACCATGTTCAAACACAACACAGGGGCGGTAACCCTAGAACACTGTGGTGGACCCCGGTGGTCAGGGAACTCGTCCGACTGAAGGAGGAGGCTTTCAGACGCAGTTGCAGGGTACTGACAGGCCAGGAGGACTGAAGCCTCGGGTGTGATGGAGGAAAAACAGGGTGTGGGAGGACTTCAGAGAGGCCATGCAGAAGGACTTTCTGAAGGCACCAAAGTTGTTCCTGAGGACTGTCCAACACCTCAGGAGGGGGAAAGGGGGACCATCCAAGCTTTATACGGCAAGGATGGGACACTGTTGACGTTGACTGAGGAGGTTGTCTGTTGGTGGAAGGAACACTTTGAGAAACTCCTGAATCCAACTACCCCAACTGACCAATCCTATGTTGCGGAGGTGGAGCTGGAGGATGATGGGGGATTCAAATCAATCTCTCTGTGCGAAGTAACCGAGGTATTTTAACAACTTCACGGTGGCAAAGCCCGGGTGTTGATGAGATTCCACCCGAAAATGCTAAAGGCTCTGGGTGTTGAGGGGCTGTCATGGATGACACACCTCTTTAACATTGCGTGGAAATCTGGGACAGTGCCAAAAGATTGGCAGACTGGGGTGGAGGTTCCTCTTTTTAAAAAGGGGGACCAGAGGGTGTGTGCCAACTACAAGGGCATCACACTCCTCAGCCTCCCTGGAAAAATTTACTCTGATCGTCCGTCCGAGGTGAGTCTTCTTTTCTTGTGAGGAAAAGTTGTCTTTATTTGATGTTATTAATATTTGATGTTAAATAATTATTGCTCATTAGCATGAATGAAATGTTATTAGGATATATTCAGCCTCGTGTTCCTATTTTTGTCCACTTTACTGTCTACTGTCCAACTGCTGTGTTTATCTCCTTCAGACATCACTGGGTCATGGCTACATCCTGGTCCTTCTGACTGAACCTCTTCCTGGTTTAATCAGCCTATCTCCTGTCAGATATAGAAGTGAAGTGATCATTATTATAAGGGGTTTCTCTTCCTTAGAGTGTTTTCCGTTAAACAGACAAACTCACTACCGAGTACTTTAATATTTAGGCTGCCTAACATTGGTTTCCTTCAAGAGTTTTCTGATCTTCTGTCTTTTATTGTGTCTGGATATGGAGGTAATTCTTATCCTGGGTATCTTTTTCAATCTGTTACAAAAAACACAGCTCAAATTAACCTAAAGGTTCTACACTATCAACTGTGCTGTATACGTTTATGCATATTTTCACTGCTAAATATTCGATCATCATCAAGGACACACACACGGACACACACAAATTCGTGTTTTAATTCATTGTTCATTTAATCACATGTCACTACTGTTTTTAAATCACTTTAATATAGTATTTTTTTTAATGTTCCTACTGATATTCAGATCTATCATTACTAATATCTATATTTTCTTATGTTTTAAGCTGCAGACATGAACATGACTGTCATTCCCAAATTTCCTGGTTGGTCTCCAGAACCTTTGTCCAAAGCTTTGACCAAGAATCTTGTGGTTCTTCTTGTTGGGGGCTCAATCATCTGCAACAGTGCTGGCTTCATTCATGTCTTCAGCAAACACCAGATCTGGACCTTCTTTAGCGCTATCTGACATGAGGTCATGCCATCATAATTTTTTTTACATGTTTTTAGCTGAAATTATCTAACGTTAGCTCCATTTGTTCAAGTTGTTCGAACATGAGGCAAGCTTCACTTGACATGACCAGTCTGCTCATGGTTTACTGATACCCCCAACCCCTGCAGGGCACTCTAACAGCCCTGGAGAGCTCCTTCAGAGATAGACTGCTTCAACCTAAATGTTCAAAAGAGCATACACTTCTAAATATGTATGTCCTGTATGTTTCTGAATACTGATGCTGTGAGCGAAATTATCTTCTCATTCAACCCCACATGATGCCAGTAGATGGTAAGCTAGGAAGTGGGAACTGTTAGCATGAAATGTAGAAATCTCATGAACTGAAAATAAAGACCTTTTTTGTTCTTTGTATCCTCAGATTTTCTACCTGAACCCACAATATATACTCTTGATCCTGAGCGTCATCGTCTTTGTCATGGGGTCCAACCTCCACAAAATCAGTTTCTCTATCTGCTGTATCATCTTCCTGATCACTCTCTTTGCCACAGAGAACACTCCTCTTAACGTGGCGTGCATGGCGATAGAGTGCTACATCACCATATGCTTACCTCTACACCACATTGGGATCTGCACCATCAAGAAACCATTAATGGTGATTGGTCTGATAGCGGTTCTTCCTGATCTATGTCATTTTGGCAACACAGCCTCTGGACTTCTTCCATTTCCAGTTTTCTTTCAACAGAGTAAATGTCTTCCCAAACCCAGTTCTTGTTTAGAGAACATACGCCATTCACTGTTTCTAGTCATTGTTTGGTTCACTATCTTTTACACGTACTTCAGAATTCTGTTCACTGCAAGAGCCGCTAGCAAAGACAGTAAGAAGGCCAGAAACACCATCATCCTCCATTTTTTCCAGGTCTTGTTGTGTATGACCACATATGTCGGGCCACAGTTACTGGAGGTTGTAAAGGGATGGTTCTTGGTCAATTACTTGAAGACCTGAATACCCTCCACAGGAAATTTTCAATTATTTTTACAATGTAAACAATTATAATCAAGTCGTCTATTTAAATGTGTGCTTCATTCAAAAATACATTTTTTCCTTTATATAATTGTTCACACAAAGTTATTCTATTTTGTTTCTTATGAAGAAGCCAATAAAAATAATCATGTAATCTATTGCTCACAAACCTGGATGGATATGATTTATTTATAATGTGTTTACTTGTAACGAAAACTGAAACCATCAGTATTTTAACACTCAAGTCTTTGATTTTCTGTTCAAGTGGATTCTTCTCAATAAAACAATCTTATAAGGCGATCAGGCTGCACCAAAAAGTACGATCAGACCCTGAACTTGATCTTAAAGACTGCGGTAGTTTCAATTCAATAAGAGATCAGATTTTTCCCATTTTCACATCCCTTTGCCGACTCTCTGTGAAATCCTGATCAGTATTTAAAAGTTTATCCTAACTGAACCTGATGTAGCATTTTATTGTCAGGCTTCAATAAATCGTAAAGAACTCAATAGACTCTACAGCCCCACCAGAACAATAGGGTTCCGGAATGCAGGGTTACTTGTGATTTCTGGTTAAAAGTAAGACAAGCAGTAACAATCCAGCAGGGAACTGAAGTATTTATTGGGTGGAGATTGATTGAATGATGGGTTGCAGGTGACTGAAGAAACCCAGGTGAAGGAGATGAACTGATTGAGTACAGAGAAGTGGAGGAGGTGGATGAGACGAATGCAGGAAAACTTAAATGGATAAAATTTAAGATATGCAGGAGTCATGCTAAGCTTATGCCTTACTTTAATGTGGCTCAGACTTCAAATCTAGTCCTTCCCGGAAAATTTATTCTGTTCATATGACCTGATTGAAAACAGATCAGATCATTGGCCACTGGATTGGGCAACTGATTGGTTTCAATTTCATGTCTTGAAATTAGGGTGATTGAAACCAACATTGCAATAACAGCAGCAATATTAATCAGTAAACCTTGTTTGGACTACAACTAGTCTCATCATTGAAGATACACTTCTCATCCACGCTTAAAGAACCAGAGGGTTTTGTTCAGAGTAAAACATTGACAGTACTGTTAACGGCTGAGAGATGGAGCAGTGTCACTAGAGCTCACTGACCCTAGCGTTGCCATAATTCAAAAACAACACCATTATAAAGAAAAGCGAATTTTCACAAAAGAATGTCTAATAAATTTCATGGAAAGTGTCCTTTCTTGTCCATAAACTTTATTTTTGTGAATGAACCCAGAACTTAATACACCACTGAGGTCCAGGATCAGGGATATCAGATCCTGGTGGTGGGAATTTTTTTACGTCCTGCGAAGGGGATGTATTGTAATTGTCAGTGTTTGTGTGTCTGTCCGTGAGATGATGACCTTGACCTCAAGAAAACTAGGTCAAGGTCAAAATTCAAATTTTGTACACTCAAGAACTGGATAAGATAGAAAGACGGGGGAGAAGGCCAGTGTGAGACCATATCACTAGCTTTGACCTACCATGAAAGGTCAAACCTACACACTTGTCAGGTACTACTTTCAGGGTACCCTGAACTACCCTTCGCGGGATGTTGCAGTTTCTGACTGCCTTGATTCTTGTTACATCCCGCTTCAAAGTGGTGATGTATTGTAATTGTCAGCGTTTGTGTGTCCGTCCGTCCTTCCGTTAGTCCACCACCTATCTTCACAACTGTTGCAGATAGAAAGATGAAACAAAAAGCATATTACTCGGGCGGTAAAAGGGGATGAAAATGAGATGATGACCTTGACAAAACTAGGTCAAGGTCAAATTTTAACTTTTGTACACTCAGGAACTGGATAAGATAGGAAGACGAGGGAGAAGGCCAGTGTGAGTAAGACCGGTCAGAGGTCAGAGCACTAGCTTTGATCTTTGACCTATGCAAGTAGGCCAGGGTAAAATTTTGAATTCATGGGTGTCGCGAGATGTTGCAGTCTCTGACTGCATTGGTTCTTGTTGTCTTTGTTTTTGCTCTAATGATACTGCTCCATCTTGTTGAATAAGAGACAATCATGTCATCACCAAACACAAACTGTGTCGAATACATGTCTGGCAGTCCAGGAATGTTTGGTGGAGGCCTTCAGCAGTTCTGATGAACAACTTGTTAGTTTGACCTGAATTTGGGGGCCAACAACTAACGGAGCCATCTCGGCACCAGTCACATGTAGTCTACATGTTGAAGAATTCTAAGGCAGATTACTGAATTGCTCTCTCTGGCTGTTTCACTAGTGTGTGAGTGATGGTGTGAATGGATACCCCTCCAAAAGAGGAGGTGGTGCCTTTCACAATTGTTTAAATGTTTGTGTGAAAGGGTGAATGTGGATACTGTGAAGCACATCGACGAGTCAGACTCAGGATGAGACTGATTGTTACAATGTTACTGCTGTAGGTGAGTTAAGGTTGCAATTGAATTTAATATGACACTATTGACGGAGAGATGTCACAGGGATAAAAGTCAGTTGGAACAAGAAGTCAAAGACTTGAGTGTTACAATATTGATGGTTTAATTCTTGTTAAAAACATTTTATAAATAAACCCTGTCCAACCAGGATCACGAGCATTAATGGTGATAGTAAGACTACTTTAAATGGACTCTACATAACACAAAGAAAGATACAAGTTTGTGTAAACTATGATACAGAGATAAAATATTTGTAATGACAGCAAAAAAAACCCAGAGAAAACCTAGTTGATTAAAATTGAAAAAATCATCAAAATGAATTAAGATGTCCTACACAGGATGTTAAGGTCCATGGAAACACTTAATAAATCAGAGTTCACACTTAACCCACCTGGATGGGAAATATTTGGTGGTTCTCCTTCTTTTCCTTTGGACTTTTCCCTTCAGGGGTCGCCACAGCCAATCAGTTGCCTCCATCTAACCCTGTCTTCTGCATCCTCTTCTCTCACACCAACTACCTTCATGTCCTCTTTCACTACATCCATAAACCTCCTCTTTGGTCTTCCTCTAGGCCTCCTGCCTGGCAGTTCAAAACTCAGCATCCTTCTACCAATATATTCACTATCTCTCCTCTGGACATGTCCAAACCATCTCAGTCTGGCCTCTCTGACTTTATCTCCAAAACCTCTAACATGTGCTGTCCCTCTGATGTACTCATTCCTGATCCTATCCTTCCTGGTCACTCCCAGAGAGAACCTCAGCATCTTCATCTCTGCTACCTCCAGCTCTGTCTCCTGTCTTTTGTAAAACTGCATTTACACAACATGTTTCTGTTCAGGTACTTCCTGAAGTTCTCATCTCGTACGCCGTAGATGATTGGACTGATGGATCGCGGCAGGATGTGCACGATAATATAGAAAGCAAACATGGAGTCAAAGTAATTGACCAGGAAGTGTTGTTGTACGACATCCTGTAAATTTGGCCCGACATATTTGGCCATATACAACAACACCTGGAAACCATGGAGGATGATGGTGTTTCTGGCCTTCTTACTGTCTTTGCTAGCGGCTCTGGCAGTGAACAGAATTCTGAAGTACGTGTAAAAGATAGTGAACCAAACAATGACTAGAAAAACAGAGTGAATGATGGAACTCTTCTTCACAAGGACAGGGTTTGGGAAGATGTATCTTTTGTGGCAAACCCTTGTGAAATGAAAGAAGTCCAGAGGCTGCGTTGCCAAGGTTACGAACAGATCAGGAAGAACCACAGACATGCTCGTCGCCCATATCAGACCAATCAGCATCAATGTTTTCTTGATGGTACAGATCCTGCTGTGGCGTAGAGGTAAGCAGATGGCGATGTAGCACTCTATCGCCATGCACGCCACATTCAGAGGAGTGTTCTCTGTGGTAAAGAGAGTGATCAGCATGATGATGCAGCAGATGGAGGAACTGATTTTGTAGAGGGTGTAGCTGATAACAAAGAGGATGACGGTCAGCATCACTTGGATCATGTCGTTAACAACCAGGTGGATGAAGAGTATATATCGTGGATTCTGGTAGAAGATCTGTGGATACAAAGAACGAAAAGAGTCTTTAGTTTTACCCATCAGTTCCCATATATTCTTTATTATGCTAACGATTTCCACTTCCCAGCTTGCTGCCTACTAGCATTATGTTGGGTTAAATCAGAAAAAAAAAAGTTGGCTAACTGATCATGTCAAGTGAGGCCGCCTCATGTTGGAACAGCTTGGAAACATGGAGCTAATGTTCAATAATATCAACCATAAACTCGTACATTCACATACCTACATGTTTCAACACTCTAAGTTGTTATTACCTGATATCATCTAGCACCATGTTGTTTCAACACACTGAGCTGATGTTAGCTCGTCATCCAGATGTTCATTATTTGTAGTAACACAACACTAAAGAAGAATCACACCTGGTGTTTGCTGAAGACATGAATGAAACTAGCATTGATGCAGGTGATTGAGACTCCAAGAAGTAGAACCAGAAGACTCTTGGTCAAAGCTTTGGAAAAAGGTTCTGGAGACCGACCAGGAAAGTTAGGAATGGCAGTGGTGTTCATGTCTGCAGCATTCAGCACAAGACAATACAGATATTGGTAATAATAGATCTGAGTATCACTCTGAACATTAAACAAATTGTATGTTAAAGTCATTTAAATAACTACAATAACGACATGTGATTGAATAAAAAAATGAATTGAAACAATGTCCGTTACATGTTTGTGTTTACTTGAGGATGTTGATAGAAAATTTAGCAGTTAAAATAATAAAAATCGATCAATCATGTATACAGACATGACTGTGTTAATATTCTTTCATGAATTGTATCATTTAATTCGGTTGATTAGAATATTTAGGCTTATTGTCTTGTTTAAAACAACCATGTTTATATATTATATATATATAATTATTATTTCTATCATTCATGTTAAGGGTCAGTGATTCTCCTTCTGCTACTGACAGAATAAATGAAAGATCCTCAGAATGGATATGAACCACAGCTCATTGTGACTGAATATATACTAATGGCATTTGATTTTTGCTATACAATGATCATTCAAAATAATACGTAAAAAATAAAATTTATCAAAATAAAGACAAAACGTTTCCTCACAAGTAAAGAAGAACTCACCTCAGACGGACGATCAGAACACAGGTCTGAAAGGTAAAGGACACATTTCATTGGTGAACAGACACGTGAATCAGGAGATTAGCTTGAAGTCATTTGATCCCCAACAATGTAGAGACAGAGAACTGCATTCCTACATTTCAACAAAGGAACAGAAAACATTCTCCAGCTTAGAGACATCCAGCCATCGTTGGGACACAGGTGAGGAACACGTATGACAAACAGAAGCTCGTGTAGCGTGAAGTCTGTGCAGGTGTGACAGGAGGCGGTACTCACCTGACTACAGTGTTCCACATCAGGGTGTGAGGACGTCTCTTAAAGCCCCTGTGCTGAGCACATCACCAATCAGAGGACAGTCTGTGTCCCCAGGAGTTCATCATCAGTCATTCAGTGACATCACCCCATGTGATGTCATCAAGATGAGGCAGCTGATACTGGGACCTGGATCTCTCAGTACCAACACTCAGTGGGTCATATTTTACTCATATTTTATTATTTACGAAAATAACAAGCTAAAATTCTGATCTGTTTTTAAGAGATAAATCTTAAGATAAACCTTTAATAGTCCAAGAGTTGGGAAATTTGTAAGACTGCGGCAGCGGGTGAGGTGGGGGGGGGGGTCATACATACACACATCAATACATACTGTACATATTAACATATTTCACAAGTGGAATATACATAATATACATATTAACATATGGTATACATAACTATAAGCACGCGGGTGAATGGAGGGGAGGAGATGGGATGTCAGCCTGAGCTGCGGTGTAATGGGGCCAAGGTGTTGTGACATGCCTTACATTGTAAGAATGGTGTACTGTTACAACTACACTGGTCACCCGGATTTTCACGGTGATGTTCTGTGTGTGGTCAGCTGGAAGAAGTGCTGGTTGTGCAGCCTGATGGCCGTGGGCAGGTACGGCCTGTGATAGCGTTTTGGGTGAAGCAACCTATCGCTGACGGAGCTCTTCAGTGATTTTAGTGTGCCCTCCAGAGGGTAGGAGTCGTTCGACATCATTGATGACAGCTTGGCTGTCATCCTCCTCTCTCCCACCACCTCCACTGAGTCCAGGGGCCATCCTAGGACAGAGCTGGCCTTCTTAATCAGTCTGTCCAGTCTCATCCTGTCGGCCTTTCTTGTCCATCAACGTTATTTTTGTCAATAAACCCAGAAATGAATACACGCCTATGGACCAAGATGGAGGATATCAGATACTGGTGGTGGGAATGTTTTTCATCACCAACTTTTAGTTAATTGATTTGTTTTACTTTTCAAAGGGAACTTTCAGGACCTTGACATTTCCAGTATTCCTCAGTGAGTTCAGAACTCAGACTCAACATCGGTCTCATTGGACCCCATCAGTAAAGGTCAGGCACTCTGGGGCCGTTTGTTAGGTAGCATCCAGCATGAACACAGCATCATCTGTCTGCAGAGAATTGTACCTTGGAACAATCTTTGATTAGATGAGTCGTCTGGAGGCGTGATATTTCATCTCACTCATTATGCAAACAAAAAAACAAATGATCAACAGGTGATCAGGAGGGACATTGACAACAAAGCGTCCTCCATGTGGAGATGAGCTGGAGCTCAGCAACAGGTTCACTTTATTATCAAAGTTTTTACTAAAAGTTTTTACACCATTTCAAATCAGGGAGACATTTCTCAGATGACTTCAGTTATTGCATCATTGGTATCAATCACCTTGCTATCAAAACATGAATTTGAATCCATTCAGATGACCAATCCAGTCCATCTACTCACCAGCTTTGAAGGCTCACCATGGACTCCAGGATACTCTGTGGATTCTACCATTAGACCACAGTGAGTGTCCGGACAGGCCGCGTCACCAGCTGGGACCACCAAGTGGCTCTACAAAGGGTGGTTGAGTCTGCTGAGCACATCACCAGGACGATGCTGCCCTCCATGTAAGAGCGCTACATCATTGGTGTAGAAACAAAGCCATTGGAAACAATGAAGAACCGCATGACCCCACAAACCAGCTGCTCTGCTTTGCTGCCATCTGGCTGATAGAACTAGTAAAGGATCAGCCACAGACACAAATAGGACTAGTCTTTCTTTTACAGTTTAAACTTAATTAACTACTAAGGTGTTTTTGGTGTGGATTACAGTTGTTTCAGCCAATGAGTTTCATGATGTCAGAAACTGATGTTGAACTGGGCTGTCCATCTGAAATGAATCTCATATTACAACTTGTTCAAGTTCATAATTGAAAATGTCATGACTTTAAACGTTAAAAATTGTGCTCACTCCTAAAGTAGCGAGCAGACATGATGAACCAGTAAGCGATGCCATCATCCTCCATGGTTTCCAAGTTCTACACTGGTTCCCCAAGAACTTCTTGGACTTCCGGTTTTCTTGTCATATCATCATATTCCTTCTGCCACAGGGAATTAATCCAATAATCTACACCATGTGTCAAACTCAAGGCCCAGGGGCCAAATGTGGCCCGTCACATCATTTTATGTAACCCACGAGAGCATAAAAGAAAAGCGTGTCTAAAAGTAAATAGATCAAGTGTGATGTGACCAAAAACTAGATTTCCCATAATGCAGTAACTAAGCCCTTGTAACTTCGACAAAAACATTTTGGACCAGAACCAAAGTAGTCACAGACTGGAACATCCCGCAAGACCCCTGTATTCGAAATTTTACCCTGACCTACTTGCATAGGTCAAAGATCAAAGCTAGGGCTTTGACACCCCTGATCTACGCCATACAAGAGAAAAACGTCTGAAGGCGCCACAACAAGTACGTGGTCTGCAGAGGATGGGGGGGTCTTAAACAGAGTTCAGGTCCTGAAAGTCACTCTGTTATTTCTCAACGAGTTAGAAACTAAGTTAAGGTAAGCAACAGGAAGCAAAGTCGACACTGCACACATTATGACGCATCAAGCAGGATGACCATCCACCAGTGTTGTGAGGAAGATCAGGGGATACAGATACAGAAATAACCCCCCCACTCTGAAAAAGTTTGGAGGGGAATCACACACTCAGAAGGCGTGTATGTGACTTTACCTCCACTAGGGGGTGCTTTTATTGTGAAAACAGGTCAGACTTGTAATTTTTTACACAATAATGAGTAAAATGTGACCCACTGAGTGTTGGTACTGAGACATCCAGGTCCCAGGATCAGCTGCCTCATCTTGATGACATCACATGGAGTGATGTCACTGAATGACTGATGATCAACTCCTGAGGACACAGACTGTCCTCTGATTGGTGATGTGCTCAGCACAGGGGCTTTAAGAGACGTCCCCACACCCTGATGTGGAACACTGCAGTCAGGTGAGTACCGCCTCCTGTCATACCTGCACAGACTTCACGCTACACGAGCTTCTGTTTGTCATACGTGTTCCTCACCTGTGTCCCAACGATGGCTGGATGTCTCTAAGCTGGAGAATGTTTTCTGTTCCTTTGTTGAAATGTAGGAATGCAGTTCTCTGTCTCTACATTGTTGGAGTTCAAACTACTTTAATCTAAAGGTGGATTAGAGTCTTATTTCACATTAATCTCCTGTTCAGTTTCATGTGTCTGTTCACCAATGAAATGTGTCCTTTACCTTTCAGACCTGTGTTCTGATCGTCTGTCTGAGGTGAGTTCTTCTTTACCTGTGAGGAAAAGATTTGTCTTTATTTTCATGAGTATTATGTTTTATTTGAAATAATTACTGTCTATTTAGCATCTGTCAATTGTCATTAGTACATATGCGCTTCCATAATTTTGTTTTTACTGCAGTTTAAGCATTTGTGACATTTCATGATGACCCATGAACTCATCAACACCCCTTCCTGTCCCATTGCTGTGTTTATCTGCTTTTATCATCACTGGCTTGTGGCTACATCCTGGTTTTTCGCTACTGAGAAATTTTGTATTTTGGTTACCTCTTCTTCTTTTCCTTCCGGCTTTTCCCTTCAGGGGTCGCCACAGCGAATCAGTTGCCTCCATCTAACCCTGTCCTTTGCATCCTCTTCTCTCACACCAACTACCTTCGTGTCCTCTTTCACTACATCCATAAACCTCCTCTTTGGTCTTCCTCTAGGCCTCCTGCCTGGCAGTTCAAAACTCAGCATCCTTCTACCAATATATTCACTATCTCTCCTCTGGACATGTCCAAACCATCTCAGTCTGGCCTCTCTGACTTTATCTCCAAAACCTCTAACATGTGCTGTCCCTCTGATGTACTCATTCCTGATCCTATCCTTCCTGGTCACTCCCAGAGAGAACCTCAGCATCTTCATCTCTGCTACCTCCAGCTCTGTCTCCTGTCTTTTCCTCAGTGACACTGTCTCTAGACCAAACAACATCGCTGGCGACCTAATGCTGGTTTTCTTTAAGAGTTTCCTAATCTGACTGACTTTCATTGTGTTTGGATATGATAGATATTATTATTAACATTTATACTGTAATTGTAAGCATTTATCATTTAAAAATTATTGTTTTTTAATGACTTAAATATAGTGTTTTGTTTCATGTTTAGAGTGATATTCAGATCTATTATTACCAATATTTTCTTGTGGTTTAGGCTCCAGACATGAACACCACTGCCATTCCCAAATTTCCTGCTCAGTCTTCAGAAACTTTGTCCAAAGCTTTGACCAAGAATCTCGTGGTTCTTCTTCTTGGGTTCTCAATCACCTGCATGAATTCAAGCTTCATTCACGTCTTCAGCAAAGAGCAGGTATGATTCGTTTCATATGTTGTGTTGGCTAAAATAGTCAGTAACTGGAAAACGAGCTAACATGAGCTCAGAATGTGGAAACAATATGCTGATAGCTTATAATATCACAAACTCATCATGCTTCTTGCCTGACATAAATCAATATTAGCTCTATGTGTTAAGCTGTTCAAGGATTAGACAGCCTTCACTTGACGTGACCAGTTTGCAAAATTCCTTTCTGATTATACACCACATGGTGCTACTAGGTAGTCAGCTAGAAAGTGGAAATTGTTAATACGAAAAGAATAAATCTCATAAAATGATAGTAAAACTCTTTTCTGTTCTTTGTATCCACAGATCTTCTACCTGAATCCACGATATATACTCTTCATCCACCTGATTCTTAACGACATGATCCATGTGATGCTGACAATTATTCTCTTCCTCATGGCCTACAACCGCCACAAAG
Source organism: Antennarius maculatus (assembly GCA_013358685.1). Lineage (NCBI taxonomy): Eukaryota > Metazoa > Chordata > Actinopteri > Lophiiformes > Antennariidae > Antennarius > Antennarius maculatus. Next base: position 25,947,574 of record CM023609.1, on the reverse strand, counting down.
TCAGTTTCTCCATCTGCTGCATCATCATGCTGATCACTCTCTTTGCCACGGAGAACACTCCTCTGAACGTGGCGTGCATGGCGATAGAGTGCTACATCGCCGTATGCTTACCTCTTCAGTACAGCAGGATCTGTACCATCAAGAAAACATTGACGCTGATTGGTCTGATTTGGGTGACGAGCATGTCTGTGGTTCTTCCTGATCTGTTCGTCATCTTGGCAACGCAGCCTCTGGACTTCTTCCATTCTCACTTTGCTTGCAACGTTCACAACGTCTTCCCAAACCCTGACATCATCAAAAAGAGGAACATCATTCACTCTGTGTTTCTAGTCATTGTTTGGTCCACTATCTTTTACACGTACTTCAGAATTCTGTTCACTGCCAGAGCCGCTAGTAAAGACAGTAAGAAGGCCAGAAACACCATCATCCTCCATGGTTTCCAGGTCTTGTTGTGTATGACCACATACGTAAGGCCACAGTTGCTTAATACACTCCAGCGACGGTTCCTGATCAATTATGCCGACTTACTGTTTGCTTTCTACATTATTGTGCATGTCTTGCCGCGATCCATCAGTCCAATCATCTACGGCGTACGAGATGAGACCTTCAGGAAGTACCTGAAGAAGAACATGTTGGGTAAATGCAGCTTCACAAAAAAGAAACGAAATACAACATGTGTAAAATTAGCTTTACAAAAATAACCCTCCTTGGATGGAAATTTTTCACATCCAAAAGAGTTATGTTTAAACTGTCAATCCTGTTACGAGTTTACACAGACTTAATATCCCAAACATTTTCATATATTTTAATGATTTAATAAATTTTTATCCAATTGTTTCTCAATTTAATTATTTCTTTTATCTACAAATTTGTTTTACATGTAATGGTAGTTTACATCAACTGTTGTTAGCATATTTATTGTTCATGAGCCTGTCTGGACATGGTCTACTTATAAACTATTTGTCTGAAATAAAAACAGAAAGCATCAGTATTTTAACACTGAAGTCTCTGACTTTTTATTCAAGCTGACTTTTCTCTCTCTTTCTCACATTTTTCCATCAAATAATCTCATGTTAAATTCAATGTTCCATCAGCCAGGTGGCAGCAAAGCAGAGCAGCTTGTTTCTGGGGTGATCTGGCTCATTAATCATCAACTTTAATTTCAAAGCACTGTTATAGACAGAGAAACCCATCAGAACCCTTCAAAGTAAGCATGAGTGACAGCGGTGGGGAAAACGTCCCCCATTGAGGAAGAAACCCCGGGCAGGACCCAGACTCTGAAGGGCGGCCATCCGCCTTGACCGGTTGGGTGGAAATGAAATATAATGCAGATAGGGACAGGGTAAGAGAAAAAGAGTTTTAGATAGGCCAGATAAAGTCCCTTTCTGGAGTTTAGACCAGCTGCTGAAGTGGGAATGGGACGTTTGGGTTGCCAGGCACTGGCTTACTCAAAGTAATTGTTCTAACTCCATTTAGCGGGAGAGAAATGGCAATCTGGACCTATAGCGGCTTATCTAAAGGAATCTATGTTGTTCCTAATTATACACTTTGTCAAACAGGAAGGTTTTGAGCTTAAATAAGCTAAGGGTGTCTGCCCCCGGACCAAGGCCAGGAGATCATTCCAGAGTAAAGGAGACAGAGTCCTGATGGCTTCCCAGAAGGTCTACATCCTCAGAGCAAAGAGCCCCGAGAGGGTGATACAATTCTATGAGATATTTTATTTTAAATTTTATAATGAGCCAATTGCTTTCTTTCTACACCACTGGGTCTAGATCTCTTACATAGAGGGCAGCACCGTCCTGGTGATGTGCTCAGCAGACGTCACCACCCTTTGGCTTTGTTCATGCTGGTCGCCCATTCAGATTGTAGTCTGAACAGTCACATACCACATGAAATCTGATTTTTGTGGGATGGACTGAAACCCCATTCGGGAGGTAGTTTTGTGTTGGACATGGACAGATGCGTCTTCACACTGAACAGCTCCAAACACTCCGATCGGATATGGCAGACTGTGACGTCATATCCGCGACGCAGGAGCAAGGCGCCAGAAGGAAGAGCGTCGCACATTACGGAGCGGTAAAACATGGAAGAAGGAATTGACGATGTTTGGTGTGTTTTCTCAATCTCTACCAGAAAGTGATATCAGCAATACGCTAAGGTAACAAAACTTCACGTTCGTAGTCATTGTTGCAATATAACCTCACACATTACACACACTGAACGACATCCTCCCCGAATTCGTTGTTACGGCAACATGTCAATTTGGCTGATAATGTCACCCAGTCTTCACAGTGTGAACAGTCATCCCTAAAAATCAGATATGGAAGGAAATCAGATATGCCTGAAGTCTGAATGCAGCCCCTGTAGAGCCTCATGCTGGTAACTGGTGGTGAAGCAATCAATCAGGATACTCTCTGTTTTCCACCTTTAGAAGCTACAGAGTATCCTGGAGTCCATGGTAGGCCTTGCAAACTGGTATATTGGATTGGGTTGATTGAATTGGGTTGATAAACTGATTTCTTTAACAATGAAATCTGTGGTCTTAATTTTTAACAATGCTCTACTACCAGGTTGTTTTGGGCAGGAACAAAGGTCAGCGTGCACATCCTTCCTGCCATGATCCATCACTCCAATTATCTACGGTATACAAGATGAAACCTTCAGGAAGTACCTGAAGAAGAACATGTTGTGTAAACTTGTGCAACTTAACAAAGAAACATCTGTCAAATATTTGCCATCCAAGAGAAACCCATCATTTTGCTAACTATATAATTTGCTAACATTTTCGTATTTTAATGACGTGATCATTTTTTAAAATGTATTTATTCAGTTTATTTTTCTTTTTTCTGGACATGTTATTACAACATATTTCACTTTCATCAGTGCTAAAACATCATCAACAACATCCGAAAAGAAAAAAAAAAGGGGTTAACGGGTAGAAGCCGTTAATTCAGTCACATTCTGTCTTACACGGATGTAGAAAAAGTAGTCATTGCATTTGTTCTAAGGTCGATTATTTCTTTTTACTATCAGGCTGCACCAATGCTGTACTATCATTAGATAAGAGATTGGATTTTTCCCATTTTCACATCCCTGTATTGACTCCATGTAAAATCCTGATCAGCATTTAAAAGTTTTCTCCTAACAGAACCTGACCTAGTATTTCATTGTCAGGCTTCAATTAATTATAAAGAACTCATTTAACCCGGTTTCCGCACCAGAACACTGTGGTTCCAGAATGCAGGGTTACTTGTGAGTCATAGAAAGAAAACGGAAACGATTGAAAGAACAAACATTTGCAATTCAGCAGGGCAGTTGAGGCAAAGAGAAGTATTTGTAGGGTGGAGATTGATTGAATGATGGGTTGCAGGTGACTGAGGCAACGCAGGTGAGGGAATGAACTGATTGAGTGCAGGGAGGTGGAAATGAAATGCTCTGAAATGACAGGAGACTTTAATGCAGGACAACATTAAAAATGGATAGAGTTAAAACTAAGTGCACATAGCACCAGGACACCCTTTTCATGACTCTTGTTAAACAGGAGCCATGAAGGACAAGATATTGGTCAATATGGTTCTTAAAAATGTGATTAGATGAACAAGTGGAGTAGAAGTGGGTGACTGGTGACTAGATGGTTCCGTTGGTTGTTGTCCTCCAAACTCAGGTCAGACCAACAGGTTGTACATCAGAACGGCTGCAGGCCTCCATCAGAGTTTCCTGGTTTTAATCTATGATCCTCACTACCCAGACATAGGTCTGAATCTTGAGGAACCTTGGCATAACATTTTGGATGGCTTTTTAAACTTCAATAACAAGACATATCAGCAACATTTATTTCTTCAAAGTCAGGGTTTTGCGATGTCATCGTCGAGTCTTATTCAACAAGATGGAGCAGTGTCACCAGAGCTCACTGACCCCAGCATTGCTATAATTCAATCACAACACCATCATAAAGAAATGTGACTTTTCACAGGAGGATGTCTCATAAATTTCATAGTAATTGTCCTTTCCTGTCTACAAACTTTATTTTTGTAAATAAATCGGGGAACTGAGGTCCATGATGGAGGATGTCTGATACTGATGGTGGGAAGGTTTTTTGTCACCAACTTTCTGTTAACTTAGTTGTTGGACTTTCAAGAGGAAATTTAGGGACGTCTTGGCATCTCCAGTATTCCTCAGTGAGTTCACAACTCAAGACTCAACATCCGTCTCAGTGGACCCCATCAGTAAAGGTCAGGTCATTAACCTCTCAGTAAAATGTGACCCACTGAGTGTTGGTACTGAGACATCCAGGTCCCAGTATCAGCTGCCTCATCTTGATGACATCACATGGAGTGATGTCACTGAATGACTGATGATGAACTCCTGGGGACACAGACTGTCCTCTGATCGGTGATGTGCTCAGCACAGGGGCTTTAAGAGACGTCCCCACACCCTGATGTGGAACACTGTAGTCAGGTGAGTACCGCCTCCTGTCATACCTGCACAGACTTCACGCTACACGAGCTTCTGTTTGTCATACGTGTTCCTCACCTGTGTCCCAACGATGGCTGGATGTCTCTAAGCTGGAGAATGTTTTCTGTTCCTTTGTTGAAATGTAGGAATGCAGTTCTCCATGTCCACTTTGTTGGAGTTCAAACTACCTTAATCTAAAGATGGATTAGAGTCTTATTTCATATTAATTTCCTGTTCGGTTTCACGTGTCTGTTCACCAATGAAATGTGTTTCTTACCTTTCAGACCTGTGTTCTGATCGTCTGTCTGAGGTGAGTTCTTCTTTACCTGGGAAGACAAGTTGAGTGTTAATGCTCAAAAGTATTATTTTCATATATTATTGTAAATGATCAATGTTCATTTTAACATGAGTAAAATGTCAAACATTTATATTTACATAATTTTGTGTTAAGTTTTGTCTAAGGTTTTGTGACAATTCATGATGAGATATTAACTCATTGTAGCCCCCTACATCATCACCCCCCACTGTCCCACTGCTGCCTATCTGTTTTTATCATCACAGGGTCATGGCTACGTCCTGGTTCTACTGACTGAATTCCTGGTTTAATCAGCCTGTCAGCTGTTGCCTGTGGAGGTGAGGTGGCCATTAATTTAAAGAGTTTGTCTGCCTTAGAAAGTTTTCTGTTAAACCGAAAAAGTCAATATCTAAGTCATTGAATATTTAGGCGACCTGACGCTGGTTTCATTCAAGACTTTTCTGATCTTCTGTTGTTGACTGTGTCTCGAGATCCTGGGTATCCTTATGTTCTCTTAAAATCCTCAGATAAACCTGTCTATAATGTTAACAAACCTTACTGTTCCTGGGAAAAATGCAAAGATTGTCATGCTCCCAATTATATGAGGAATGAAGCCTGAATATCTGGAATTGCAGATTATTGGATGTAAGATGTTATGACTACATGATAAGTAGGTAAGGGAACGCACGGTTGAAACAACAATGTGCCACAATGAGTACCAAACTCCAATGTATGAATTGGTTTAAAACATATTGTGATAAGCGAAATTTCTACCCATCAGCCCTTTTTTTCATATGTTGTTCTTGATGTTGCAAAGGTGATGAAGGTGCGACGTCTGTTGTAACAACATGACCAAAAAAAACCTCCCTTAATAAATAAATAAAACTTCTAATTAACCAAATTAAATGACATAAATCAAAATGATAGAAAGGCCCTGGCCAAGGTTGTTTGGTGGAGTCTTGTGTCTGGCAGTGAAGAGGGATGATTTGCTGCTGAGAGCTTTCCTTTTTTTGGCGCTGTGATAGGTCTATGTTGTTTTTGCTTGCTCAAACATGTAAGTTTAGTATTTTCCATTTTTACGACTTTTTTTGAAGCATTATTTTTGAACATTTTTTTAATTGAAACTTGCAAGCAGAAAAATAAAACTTTTTCAATCTTTTGGTTGTTCATATCTGTACACCTAGTCTTCATCTAAGGGCATAAATAAATGGGCCTAATATGCTATTTGGTTTGTGTTCAGAGTGATATTTAGATCAATTATTACCAGTATCTGTATTTTCTTTTGATGTAGGTTGTGGACATGAATACCACTGCCATTCCTAACTTTCCTGGTTGGTCTCCAGAACATTTGCCCAACAGTTTGACCAAGAATCTTCTGGTTCTACTTCTTGGACTCTCAATCACGTGCATCAATGCAAGATTCATTCATGTCTTCCGCAAATACCAGGTCTGATTCTTCTGTCATGTTTTGTTGTCTGAAAAACTAAATATCTGGAATCCGAGCTTAGAATGTTGAAACAACATAGTGCTAGCTGACAATAGCTAACTGTAGGCTAGTAATCAGCAAGATAGGATGTGGAAATTGTCAGCAAAAAAAAAAAAAATGTAACTATGAATATATGCTCCTTTCTTTTGTTGGGATCCACAGATCTTCTACCTGAATCCACGATATATACTCTTTATCCATCTGGTTCTTAATGACATGATCTACGTGACGCTGACTGTCATCCTCTTCGTCATCAGCTACAACCTCTACAAAATCAATTTCTCCATCTGCTGCATCTTTGTTCTAATTATTCGTTTAGCCACAGAGAACACTCCTCTGAATGTGGGGTGCATGGCGATAGAGTGCTACATCGCCGTATGCTTACCTCTACGCCATATTCGGATCTGCACCATCAAGAAAACATTGATACTCATTGGTCTAGTATGGCTGACGAGCATGTGTGTGGTTCTTCCTGATCTGTTTGTCACTTTGGGAACGCAGCCTCTGGCCTACTTCCATTCCCAGTTTGCTTGCAAAAGAGTAAATATCTTCCCAAACCCCGTCCTTGTCAATAAGAAGTACATCATTCACTCTGTGTTTCTAGTCATTGTTTGGTTCACTATCTTTTACGCGTACTTCAGAATTCTGTTCACTGCCAGAGCCGCTAGCAAAGACAGTAAGAAGGCCAGAAACACCATCATCCTCCATGGTTTGCAGGTGATGTTGTGTATGACCACATACGTGGGGCCACAGTTACTGGATGCCCTACACCAACACTTCCTGCTCAGTTACAGAGACTCCATATTTGCTTTCTATATTATCGTGCACATCCTGCCGCGATCCATTAGTCCCATCATCTACGGCGTACGAGATGAGACCTTCAGGAAGTACCTGAAGAAGAACATGTTATGTAAAAACAGTTTCATGAAAAACAGCCACTGAATATTTCCCATCCAAGAGGGTTGTGTGTAAACTATCATGTGTTATGTGTTTCTGCAGACCCAAATGTCCTCCACAACACATTTTTGATTTATTTTAATGATGTGATCAATTTTGATGCTTTATTGACAAATACTTTTTGTTTGTGTGTGCACAAATTGTATTGATTGTTGTCCGATGTAGAATCCATTGTCATATCACCATTTACGAGCCTGGTTAAAAAATGTCTTTCTGTTACAGGCTATTTGTCTCAATCTGTTGTTTTTCCGTCAAATCTTCTTATATCGGATTAAATGATCAACTTTTTCACATTTTTAACATTACAAAATCTGACACACTCTGTGTCAACAGATCCAGAAAAAAGTAGTCCATGCATTTGTTCTTGGGTCGATTAATGCTCCTGACTCTCAGACTGCACCAATAAGTCTCTTGGGACTCTGCAGCTCCACATCTCTGTACTGACTCCCTGTCAGATCCTAATCGGCATTTGAAGTCCTTGTCCTAACTGAACCCGACCAGACACTTCATGGGTACATGTGTGTGAGGGGCCGTCAGGGACATAGTTCAGAATATAGCATTCTCACACATACATATGAAATAAAACACATTCTTTTACACAACTGAAGTGCTCTCAAAAACACTACCAAAATGTTCGGTCATGTGTGAGAAAGCATTTCAATTGTGTGTTTGACAGCATTTTAGTAGTGTGTGTGAAAGCATTTCACGAGTGTGTGTGGTATACAGTCAACCCTCGGTTTTCGAACATAATCCGTTCCAGAACGCTGTTCGAAATACGAATTGTTCGAAATCCGAAACTATTTTTCTCATTATAATTAATGTAAATAATTTTAATCCGTTCCAAGTCTTAAAAAACAACTTTTTCTAATTTTTTCTTTTTTTTTACCATTTTACACCATAAACTGCACTGTATACTGTTTACCATAAATAAAAAAGGGTAGAAATAGACACTGTGTTTTATTTTAATAAAAGATATCCTATGGAACTTTGAACACGAATGCACTACGGAGGAAGCATCCTGGGCATCCTTCGAGTTCGCTCCTGAGTGAGTCGCGTTCAGGTACGCTCGGCTTCTTTCGGTTTGGTCGAGAGCCGAATTTTGGTCGAGTTCAGATACGTAAAATTCTCGGATTTTCTGGTCGAAAACCGATTTGGTCGAGAACAGAAGCGTTCGAAAACCGAGGGTTGACTGTATTCTGAATTATGTCTTAAAGACCTCATCGGACTTTCCCTTCCAGAACACTGTGGTCACAAATACAGGGTTACTTGTGATTTCTATCATTTGAAAAGCATAGGCAACAACCTGCACTCCATGTTGAGCCTCTGAAGCCAGCAGAGTAAAAAAAAACCAAAAAAAAAAACCTCAAAGCAGGAATTTTATTTGTATCAATGTTCCATGGTGTGATCAACTGATTGGTTTCAAATTACTTTAAACTTAATGGCTTGACAGGGGAATGAATGATACTCAAATTATAATCTTTTTGAGGGTGGATCTCACATCCTGATGACACTTCTTGCTTCTTATTATTCTCATAACCTGCTGTAATAGGTCTGTTTTTGTGCCTTCCACTAGGGGGCGCCTGTTTTACAGCTGTGCTCACTATAAACATGTGGAGACGGGTCAAGGGTCAGACAGGCCGACATGTAGGTGGTCCGTGGACCTTGTTCACTCTGTTTAAACACATCACACTTATGATGCATGGACAAACCTGTTTCTTTAGTAGACACGAGCCTGCACACAAACACATTTACCCTCCCTGAAAAAAAATCACTGCTGATGACACCATTTAAACTTTAATAGGTTCTGATCATAAACGCAAGTAAGTTCTGATGCTAATGTAGGATATAGATGTGAGACGTGAATGTCTGTCTGTTCATCTGTTCTTTCCACCATATTTGAAGCCGTAAATGTAAAAACAGGTCAGAATTTGATTTCATTTTAATTAATAAAATCCCAGTAAAATGTCACCCACTGAGTTTTGGTCCCAGTATCAGCTGCCTCATCTTGATGACATCATATGGAGTGATGTCACTGAATGACTGATGATGAACTCCTGGGGACACAGACTGTCCTCTGATTGGTGATGTGCTCAGCACAGGGGCTTTAAGAGACGTCCCCACACCCTGATGTGGAACACTGTAGTCAGGTGAGTACCGCCTCCTGTCATACCTGCACAGACTTCACGCTACACGAGCTTCTGTTTGTCATACGTGTTCCTCACCTGTGTCCCAACGATGGCTGGATGTCTCTAAGCTGGAGAATGTTTTCTGTTCCTTTGTTGAAATGTAGGAATGCAGTTCTCCGTCTCTACATTGTTGGAGATCAAACTACTTCAATCTAAAGGTGGATTAGAGTCTTATTTCACATTAATCTCCTGTTCAGTTTCAGGTGTCTGTTCACCAATGAAATGTGTCCTTTACCTTTGAGACCTGATTGCTCGTCTGAGATGAGTTCTTCTTTACCAGTGAGGAAAAGATTTAACATTGTTCATTTTAACATGATTCAAATGTCATTAGTACAAATTCATTCATTCATTTTCCGAACCGCTTTATCCGCCGTAGCGGGTAACGGGAAGCTGGAGCCAATCCCAGCTGGAATAGGGCATGAGGCGGATCACACTCCAGGCGTGATGCCAATGCGCCGCGGAGCTAGTACAAATTCAGTCACATGATTATGTGTTTGGTACAGTTTTTTTTAAAGTTTTTGTTACATTTCATGATGACACATGAACTCATCATTGCCCCCCACTGTCTCAATGATGTGTTTATCTGATTTAATCATCACTGTGTCGGGGATCCTGGTTCTTCTGACTGACATTCTTCCTGGTTTGATCAGCCTTTCAGCTGTTAAATGTGGAGGTGAGGTGGTCATTGTTTTAAAGGGTTTCTCTGCTTTAGAGGGTTTTTGTTAAACTTCTGAGTAATTTAATATTTTGGCTCCTTAACGCTGGTTTCCTTCAAGGGTTTTCTTGATCTCCTTTCTTTTATTGTCTCTGGATATGAGGGAGTTCTTATTTCTGGGTATATTTTTAAACTCTTACAGTCTTTTAAAAATGCAACTCAAATTAAATAAAAGATAATTAACCAAATTAAATGACACAATTCAAGAAAGAGAATGAAAATTTCCTTGACAGATCTATATATCTCTCTATAACTATATCTATATGCCTGAGTGATATAAATATGCTTTATGTTTCAATGTATTGCTTATTTAATCTCATTACTGTAGCTTTTAAATGACTTTAATGTACATTTTTGTTTTGTGTTCAGAGTGATGTTCATATCTGTTATGACCAATATCTGTATTTTCTTGTGTTTTAGCTGCAGACATGAACACCACTGCCATCCCCAAGTTGCCTGGCCGGTCTCCAGACCCTTTGTCCAAAGCTTTGATCAAGAACTTTTTGGTTGTTCTTCTTGGGGTCTCAATCACCTACATAGGTGCGAGCTTCCTTCATGCCTTCAGCAAACACCAGGTCTGATTCTTTTTAGTGTTCCCATAAATAATGAACATATGGAGGATGAGCTAACATGAAGCAAAACCTAGCTGACATTTGACAACCTAAACTCTCAATGGTTTAGTACCAAGGTACTAGCTGATATGTGCAAACATTACCTCAGAATGTTGGACGGACGGACGGACCAACCGACCGACCTTATTCATCCCAAACTGGGAAATTTAGACGTTACAGTAGCAGAACAGAATTATTACAGAAAATAAGACAAAAGATTGTAATAATATTAAAAAAATTAACAATATTAACACCATTATTATCATAATATTAACAATTATTAATATTATTATAACAGTATTATTAAAATATTAACACTATTAAGACTAATAATAATAATAATAATAATAATAATAACAATAACAACAACAGTGCCCATAAATAAGTAAGTGTGGCACTCTGTGGCCACACACAGGCCCTATAGAAGCCATATCTAAACATCAGACTGGTGGTGGGAACTCTAGCTGATGTTTCTGAGCTGTTGAACAGCGTGATGGCTTGTGGCAGGAATGACTTCCTGTACCTTTTTGTTCGACAGCGGAGCTGCAGTAGTGAGGGTGAGCGGGGTTATCCATGATGGATATATTGATAGCCTACATTAGCTAATCTTAGTTAAGTATGTTGAAAGAATATGGTGATAGATGTCATTAGCTAACGCTAACACATGATGTTTGAACATGTTTTATTGACATTATCTAACTTTAGCTCCATGTTAGTTCTTCCAACATGACGCAGGCTTGACTTGATCAGTTTCCAAACGTTTTTTTTTTTAATTTAACCCCACATGTACTTGTGGTGACAGGCCAGGAAGTGAAAATTGTTGGCATGAAAAATAATAAGTCCTTAATAATGTGAAGAAAAAAGACTCTTTTTGCTCTTTGGATCCACAGATCTTGTACCTGAATCCACGATATATACTCTTCATCCACCTGGTTCTTAACGACATGATCCATGTGATGCTGACCGTCATCCTCTTCGTGATGAGCTACATCCTGCGCAAAATCAATTTCTCCATCTGCTGCATCTTTGTCCTGTTCATTCGTTTTGCCACGGAGAACACTCCTCTGAATGTGGCGTGCATGGCGATAGAGTGCTACATCGCCATCTGCTTACCTCTACGCCACAGCAGGATCTGCACCATCAAGAAAACTTTGATTCTCATTGGTCTGATATGGGTGACGGGCGTGTCTGTGGTTCTCCCTGACCTGTTTGTAACCTTGGCAACGCAGCCTCTGGAATTCTTCCATTCCCAGTTTACCTGCTACAATGAAGTTGTCTTCCCAAACCCCATCCTCATCAAGAAGAAGTACATCCTTCACTCTGTGTTTCTAGTCATTATTTGGTTCACTATCTTTTACACGTACTTCAGAATTCTGTTCACTGCCAGAGCCGCTAGCAAAGACAGTAAGAAGGCCAGAAACACCATCATCCTCCATGGTTTCCAGGTCTTGTTGTGTATGACCACATATTTTGGGCAACATTTATTGGATGTTGTTCAGCGATGGTTTCTGTTAAATTACATAGACTCCATATTTACTTTCTACATTATCGTGCACGTCTTGCCACGATCAATCAATCCAATCATCTACGGCATACGAGATGAAACCTTCAGGAAGTACCTGAAGAAGAACATGTTGTGTAAATGTAGCTATAAAAAAAAGAAACGAAAAATAACATGTGTAAAAGTAGCTTTAAAAACATAACCCTCCTGGATGGAAATGGTTCACATCCAAGAGAGTTATGTTTAAACTCTCACCTCTTACATGTTTACATAGACGTTAATATCCCCAACATTTTCATTTATTTTAATGATGTGATCAATTTTATCAAATTGTTTCTCAATGTAATTAATAACATTTTTTTAATATGTAAATGGTAGTTTACACATACTGCTTTTGTCATCATATTTATTGTTCATGAACCTGTCCAGATATGATTTACTTATAAACTATTTGTCTGAAATAAAAACAGACAGCATCAGTATTTAAACAGTCAAGTCTCTGACTTTTTGTTCAAGCTGACTTTTCTCGCGCTGACATTTTTCCATCAAATAATGTCATCATAAATTCAAGGATAACCTTTTTTCACCTATATTACATTGCAAATTACAAATTGCAAATTACATTGAAATTCTTAATTTCCCTTCGGGGATTATAACAGTATATAAAATTAAAAATAAATAAATAAATAAATCATGTTGTGTCAACAGATGCAAAAGAAAAGTAGCCCCTGCAGTTTTGCAGGTCAGTCTTTGCTCCTGACTGTCAAACCACACCAATAATCTTCTGAACCCTCTGCTGTTGATCTGGGAATATGTGGTAATTTAATCTGATAATATATCAGATTTCTCCCATTTTCACATCCATTTACCGACTCCCTTTGAGATCATCAGCATTCTTTTTGCCCTAAGTGAATCTATACTTGCAATTCACTGTCAGATATTTCTAATCGCTTTTACAGTAAAAGTACCCCAACAAAACCATCCAGAGCAAGTTCAAGCGATAATGGTGAGGAAAAACTTCCTCATGAAGAGAAGACTCTGGGCAGGATCCTGACTCCGTCGGTGGGCCATCTGTCTTGACAAGTTGGGTGGAAAAGAAATAGGTTCTTGTCTCTTACAGCTGCTCCCCACCGGTCAAGCTGGTGGTATCCTATTTTCTACGAAAAGTTGAAGAAACATTTACAGCCATAAAGTCCCCTTTCTGGCAAGATATTAGCCTTTGTCACAGGGCCCGGTCAGGCTCAGCCTGAAAGGATGACGTGGGTTCAACCTCCAGTGGACTCACCACCCGCCAATGAAACCGTACTGGACGGGTGCTGTGTGGATTGGGTGGATCGACGACCCGATCCCCAGACAAAGAGTCCAGCTCTAGGGATCTGGAATGTTACCTCGCTGCGAGGAAAGGAGCCAGAGCTCGTTAGGGAGGTTGAGAGGTACCGACTAAATACAGTTGGGCTCATCTCCACCCACAGCTTGGGCTCTGGAACCCAAACCCTTGAGAGGGGCTGGACTCTCCACTTTTCTGGTGTTGTCCAAGGTGACAGGTGGCAGTCTGGTGTTGGCTTGCTTGTAGTCCCACAGCTCACCTGTCATATGTCGGAGCTCACCCCGGTGAACGAGAGGGTCGCGTCCCTGCGCCTTCGGGTTGGGGACAGGTGTCTCACTATCGTTTCGGTCTACGGGCCAAATGGCAGTGAGGAATACCCGGCCTTCTTGGAGTCCCTGGGAGGGGTACTGTATAGTGCTCTGACTGGGGACTCCCTTGTTCTCCAAGGGGACTTCAACGCTCACGTGGGCAATGACAGTGAGACCTGGAAAGGGGTGATTGGGATGAACGGCCTCCCCGATCTGAACACAAGTGGTGTTCTGTTATTGGACTTCTGTGCTAGTCACAGTTTGTCCATAACGAACACCTTGTTTCAGCCACAGGTATGTCCATCAGTGCACATGGCACCAGGATATCCTAGGCCCGATGTCGATGATCGACTTTGTTGTCGTATGATCAGACCTCCGATCGTGTGTGTTGGACACTCGGATGAAGAGATGGGCAGAGCTGTCAACCGATCACCACCTGGCGGTGAGCTGGATCCTCTGGCAGAGCAGGGGGGCCGGACAGACTTGAGGATCTCTACTTTGAGGCTCTCCTCAATCCCACTACCATGTCTTACACAGGAAGCAGAGGCTGAGGTCTCAGATGTGAACTTATTCATCACCCAAGCTGAAGTCACCGAGGTGGTTGCCAAACTCTTCGGAGGCAAAACACCGGGGGTGGATGAGATTCGCCCTGAGTACCTAATCTCTGGATGTGCAGGGACTGTCATGGTTGACACGTGTCTGTAGCATCGCATGGCAGTTGGGGACAGTACCTCTGGATTGACAGACCGGGGCGGTTGTCTCTTTTTTCAAAAAAGGGAACCAGAGGGTGTTTTCCAAATACAGGGGGATCACACTCCTCAGCCTCCCAGCGAAAGTCTACTCCAGGGTGCTGGACAGGAGGATTAGACCTATAGTCGAACCTCGGATTCAGGAGGAACAATGCGGTTTTCGTCCCGGTCGCGAAACACTAGACCAGCTCTACACTCTCCATTGAGTGCTCAAGGGTTCATGGGAGTTTGCCCAACCAGTTCACATTTGTTTTGTGGATCAGGAGAAGGCATTCGATCAATCATGTCCCTCGTGGTATCTTGTGGGGAGCACTTCAGGATAATGGGGTTTGAGCCCTTTAATGAGGGCTGTCCAGTCCTTGTATGACCGAAGCCAGAGCTTGGTTTGCATTGCCAGCAGTAAGTCAGACCTGTTCCAGGTGCATGTTGGACTCCGGCAGGGCTGCCCTCTATCACTGGTTCTGTTCATAATCTTTATGGACAGAATTTTAAGCACAGCCAGGTTCCGGAGGGAGTCCGGTTTGGGGACCAGACGATTTGATTTCTGCTTTTTGCAGACAATGTTGTCCTGTTGGCCTCTTCAAACCAGGAGCTTCAGCGTGCACTGGGACGGTTTGCAGCTGAGTGTAACGTGAGTGGGATGAGGATCAGCACCTCTAAATCCGAGGCCATGGTTCTCGACCGGAAAAGGGCGGTGTGCCCTCTTCAGGTCGGTGGAGAGTCCAAGTGGAGGAGTTTAAGTATATTCAGGACTTGTTCACGAGTGAGGTAAGGATGGAACGTGAGATTGACACACAGATTGGTGCAGCTTCTGCAGTGATGCAGTCACTGTATAGATCTGTCGTGGTGAGGAAGGAGCTGAGTCGAAAGTCAAAGCTCTCGATTTACCGGTCAATCTATGTTCCTACTCTCACCTATGGTCATGAGCTTTGGGTCATGACCGAAAGGACAAGATCCCAGATACTAGTGGCTGAAATGAGTTTCCTCCGTAGAGTGGCTGGGTGCACCCTCAGAGGTAGGGTGAGGAGCTCAGTCACCAGGGAGGAGCTCAGAGTAGAGCCGCTGCTCCTCCGCCTCGAGCGGAGCCAGTTGAGGTGGCTCGGGCTGCCTCAGCTCTTCTGGATGCCTTCTGGATGCCTCCCTGGGGAGGTGTTCCGGGCATGTCCTACAGGTAGGAGACCTCGGGTAAGACCTAGGACACGCTGAAGGGACTATGTCTCTCAGTTTGCCTGGAAATGCCTCAGGCTCCCCCCGGTGGAGCTGGAGGAAGTGTCTGGGGAGAGGGAAGTATGGGCATTCCTGGTCCTCTGTTGCCCCTGCGACCCAGCGGGGATGGATGGATGGATGGATGGATAGCCTTTGTCCCAGATATAACCTAGAGCATAACCATGTTTACATTATCCTAGGAATAACAAGGTTTGTCAGGGGTCGCCACAGCGAATCAGAGTCCTCCATCTAACCCTGTCTTCTGCATCCTCTTCTCTCACACCAACTACCTTCATGTCCTCTTTCACTACATCCATAAACCTCCTCTTTGGTCTTCCTCTAGACCTCCTGCCTGGTAGTTCAAAACTCAACATCCTTCTACCAATATATTCACTATCTCTCCTCTGGACATGTCCAAACCATCTCAGTCTGGCCTCTCTGACTTTATCTCCAAAACCTCTAACATGTGCTGTCCCTCTGATGTACTCATTCCTGATCCTATCCTTCCTGGTCACTCCCAGAGAGAACCTCAGCATCTTCATCTCTGCTACCTCCAGCTCTGCCTCCTGTCTTTTCCTCAGTGACACTGTCTCTAGACCAAACAACATCACTGGTCTCACCACAGTTTTGTACACCTTTCCTTTCATTTTAGCTGAAACTTTTCTATCACACATCACACCTGACACTTTTCTCCACCCGTTACATCCTGCCTGTACACGATTCTTCACCTCTTGTCCACACTCTCCATTGCTCTGGACTGTTGACCCTAAGTACTAGCCAAGACTATTCTTCATATTTTTGGTTTCATACTCCTCTGCTTTCCCCTTTTCTTCTCGTCATTTTGTTGCAGAGAGTCAGTGAGTCAGTGAGAGTTTGAGTGAGCTTACATTAGCTTACATTGTGAGCTGCTCCTAAAGCCATCTATGGTGCCTTGACCTATATGCAATGACCCAACAAATTCTGTTGATTGCACCACTGAGCATCAGTTGCTCTACACTGACACAGGGCTTCACTGACTGTCGAGGTGACATCTGTGTATTTGAGTAGTCCAACCATAGAATTTCCATAAGCGAGACCCTCCAACACAAGACATCTGGTTGAAAATTGTAAAATAAAGACATGATATAAAGACTTAGGAAGAACAATGTCAAGAAAAATGGGTGAAATGGACTGTTGTCACAGCAACGACGGCTCAAAGCTCACCCTATCGATGAAACAGGATCAGAGTAAAGAAAGACCGTAATCCAATGTGGTCTATCTCTGTTATTTTATGAATTTTGTGTTTTTTTCCTTTAATTTTTTATTTATTATTACTTCACTGTTACAATTAAAAAAATGTCAAACAAATAGAGTGGTACCTCTACTTACAAAATGAATTGGTTCCAGAAGAAATTACGTCAGTAGAAAATTACGTAAGTAGAGACGTGTTTTCCATGCAAATGCTCTAATCCGTTCCAAGCCCCCAAAAAGTCTGACATAAATGTTTTATAAAGCATAAAAATGCATCAAAACATGTAACAAATACATGTTACAATTGGATTATTACACAATAAATGAGAGTTGTGCATAACGTAAAAAACAAAGAATAGAGTAAAGAATAAAAATGATGGTCATTTACCTTTTAACTGCTGTCCTCATTGTTTTTTACCCTCTTTGGTTCATGCGCTCCTGCCTCACCATGAACAACAGAGTGAATTCCAGTCCTCCTTCTGAACTTCTCCAACCACCCACGCCATGCCTTAAACTCCTTAAACTTCCTTTAGTTTTAATAACGTGGTGATTGTAGATGCATTACGGCCATATTCTTTGGAGAGATCAACCAAACGCATCCCTTTTTCATGCTTTTCTATCATCTCTTGTTTTGTTTGTACGGACAAAAAAACTCTTTTCTTCGTCTTTTCTTTTCCTCTTTTCTCCGTCACTTTCTTGGGGTCCATAGTGAATACTCTAAAAGTTAATATATTTACGTTAAACTATCAGAACACCTCATGGGTCAGTGCCGAATGCAGAAGACACGACATCAGCGCCAATCTAGCTCCACACAGAGGTGGAGTGGCATCCCTCTTAGCCAATGGGATGCCAGGAAGATACGTAATAGGTAATAGCCAATGGCAGAGCAGTTATGAGAATGTTGCGTTCATGAACCTGTGGGAGATTCGAGTATCAGCCGATACTTTGTTTTTACATTTGGTAATTCGAAATATATTTGTTAAGTCGTGGCAATATTTTCCTGCTGAGAAATTTCGTCAGTCGAAAATTTCGTAAGGAGAGACATTCGTAAGTTGAGGTATCACTGTATGAATGAGTGGATCCGTTTATTGTGTATCTGATGGCAGGTCTCAAATACTCATTATTTACAAAATAGATCATTACCTGCAGTCCTCACTGTTAACTTGGGGAGGCAGGTCAAGGGTCCTTTTCTCACTCAATATACAAATCTCACTAAAATGTGACCCACTGAGTGTTGGTACTGAGAGATCCAGGTCCCAGTATCAGCTGCCTCATCATGATGACATCACATGGGGTGATGTCACTGAATGACTGATGATGAACTCCTGGGGACACAGACTGTCCTCTGATTGGTGATGTGCTCAGCACAGGGGCTTTAAGAGACGTCCCCACACCCTGATGTGGAACACTGTAGTCAGGTGAGTACCGCCTCCTGTCATACCTGCACAGACTTCACGCTACACGAGCTTCTGTTTGTCATACGTGTTCCTCACCTGTGTCCCAACGATGTCTGGATGTCTCTAAGCTGGAGAATGTTTTCTGTTCCTTTGTTGAAATGTAGGAATGCAGTTCTCTGTCTCTACATTGTTGGAGTTCAAAGTGCTTCAAGCTAAAGGTGGATTAGAGTCTTATTTCACATTAATCTCCTGTTCGGTTTCATGTGTCTGTTCACCAATGAAATGTGTCCTTTACCTTTCAGACCTGTGTTCTGATCGTCTGTCTGAGGTGAGTTCTTCTTTACCTGTTAGGAAAAGTTTTGTCTTTATTTTGATGTTATTTTTTACATATTATTTTAAATAAGCATCGTATATTTACCTTGACTCAAATGTCATAAGTACATATTCAGACACAGCAATGAGTTCATGATGAAATATGAACTGCTGTGTTTATCTGTTCTAATCATCATTGGGTCAGGGTTCTGTTTTCTATTGTCTCTGGATATGAGGGATTTCTTGTCCTGGGTATATTATTAAACTCTTACAGTCCTTCAAAAATGCAGCTCAAATAATCCTAAAGATGATTAAGTAAATGACACAATTCAAGAAAGACAATTAAGATGTCCTTGACTGAACTACAGGTATATGCCTGATTGATACACATATGTGATATATATATATATATATATATATATATATATATATATATATATATATATATATATATATATATATATAAGATAGATAGATAGATAGATACATACATGTATGTGATACACACACACACACACACACAGCTTTATGTTTCAATTCATTGTTAATTTAATCATATCTCATTACTGTTGCTTTTAAATGGCTTTAATATACATTTTTTGTTTTGTGTTCAGAGTGATGTTCATATCTGTTATGACCAATATCTGTATTTTCTTGTGTTTTAGCTGCAGACATGAACACCACTGCCATCCCCAAATTGCCTGGCCGGTCTCCAGACCCTTTGTCCAAAGCTTTGATCAAGAACTTTTTGGTTGTTCTTCTTGGAGTCTCAATCACCTACATAGGTGTGAGCTTCCTTCATGCCTTCAGCAAACACCAGGTCTGATTCTTTTTAGTGTTCCCATAAGTAATGAACATATGGATGATGAGCTAACATGAAGCAACACCTAGCTGACATTGGCCAACCTAAAGTCTCAATGGTTTAGTACCAAGGTACTAGCTGATATTTGCTAACATTACCTCTGAATGTTGAAACAATATATTGATAGCCTGCATTAGCTTATCCTAGTTCAGTATGTTCAAAGAACATGGTGATAGATGTCATTAGCTAACGCTAACACATGATGTTTGAACATGTTTTTTACATGACATTATTTAACTTTGGCTCCATGTTAGTTCTTCCAACATGAAGCAGACATCACTGGACATGATCAGTTTCCATCTTTTTTTTTCTTATTTAACCCCACGTGTATTTGTGGTAACAGGCCAGGAAGTGAAAATTGTTGGCATGAAAAAGAATAAATCCCTAACATGAAAAAAAAAGACTCTTTTTGCTCTTTGGATCCACAGATCTTCTACCTGAATCCACGATATATACTCTTCATCCACCTGATTCTTAACGACATGATCCATGTGATGCTGACCGTCATCCTCTTCGTGATGAACTACATCCTCCACAAAGTCAGTTTCTCCATCTGCTGCATCTTCGTCCTGTTCATTCGTTTTGCCACGGAGAACACTCCTCTGAATGTGGCGTGCATGGCGATAGAGTGCTACATCGCCATCTGCTTACCTCTACGCCACAGTCGGATCTGCACCATCAAGAAAACTTTGATTCTCATTGGTCTGATATGGGTGACGGGCGTATCTGTGGTTCTTCCTGATCTGTTTGTCACCTTGCTAACGCAGCCCCTGGAATTCTTCCATTCCCAGTTTACCTGCAACAGTGAAGTTGTCTTCCCAAACCCCGTCCTCATCAAGAAGAAGTACATCATTCATTCGTTCTTTCTAGTCATAGTTTGGTTCACTATCTTTTACACGTACTTCAGAATTCTGTTCACTGCCAGAGCCGCTAGCAAAGACAGTAAGAAGGCCAGAAACACCATCATCCTCCATGGTTTCCAGGTGTTGTTGTGTATGACCACATATTTTGGGCAACATTTATTGGATGTTGTCCAGCGATGGTTTCTGTTAAATTACTTAGACTCCATATTTACTTTCTACATTATCGTGCACGTCTTGCCACGATCAATCAGTCCAATCATCTACGGCATACGAGATGAAACCTTCAGGAAGTACCTGAAGAAGAACATGTTGTGTAAATGCAGCTATTAAAAAAGGAAACGAAGAATAACATGTGTAAACTTAGCTTTACAAAAATAACCCTCCTAGATGGAAACCTCCTCTTCCAATCTCCTTAAAAGAATGTTATGGTCAACAGTATCGAATGCCGCAGTCAGGTCTAATAAGACTAGAACAGATAGAAGACCTTTATCTGATGCTATTAAAAGGTCATTTGTGACCTTTAGCAGTGCAGTCTCCATATTGTAGTTTGTTCTAAAACCTGACTGAAAATCTCTAACAGGTTGTTCTCTAACAGGTAGTCATTTAGCTGTTTGGCCACTACTTTCTCTAGGATCTTAGATAGGAATGGCAGGTTTAGAGATCGGCCTGTTAGGTGAGAGGAGCCAATGTCTAGGTTTGGTTTCTTAAGGAGGGGCTTGATCATAGCCACTTTGAAAGATTGCGGTACATAACCTATTTTTAAAGATTGATTAATTATGGATAGTAAAGGTTTATTTAGTATTGGTAAAACGTCTTTGAGGAGCGTACTTGGAATTTTGTCTAGTAGACAGGTGATGGGTTTAGCAAAGGAAATTAGGGAATTTAAATCTGAGAGTTCCATTTGCTGAAAACACTCCAGGATATTGCTAAAATTAGTCGATTCCTCTGCTATCAGATTAGTGTTTGGCAGTATGTAACTGATCTCATCTCTAAGATTTGTAATTATTTTAAATATAAAAATCTCACTGAAATGTGACCCAATGGGTGTTGGTACTGAGAGATCCAGGTCCCAGTATCAGCTGCCTCATCTTGATGACATCACATGGAGTGATGTCACTGAATGAAGACAATGAACTCCTGAGGATACAGACCGTCCTCTGATTGGTGATGTGCTCAGCACAGGGGCTTTAAGAGACGTCCCCACACCCTGATGTGGAACACTGTAGTCAGGTGAGTACCGCCTCCTGTCATACCTGCACAGACTTCACGCTACACGAGCTTCTGTTTGTCATACGTGTTCCTCACCTGTGTCCCAACGATGTCTGGATGTCTCTAAGCTGGAGAATGTTTTCTGTTCCTTTGTTGAAATGTAGGAATGCAGTTCTCCATGTCCACTTTGTTGGAGTTCAAAGTGCTTCAAGCTAAAGGTAGATTAGAGTCTTATTTCACATTAATCTCCTGTTCGGTTTCACGTGTCTGTTCACCAATGAAATGTGTCCTTTACCTTTCAGACCTGTGTTCTGATCGTCTGTCTAAGGTGAGTTCTTCTTTACCAGAGAGAAAGATTTTTTTCTCTGTTTTGATAAATGTGTCTGATTACATATTATTTTAAATAAACATTGTAGATTTACCTTGACTCAAATGTCATTAGTACATATTCAGTCACACAATCCTGTTTTTGTTCAGATTAAATTTGTGACATTTCATGATGAAACATGAACTCATTGCTGCTCCCTACTGTCCCAATGCTGTGTTTATCTGCCTTAATCATCACTGGGTCAGGGCTACATCCTGGTTCTTCTTATTAAAACTCTTCCTGGTTTAGTCAGCCTATCAGCAGTTGGATGTGGAGGTGAGGTTGTCATTATTTTAAAGGGTTTTTCTTCCTGAGAGGGTTTTCTGTTAAACAAATGAGGCCCACTTCTGAGTCATTTCATATTTTGGCTACCCAACGCTGGTTTCCTTTAAGAGTGTTCTGATCTTATGTTTTCTATTGTCTCTGGATATGAGGGATTTCTTGTCCTGGGTATATTATTAAACTCTTACAGTCCTTCAAAAATGCAGCTCAAATAATCCTAAAGATAATTAAGTAAATGACACAATTCAAGAAAGACAGTTAAGATGTCCTTGACTGAACTATATGCCTGATTGATATACATATGTGATTATATTATATATATACTATGATATATATATATATATATGTGTATATATGTATATATAATACATATATATGTGATACACACACACACATGCACCTGTGTGTGTTTCAATTCATTGTTAATTTAATCATATCTCATTACTGTTGCTTGTAAATGGCTTTAATTTACATTTTTTGTTTTGTGTTCAGAGTGATGTTCATATCTGTAATGACCAATATCTGTATTTTCTTGTGTTTTAGCTGCAGACATGAACACTACTGCCATCCCCAAATTGCCTGGCCGGTCTCCAGACCCTTTGTCCAAAGCTTTGATCAAGAATTTTGTGGTTCTTCTTCTTGGAGTCTCAATCACCTACATAGGTGTGAGCTTCCTTCATGCCTTCAGCAAACACCAGGTCTGATTCTTTTTAGTGTTCCCATAAATAATGAACATATGGATGATGAGCTAACATGAAGCAACACCTAGCTGACATTTGCCAACCTAAAGTCTCAATGGTTTAGTACCAAGGTACTAGCTGATATTGGGGCTGCAGCTGGACAGTAGACTGGACTGGTCGCACAACCTGGACTGTGTATATAAGAAGGGTCAGAGTAGGTTGTACTTCTTAAGGAGGCTGGCCTCCTTCAACATCAGCTGTAATCTGCTCAGACTGTTTTACCAGTCCATTGTGTCCAGTGTGCTGTCCTATGCCATTGTGTGTTGGGGTGGTGGTGCAAGGAAACGGGACACAGAGAGACTCGACAGGCTCATCCGGAGGGCTGGTTCTGTGATCGGTCAGGATCTGGACTCAATACAGACTGTTCTAGAGAGGAGGACTATGTCCAGGTTTAGATCGATCCTGGGTAACACCACCCACCCCCTGCACGCCACCTTCGCCCAGCAGAGGAGCTCCTTCAGTGGCAGACTGCTGTCACCAAGCTCCTCCACTGAGAGACTCAGGACCTCCTTTGTGCCTCGTGCCATCAGAGGGCACAACCACTCTCTCAGAAGGAGGGGGGCCAAAGCCGCAGGGTCATCAAGGTCGGGTGAGAAGGGATGGATGAGGGGGGCCTGGGACGCACTGTGGATGCACTGTGGGACACTTTGTGGGGATCCTTAGTGTCAGTTTACAGCTCGGTACATCCACGTGTTTCTGCTTCTGATCGTACATCATCTACACCCAATGCTTCTTTCTTCTCTCATGTCCCTATGATTCCTTTTATTCTAGGTACTTCTGTTTCCTGTTGTTATAATTATGTAACAGTATGTAAATAATGTAATTTACACAACGTCTTTTGGCTGTGCCATTTCTCTCTGTCATTGTTATGTGTATTTATTGTATCTCTTGTGAGCAGATGTCACCTGAATTTCCCTTGGGATCATTAAAGTATCTATCTATCTATCTATCTATTTGCGAACATTACCTCAGAATGTTGAAGTAATACATTGATAGCCTACATTAGCTAATCTTAGTTAAGTATATTGAAAGAACATGGTGATAGATGTCATTAGCTAACGCTAACACATGATGTTTGAACATGTTTTTTACATGGCATTATTTAACTTTAGCTCCATGTTAGTTCTTCCAACATGAAGCAGACATCACTGGACATGATCAGTTTCCATCTTTTTTTTTTCTTATTTAACCCCATGTGTATTTGTGGTAACAGGCCAGGAAGTGAAAATTTTTCGCATTAGAAATAATAAATCCTTACTGATGTGAAAAAAAGACTCTTTTTTCTCTTTGGATCCACAGATCTTCTACCTGAATCCACGATATATACTCTTCATCCACCTGATTCTTAACGACATGATCCACGTGATTCTGAGCATCATCCTCGTAGTGATGAGCTACATCCTCCGCAAAGTCAGTTTCTCCATCTGCTGCATCATCGTCCTGATCACTCGTTTTGCCACAGAGAACACTCCTCTGAATGTGGCGTGCATGGCGATAGAGTGCTACATCGCCATCTGCTTACCTTTACGCCACAGCAGGATCTGTACCATCAAGAAAACTTTGAGTCTCATTGGTCTGATATGGGTGACGGGCGTGTCTGTGGTTCTTCCTGACCTGTTTGTCACCTTGGCAACGCAGCCTCTGGAATTCTTCCATTCCCAGTTTACCTGCAACAGTGAAATTATCTTCCCAAACCCTGTCCTCATCAAGAAGACATACATCATTCATTCGTTCTTTCTAGTCATAGTTTGGTTCACTATCCTTTACACGTACTTCAGAATTCTGTTCACTGCCAAAGCTGCTAGCAAAGACAGTAAGAAGGCCAGAAACACCATCATCCTCCATGGTTTCCAGGTGTTGTTGTGTATGGCCACATATTTTGGGCAACATTTATTGGATGTTGTCCAGCGACGGTTCCTGTTAAATTATTTCGACTCCATATTTACTTTCTATATTATCGTGCACGTCTTGCCACGATCAATCAGTCCAATCATCTACGGCATACGAGATGAAACCTTCAGGAAGTACCTGAAGAAGAACATGTGTAAATGTAGCTTTAAAAAAACGAAACGAAAAATAACATGTGTAAACTTAGTTTTACAAAAATAACCCTCCTGGATGGAAATATTTCACATCCAAGAGAGTTATCTTTAAACTCTTACCCATTACATGTTTACACAGACGTTAATATTCCCAACATTTTCATTTATTTCAATGATGTGATCAATTTTTATCAAATTGTTTCTCAATCCAATTATTTGCTTTTTCTACAAATTTGTTTAATATGTAAATGGTAGTTTACACATACTGCTTTTGTCATATTTATTGTTCATGAACCTGTCTGGACATGTTTTACTTATTAACTACTTGTCTGAAATAAAAACAAAGCATCAGTATTTAAACAGTCAAGTCTCTTGACATTTTGTTCAAGCTGACTTTTCTCGCTCTCACAATTTTCCATCAAATAATCTCCTGACTCAGTCTGTGGGCCATTTGTCTTGACAAGTTGGGTGTCACGACTCGAACATGACTAGCAAGGGGAACCCAAGAGTACGACAGAATAGCAGGCGGGTAAAGACTCAAAAAAGGGTTTAATGATACAGGCAGAGGTCAGGTTCCAAATAATCAGTCCGATAGGAAGAGGTATCCAATAAACGACAGGCAAATGGTAGAGTCCAGAATCAGGCAGGGTCAGGCACGCAACGATCAACAAACCAGGCAGACAAATCAGATGAGGAGCAGACAACAGGCTGGGTCGAGAGAGACGACGGGATTCATTCCCAATCACGAAAGCAGGCAGGATACGTAGGCTGGAGAGCCAGGGCAGACACTAAACAATCTGGCAGAGTACTGAGGGCTGAGCTGGGTATATGGAGACTGGTGGCTGATTAGGGAAGTGGTTGCAGGTGAGCGAAGGGAAGACAGGTGCAGGGAATGAACTGATTGCAAGTGGGACTGAATCTGAAATAGCATGATATGTTAGTGACCGGAAAACAAACAGGATAATGATAGTCCAGAGACGTGACATTGGGTGGAAAAGAAATAGGTTCTTGTCTCCTACAGCTGCTCCCCACCGGTCAAGCACATAGACGGTGGTGGTATTCTCTTTTCTATGAAGAGTTACAGAAACATTTACAGCCATAAAGTCCTACTTCTGGCAAAATATTAGCCTTTGTCACGGGGGCCGACCAGGCTCAGCACGAAAGGACGACGTGGGCCCAACCTCCGGTAGACCCCCCCACCCACCAAGGAAACTGTAGGGGACAGGTGCAGTGTGGATTTGGTGGCGGTTGTCAGCATAGGGCTTGACGACCCAATCCCCAGACAGAGTCCAGCTCTAGGGATATGGAATGTGACCTCGCTGGGGGGAAAGGAGCCAGAGCTTGTGAGGGAGTTTGAGAGGTACCAACTAGATATAGTTGGGCTCACCACCACCCATAACTTGGGCTCTGGAACCCAAAATTCTGCAATGATGCAGTCGCTGTATAGATCTGTCGTGGTGAGGAAGGAGCTGAGTCGAAAGTCGAAGCTCTCGATTTACCGGTCAATCTACGTTCCTACTCTCACCTATGGTCATGAGCTTTGGCTCATGACCGAAAGGACAAGATCCCGGATACAAGTGGCTGAAATGAGTTTCCTCTGTAGAGTGGGGGGGGAAGCACCCTCAGAGATGGGGTGAGGAGCTCAGTCATCAGGGAGGAGCTCAGAGTAGAGCCGCTGCTCCTCCGCCTCGAGTGGAGCCAGCTGAGGTGGCTCGGGCGTCTGTTCCTGATGCCTCCTAGACGCCTCCCTGGGGAGGCCTGCCCTGTTCCGGGCATGTCCTACCGCGAGGAGACCTCAGGAAAGACCTAGGACACGCTGAAGGGACTATGTCTCTCGGCTTGCCTGGGAATGCCTCGGGCTCCCCCTGGAGGAGCTGGAGGAAGTGTCTGGGGAGAGGGAAGTATGGGCATCCCTGCTCCTCTGTTGCCCCTGCGACCGGGCCCCAGATAAGTGGCAGACGATGGATGGATGGATAGCCGTTGTCCCAGATGTAACCTAGAGCATAACCATGTTTACATTATTCCTCTGAATTATCTCCAAAACCTCTAACATGTGCTGTCCCTCTGATGTACTCATTCCTGATCCAATCCTTCCTGGTCACTCCCAGAGAGAACCTCAGCATCTTCATCTCTGCTACCTCCAGCTCTGTCTCCTGTCTTTTCCTCAGTGACACTGTCACTAGACCAAACAACATCGCTGGTCTCACCACAGTTTTGTACACCTTTCCTTTCATTTTAGCTGAAACTCTTCTATCACACATCACACCTGACACTTTCCTCCACCCGTTCCATCCTGCCTGTACACGTTTCTTCATCCCTTTTCCACACTCTCCATTGCTCTGGACTGTTGACCCTAAGTACTAGACTAGACTATCCTTCATATTATTGCCTTCATACTCCTCTGCTTTCCCTTTTCTTCTTGTCATTTTAATGTTGCAGAGAGTCAGTGAGAGTTTGAGTGAGCTTACATTAGCTTACATTGTGAGCTGCTCCTAAAGCCATCTATGGTGCCTTGACCTATATGCAAAGACCCAACAAATTCTGTTGATTGCACCTCTGAGCATTAGTTGCTCTACACTGACACAGGGCTTCACTGACTGTCGAGGTGACATCTGTGTATTTGTGTAGTCCAACCACAGAATTTCCTTAAGCGAGACCCTTAAACACAAGACATCTGATTGAAAATTGTAAAATAAAGTCATGATATAAAGACTTAGGAAGAACAATGTCAAGAAAAATGGGTGAAATGGATACTGATCATAATCTACTTTAATTAGATTATTGACAAAATACATCATTACCTGAAGCAAGAGGTTGGTTTTGTTTGTCTTTACTTCAATAGGGGGCGCATGTTTTACTGCAGTTCTCAGTGTTAACTTGGGGAGGCAGGTCAAGGGTCATTTTCCCACTCAATATAAAAATCTCACTGAAATGTGACCCACTGCGTGTTGGTACGAAGATATCCGGGTCCCAGTATCAGCTGCCTCATCTTGATGACATCACATGGAGTGATGTCACTGAATGACTGATGATGAACTCCTGGGGACACAGACTGTCCTCTGATTGGTGATGTGCTCAGCACAGGGGCTTTAAGAGACGTCCCCACACCCTGATGTGGAACACTGTAGTCAGGTGAGTACCGCCTCCTGTCATACCTGCACAGACTTCACGCTACACGAGCTTCTGTTTGTCATACGTGTTCCTCACCTGTGTCCCAACGATGGCTGGATGTCTCTAAGCTGAAGAATGTTTTCTGTACTTTTGAGGAAATGTAGGA
The DNA here is from genome assembly GCA_013358685.1 of Antennarius maculatus. Lineage (NCBI taxonomy): Eukaryota > Metazoa > Chordata > Actinopteri > Lophiiformes > Antennariidae > Antennarius > Antennarius maculatus. The sequence goes on along the minus strand of CM023609.1, from coordinate 25,919,197 downwards.
ATGCAGTTCTCTGTCTCTACATTGTTGGAGTTCAAAGTGCTTCAAGCTAAAGGTGGATTAGAGTCTTAATTCACATTAATCTCCTGTTCAGTTTCACGTGTCTGTTCACCAATGAAATGTGTCCTTTACCTTTCAGACCTGTGTTCTGATCGTCCGTCTGAGGTGAGTTCTTCTTTACCAGTGAGAAAAAGTTTTGTCTTTATTTTGATAAATGTTTTTTTTAACATATTATTTTAAATAAGCATTGTATATTTACCTTGACTCAAATGTCATTAGTACATATTCAGACACACAATCCTGTTTTTGTCCAGTTTAAGTCTTTATGACATTTCATGATGAAACATGAACTCATTGCTGCTCCCTACTGTCCCACTGTTGTGTTTATCTGTTCTAATCATCACTGGGTCAGGGCTACATCCTGGTTCTTCTTACTAAAACTCTTCCTGGTTTAATCAGCCTATCAAGAGTTTGATGTGGAGGTGAGGTTGTCATTATTTTAAAGGGTTTGTTTTCCTGAGAGGGTTTTCTGTACAGCAAATGAGGCCCACTTCTGAGTCATTTAGTATTTTGGCTACCCAACGCTGGTTTCCTTTAAGAGTGTTCTGATCTTATGTTTTCTATTGTCTCTGGGTATGAGGGATTTCGTATCCTGGGTATATTATTAAACTCTTACAATCTTTCAAAAATGCAGCTCAAATAATCCTAAAGATAATTAAGTAAATGACACAATTCAAGAAAGTCACTTAAAATGTCCTTTATAGATATATATCTAAATGCCTGATTGATATGCTGTACATATGTGATACACATAACCACACACACACACACACACACACACACACACAGCTTTACGTTTCAATTCATCGTTTATTTAATCATATCTCATTACTGTTGCTTTTAAATGACTTCATTTTCTTGTGTTTTAGCTGCAGACATGAACACCACTACCATCCCCAAATTCCCTGGCCGGTCTCCAGACCCTTTGTCCAAAGCTTTGACCAAGAATCTTGTGGTTGTTCTTCTTGGAGTCTCAATCACCTACATAGGTGTGAGCTTCCTTCATGCCTTCAGCAAACATCAGGTCTGATTCATTTTTAGTGTCGCCGTAAGTAATGGAAATCTGGATGAAGAGCTGACATCATGAAACAACACCTAGCCGACATTTGCCAACCTAAACTCTCAATGGTTTAGCACTATGGTACTAGCTGATATTTGCTAACATTACCTCCGAATGTCGAAGCAGCATATTGATAGCCTACATAAGCTAATCTAAGTGAAGGTTCTGAAAGAACATGGTGATACATGATGTAGAGGCAAGGATTTACTTCCTGTGTTGTCACTTGGGTTAGTGGGTGTGGAACAGTCATTGTTCATCTGCACAGAAATTCACAAATTTCCCCACTGTGGGACAGTAAAGAATTATTATTATTATTATTATATTATTAGAATGTATGTTCTTATGGAAATGATATTTACACAACAACTGCATTAATGGCTCATGTTTCATCCTTGAACTCGGCGTGTCGGACAGAGCCCCGCTCTCTCCTCTCAGTGACTAAATTTGGGTTTTGATAGTCACAACACGTCATTAGTCAACGCTAACTCATGATGTTTGAACAGGTTTCTTATCTGATATTATCCAACTTTAGCTCCGTGTTAGTTCTTCCAGGATTCATTGACATGATCAGTTTCTAAACATTTTCTGATTTAACCCCACATGTACTAGTGGTGACAGGTCAGGAAGTGGAAACTGTTCGCATGAAAAAAAAAAATCCTTACGGATGTAAACAAAAAAAACTTTTTTTTTCTCTTTGGATCCACAGATCTTGTACCTGAATCCACGATATATACTCTTCATCCACCTGGTTCTTAACGACATGATCCATGTGATGCTGACCGTCATCCTCTTCGTCATCAGCTACACCATCTACAAAATCAATTTCTCCATCTGCTGTATCATCATCCTGATCATTCGTTTTGCCACAGAGAACACTCCTCTGAATGTGGCGTGCATGGCGATAGAGTGCTACATCGCCATCTGCTTACCTCTACGCCACAGCAGGATCTGTACCATCAAGAAAACTTTGATTCTCATTGGTTTGATGTGGGTGACGGGCTTGTCTGTGGTTCTTCCTGACCTGTTTGTCACCTTGGCAACACAGCCTCTGGACTTCTTCCATTCCCAATTTGCTTGCAATATGGAAGTTGTCTTCCCAAGCCCTGTCCTCATCAAGAAGAAGTACATCATTCATTCTTTGTTTCTAGTCATTGTTTGGTTCACTATCTTTTACACGTACTTCAGAATTCTGTTCACTGCCAGAGCCGCTAGCAAAGACAGTAAGAAGGCCAGAAACACCATCATCCTCCATGGTTTCCAGGTGTTGTTGTGTATGACCACATATGTTGGGCCACATTTATTGGATGTTGTCAAGCGATGGTTCCTGGCCAATTACTTAGATTCTGTTTTTGCTTTTTACATTATCGTGCATGTCCTGCCAAGATCCATCAGTCCAATCATCTACGGCGTACGAGATGAGACCTTTAGGAAGTACCTGAAGAAGAACATGTGTAAATGCAGCTATGGAAAAAAGAAACGAAAAATAGCATGTGCAAAAGTAGTTTTACAAAAATAACCCTCCCTGGATGGAAATGTTTCACATCCAAGAAGGTTATGTTTAAACTCAAACATACTTATTGTTCATGAACCTGTCTGGACATGGTTTACTTATAAACTGTGTTTGTCTGAAATAAAAACAGAAAGCGTCAGTATTCTAACACTGAAGTCTCAGACTTCTTGTTTAAGCTGACTTTTGTCGCTCACATTTTTACATTGCAAATATTAATCATATTGTGTCAACAAATGCAAAAAAAGATAGTCCATGCATCTTTTTGCAAGTTAATCTTTGCTCCTGACTGTCAATCCACGCTAATAAGCTTCTTAACACTGCTGTTAATCTAGAAATATGCAGTTACTAGCACTTCACTGTGAGACATTTCTAATCACATTTACAGTAGAAGTACCCCAACAAAACTGTCCGGAGCAAGCTTAAGCAATAGTGGTGGTTAAAAACTCCCTCATGAGGAAGAGACTCTGGACAGGAGCCAGACTCAGTTTCAGATCCTTAAGATTAGGTATTATGGAATTTGCCTATAGTTCTCAACGTGAAACAAAAATTCACCCCCTGCACCCACTCCATGAAAATGGGGAAGCCATTCTTATATGGCTCCACTTGATGTGTTCTCCATATCCTGATTTGTCTTTCAAACTTTTAACTAACTCTGACTTTATGTAGATGGGTCTGCTTCTTGTGATCCTTCTTCTGGTTGTGCTCAGGTTGGGTTTGCAGTGGTGTACAACCAAGCCTGTAAGCTCTTGATGTCTCTCAAGACAATAACCATGACTTCTTGTTGATTCTCTTTCTGATCACTTCTGTTTTGGTACTCCATCTGATGTTAATTCCTGGACTTTCAATCGATACGCATTCTTGCGATGATGTTTGGTAGAGTCTAGAGGATAAACCTTCTCTTTTTTGTAAATTGTTTTTGTCTTATGCTAAATTAACTCATGGGTTACATCATGTGTCATGCTTGATGTGTCCAAAATTGGTGTAGAGCTCCCACTATTGAAGTGATTCTGTGGTCGATCAGCCCATTCTTCTTCTGTTGTCGAGCACTTCTAACGATATCATCATTCCTTTTAGTGAGACTCTCATTAACATAGACATTTTTTCCTTCCAGTTTGAAGCCTTGTTTCAGAAGAGCAATCTTGTGTTTGCAATTAGAATTTTATCAACACTGCAGGTGGTCTCCTACCTCCAGATGGCAGGGGGTAGCACGTCTCAATCTGGTCCGGATCTATAGTTATCAGCAGATCCCTCAGTTAAGAAATCCCCTGTTGCTCCGCAGTCTTGGTGTCGGCGCTGTGCTCAGTTCCCTCTGCTCTGGCCACAGCATGTGTGTAATACCACGGCTTGATTTTGATGCCAGTGATGATCACATCATTTATACGAACGCTTTGCTCCAAATAATCCATTCTCAGTTGCCCTTGTTCCAAGACCACAATGCGTCTTTTCCTTCCGTATCTTTCTGCATTTTCTTTATTTCGTTCCTCATTTCTTCCATGGCGCCTAGCACCAGTTTGAACTTTTCTTCCAACTTGTTTCCAGGTTTTCTTTAAAATCTTCTTTGAGGTCACTCCTTAACTTCTCATATTTTTGGTTTCATACTCCTCTGCTTTCCCTTTTCTTCTCGTCATTTTAATGTTGCAGAGAGTCAGTGAGAGTTTGAGTTAGCTTACATTAGCTTACATTGTAAGCTGTTCCAGAAGCAATCTATGGTGCTTTGACCTATATGCAATGACCCAACAAATTCTGTTGATTGCACCACTGACCATTAGTTGCTCTACACTGACACAGGTCTTCACGGACTGTCGAGGTGACATCTGTGTATTTGAGTTGTCCAACCATAGAATTTCCATAAGCGAGACCCTTAAACACAAGACATCTGGTTGAAAATTGCAATATAAAGAAGAACAATGTCAAGAAAAATGGATGAAATGGATGGTCGTCATAGCAACGACGGCTCAAAGCTCACCCTATCGATAAAATAGAATCAGAGTAAAGAAAGACCGTAATCCAATGTGGTCTATCTCTGTTATTTTATGAAGTTTATGTTTGTGACCTGCTAAATGTTAGTACTGAGAGATCCAGGTCCCAGTATCAGCTGCCTCATCTTGATGACATCACATGGAGTGATGTCACTGAATGACTGATGATGAACTCCTGGGGACACAGACTGTCCTCTGATTGGTGATGTGCTCAGCACAGGGGCTTTAAGAGACGTCCCCACACCCTGATGTGGAACACTGTAGTCAGGTGAGTACCGCCTCCTGTCATACCTGCACAGACTTCACGCTACACGAGCTTCTGTTTGTCATACGTGTTCCTCACCTGTGTCCCAACGATGGCTGGATGTCTCTAAGCTGGAGAATGTTTTCTGTTCCTTTGTTGAAATGTAGGAATGCAGTTCTCTGTCTCTACATTGTTGGGGATCAAACAACTTTAAGGTAAAGGTGGATTAGAGTCTTATTTCACATTAATCTCGTGTTCGGTTTCACGTGTCTGTTCACCAATGAAATGTGTCCTTTACCTTTCAGACCTGTGTTCTGATCGTCTGTCTGAGGTGAGTTCTTCTTTACCTGTGAGGAAAAGTTTGGTCTTTATTTTGTTGAACTTTATTTTTTACATATTACTTACATAAGCATTGTGTATTCACTGTCACTCAATTATCATGAGTATATATTCAGTCACATGATCCTGTTGTTGTCCAGTTTAAGTATTTATGACATTTCATGATGAAACATGAACTCACTGTCTCCCCCAACTGTCCCACTTCTGTGTTTATTTGCTTTCCTCTTAAGTCGGTCGTGGCTACTTCCTGGTTCTTCTGGCTGAATTCCTGGTTTAATCAGCCTATCACCTGTTAGATGTGGAGGTGAGGTGGTCATTATTTTCAAGGGTCTCTCTTCCTCAGATTTTGGCTACCTAACACTGGTTTCTTTCTGATCTTCTGTCTTTGGTTTTTGGATATGGGGAAGTTGTTACCCTTATTTTTATTTGATCCTTTTATTCTTTTTATGCTTTATGCTCTGTTCAAACAAGCCTAAGGATATGAATTAACATAAAATTAAATACATATGAAAAGAGAATTAAATATCACTAACGCATCTATGTCTATATGCAGGTTTGTTAGTTATTATTGTACCTGCTGAATGTTCTGTCAACATCATGCAAAAAAAAATATATATATATATATTATATAATACATATTTATAGTTGTATGTCTTAATTCATTGTATATCCAATCATGTCTTACTACTGTTGTTTTTAAATCATTCTAACATAAGTTGTGTTAAGTGTTTAGAGAGTGATATTCAAATCCACTATTACCAATTTTTAAAATGTATTTATTTTCTTCTGCTTCACGCTGCAGACATGAACACCACTGTCATTCCCAAATTTCCTGGTCGGTCTCCAGAACATTTTCCCAAAGCTGTGATCAAGAATCTTCTGGTTCTTCTTCTTGGAGTCTCAGTCACCTGCATCAATGCTAGTTTCATTCACGTCTTCAACAAACACCAGGTGTGATTCTTCTTTAGTGTTGTGTTACTACAAATAATGAACATGTGGATGATGAGCTAACATCAGAAACAACATGGTGCTAGCAGACATTAGCTAACTGTAGGCTAATAGGCAGCAAGTTAGGAGGTGGACGTTTTCACCATGATAAAGAATAAATCTGAACCGATTTGAAAATAGGGTGGCACGGTAGCGCAGTGGGTAGCGCTGTCGCCGCACAGCAAGGCGGTTTTGGGTTGGATTCCTGCTCTGTGCAGAGTTTGCATGTTCTCCCCGTGTTTGCATGTTCTCCCAGTGTCTGCGTGGGTTCTCTCCGGGTTCACCGGCTTCCTCACACCTCTAAAAACTTTAAAGGTTATTTGGCCGTTCCAGTGTTGCCCAGATTGAGTGTGTGTGCGTGTTTGTCTCCGTGTGGCTCCGCCGTGCACTGGTGTCGCGCCAGGAGTTACCCCGCCTCACACCCCAAGACAGCTGGGATAACATCCAGCTCTCCGCAACTCGCACAAGCGAATGAAGCAGTTAATGAAAACAAATGAATGTATCAAGTCGAAGTCAAGTCAAAGTCAGCTTTATTGTCGATGTACCATGTATGCACGACATACAGCACAGATGAAATTGCAGTCCTCTCTGACCCACGGTAAACAGGCAGTACAACACAGGCAGTACAACACAGGCAGTACAACACAGGCAGTACAAATACCAGTAGAATGTGAAAATAAACTCTGTACTGTTGTTTGTATCCACAGATCTTCTACCTGAATCCACGATATATACTCTTCATCCACCTGGTTCTTAACGACATGATCCATGTGATGCTGAGCGTCATCCTCTTTGTCATCAGCTACACCGTCCAAAAAATCAAGCTCTACATCTGCTGCGTCATCGTCCTGTTTGCTCGTTTGGCCACAGAGAACACTCCTCTGAATGTGGCGTGCATGGCGATAGAGTGCTACATCGCCGTCTGCTTACCTCTACGCCACAGCAGGATCTGCACCATCAACAAAACATTGATGCTGATTGGTCTGATATGGGTGACGAGCATGTCTGTGGTTCTTCCTGATCTGTTTGTCACCTTGGCAACGCAGCCTCTGGACTTCTTCCATTCCACAAGGGTTTGCCACAAAGCAGGCATCTTCCCAAACCCTGTCCTCATCAATAAGAGGAACATCATTCATTCTGTGTTTCTAGTCATTGTTTGGTTCACTATCTTTTACACGTACTTCAGAATTCTGTTCACTGCCAGAGCCGCTAGCAAAGACAGTAAGAAGGCCAGAAACACCATCATCCTCCATGGTTTCCAGGTCTTGTTGTGTATGACCACATATGTCGGTCCACAGATACTGGATGTTGTCCAGCAATGGTTCCTGCTCAATTACTTTGACTCCATGTTTGCTTTCTACATTGTCGTGCATGTCCTGCCGCGATCCATCAGTCCAATCATCTATGGCGTACGAGATGAGACCTTCAGGAAGTACCTGAAGAGAAACATGTTGTGTAATCGCAACTTTCAAATCAGTTGCGATTAAACAACCTATTTTCAAATCAGTTCAGATTTACAACAACTAACTGCTGAATATTTCCCATCAAAGTGGGTTAAGTGTAAACTCTGTTACATGTTTCCACAGATCTTAACATCATCCACAAAACATTCTCATTTATTTTAATGATGTGATCAATTTTAATCAACTAGTTTTTCTATTTCTCTGCATTATTCATGAATATTTTTGTGTATGGTAGTTTACACAAACATCTTGTTGAATTCTGTCTTTGTGTTATCATAAGTCCTTCAAAGTTAACAGTTAACTTAACCTTAATTAATCATCTGCAAAGGACATGAACCTGTCTGGACATGGTTGATTTATAAATTATGTGTTTACTTGAAATAAAAAGCCATCAGTATTTTAACAATTAGTCTTTGTCTTTTTGTTCATTTCTTCATGGAATTAAATGGATTTCTTCTCAGTTCCATTATTGCTCTTTACTATGAGGTTGCCATAAAAAGTCCCTTTGGACTCTAAAAATGGTTTGGACATCTGTATTTTTTTTCTACCTTCTGGATGGATTAGATTAGCTTTCAGATTGATGATGGTTTGCTTTCTAATTGCTTTGCAAGGGAACCAACTAGAAAGAGATCTCAAGTCTGGGAACATTCCGAACTGGTGCCGTTGAACAATTTGATTTTAGTAGATTTGTAGATTTTAAATTGTTAAGAAACTTGTTTTCAGGCTCTGTCGATCACACAGTAGAAAAGAATAAACCACAAACATCTCACTTTTAATTTTCAGCTGAAATGTTTGCTTTATTCCCAACACCTTGCTTCCAGAACAACACATTGTTAATGATGAGGCGTTACTGAGCCAGAATGAAGCCGGTGGTGCTGCTGTGATATCATCTCGGAATTCAGACTTTTATCTCACAATATACTGTAGAACTTGTTGTTTCCAGTGGCCCTAATCCACCTATAGAACTCATGCACATTTATATTACATTTATTTGCATACACATTTCTATTACTCTTATTGCTTTATTGAATCCTGCAAGGATCAATGATCATAAATCAAGTTCCTATAATGAATGGCTACAATATAACAAGGACTAACATATTAAGTTACATTCAGTTTTATCCAAACACATACAGGAAAAACGTCAAAGCACTGATGTCTGGGCTCATCGATCGTTTTGTGGCTGCAGTACAGCCACCCTGCCAGCAGAGGACGCCCACATTCTCAATGAAGGTCTGAGGAAAGAACCAGTTTTCAACTCAATTGTCTCAAAGGGTTCGAATGAGTCCTCATTTGGACATCACTATTCATATGACCCTATGACCCCCACCAGAACACTAGGTCCAGAAAGGGTTACTTGTGATTTCTATTGACTCTAAAAGCAGACGCAGTAGCTTCATCGGCCAAAAACATGTGGAGTGTGATCTGGCACAAGCTGCTCAACTGGGGCGCACCACAAGGGATCTGCCTGTCATTCTGCCTCCCATTGTATCTACGTTGCATGTCTACAGGCCGCTTGTTCGTATGTTGGTTTCAGGGGCCTTCAGGGGACAATTTCCCCTAGGGGATAAACAAAATATACTTCTTCAGTATTTTCTGAAATCAGGGTCGAGGGATCAGCCAGAATCAGTACCAGACATTCAGGCAGACCGGTAGTGAGGGCTGAGTGAAGCATTTATAGGGTTGAGATTGATTGAGTGATGGGTTGCAGGTGACTGAGGCAACGCAGGTGAAGGGAATGAACTGATTGAGTACAGCGAGGTGGAAACATTTGAAATGACAGGAGACGTTAATGCAGGAAAACATTAAAAATGGATTGAATTAAAAGTAAACAGGAGTCATGACAACCTGATCCTTTATCCTAATGAGGCTCAGACCTCATATCTAGTCTTTGTACAGAACTTTTGTTTTCAGAACTCTTCTGATTGTGTTTATGTGAACTGATTGAGAAAAGATCAAACCGCTGGTCTTTTTCGACGTGTTTTGATGATGTTCATTGTTGTCAAGACGGTGGATTGATAACCCTTACCTTACCCTAAACCAAACCTCATCCCAACCATAGCCATGACCCCTTAACCCCTAACGTTAACTTCCTAACCTGAACCTTAACCCTAACCCCTACTCTTAACCCCAGCCCCAGCTCTAACCAGAACACTAACCCCAACCTAACCGTGACCAGAATACTAACCCTAACCCCCAACAGTGACCCTAACCCTTACACCTAACCTGAACCACCTAGCCTCAACTTTTTAGCCTAACTCTAATCCCAGCCCTAATCCTAACCCCTAACTCTAACCCTAACCCCTAATCTTATCCCAAAACCCAAGTCCTAATCCTTACCAAATCCAACTGTAATTCCAAATCTTAACCCTAGCATATCCCCAAAGTGATCTGTGTCCACCTGTTGTCTCTCTAGGATGGGAATGAGTTATATATTCACCTCTTGATTTCTGCCTGGATTATTTCACATGAAGAGTTTAGGTAAGTTGAACATAACTGTTGACTGATGACGGTGAATATCTATTAAAGGCTGAGGCTGTTTGCTAATGAGCGGCGTCATCGCTTTGGATACATGCAGCTCTCAGATCACGTAGAAGAGCTAAAGCTGCTTTTATTCATCATAAACCAGACAACAGTTCTGATTTAGTAGCGTCTTCATCTGCTATGAAACTGGTGATGTGTTCGCTATGACGCTGAAGATACGTCTTACGCAAACACATTCAAATACACTCAGGACTGAAATGGAGCTAACTAGTTAGGCAAATACTAGCTGACTTCAACAGCTTGTGAGGAACTTTCTGTGTGTAGCTCTGAGCCAGGTCATTACCACACACTGCTCCCGTAGCTTGAAGGAACTCCACCTTAGCGATGACGACGCCCATATACGGTTGGACAATCAAATATGACTCAAGTTTAATCATGCCGGGGATAATGTCAGGTACAGGGCTGTTATAAAATCAAGCTTTTTGACCTTATATTTTGCATTTTCTCTTATATCTATTGATTCAGGAAACGTTTTTTTTTCCAGATTCTAGGAATTAGTAGGGTTAGGGGTTAGGGGGGACCACTATGTATATGCGGAGACTTGAAACCATGTGTTTTTCAAAATAGGAGCTATAATAGGGGTCCTGCTATGAAAATAAGAGGAGGAACCGTGACTCTCGGATTGCCATGCACACACTGATGCTGTCAGCCAATAGCATGTACGTATGGTATAATGTGACTGCCTACTAAAAATCTACAATGTAGTGAAACCGCGCCTCTTGAAGACTGAATAAGCAAGGGATTACAGTAATACATAAAGTATATTACATTACATTTTCCCAAAACCCAAACCCTAACCCAAATCTAATCCTAAACCCTAACCACTATAAAATCATAACCCATACCCTAAATCTAACCCTAACCTAACCCCTAATTCCAAACCTCTAAACAAAACCTCAACCCATAATTGTAACCCTAACCCCAACTCAAACCCCAGTACTTGCATTAACCCTGACCATAAGCCGGACCCTAACACCCTAAACTTAACCCATTAACCACCAAGCTTAACACTGTACCCTAACCATATATGTAACACTAACCCCTCAATGTTAACCCTCTGAACCATCCTTAACCCTAACCCTAACCAAATCAGGATTAATATAACCTTAATCCTGAGCCTCAAACCCCCTAAATCTAACCCTAACCCAAACTCCTAGCCTAAACCCCGAATCCTAACCCTAGACATGTCCCAATGCTAACTCTAATCCTAACCTCAGCCCTTAACCCTAACCCTCGCCCAACACCCTAACCTGGGGCTGCAGTTGCTCAGTCCACTAAGTGGGGACTGGGGACTGGAAGCCGCTGGGTCAAGAACCGAGTCGGACAAAAAATTTTGGAGTGTGAACTGGCAGTGGGAAGTACCAGCTCACCCCCTGAGCACTGCCGCAGTGCCCTTGAGCAAGGTGCCTTCCCTTTACAAGATGCTCATTGGGCGCACCTCAAAGTCGCTGCCCGCCGCTCTACCTCCCCATCACCTGTGAGCGTACAGATCCCTTGTACCCTTGTGTACCCTTGTGTGTTTCAGGCATGTGCTCGCATATATTTGTGAATGTCACTGACAGCCGGTGTGTAGAGTGGAAAGATTATTGTCTCCTGCAGGGTAAATTAAGTAATATTTATTTCATTTGTCTTTCAAACTTAACCGTGTAAAACAAACCTTAATCCTAATCCCTCATAGGGTGGCCATTAGGTAACTAATAACCTAACCTTACCAACACCCTCACCAAACCGTTACACTAAACCTAACCCAAAACTAAACCTAGTTAACGCATGTCCTGTTCAGTCTTGTGCTGTCTCATTCATATGTGATTTCTGGGGTGCATTGAGCTCACTGTGAACTTGTAGGAACGAGTCAAGGGTCATTTTCTCACTAAATATAAAAATCTCACTGAAAGGTGAGATTTTTACAACACTCAGCACCAACACCCACTGAGTGTTGGTACTGAGAGATCCAGGTCCCAGTATCAGCTGCCTCATCTTGATGACATCACATGGAGTGATGTCACTGAATGACTGATGATGGACTCCTGGGGACACAGACTGTCCTCTGATTGGTGATGTGCTCAGCACAGGGGCTTTAAGAGACGTCCCCACACCCTGATGTGGAACACTGTAGTCAGGTGAGTACCGCCTCCTGTCATACCTGCACAGACTTCACGCTACACGAGCTTCTGTTTGTCATACGTGTTCCTCACCTGTGTCCCAACGATGGCTGGATGTCTCTAAGCTGGAGAATGTTTTCTGTTCCTTTGTTGAAATGCAGGAATGCAGTTCTCTGTCTCTACATTGTTGGAGTTCAAACTACTTCAATCTAAAGGTGGATTAGAGTCTTATTTCACATTAATCTCCTGTCCGGTTTCACGTGTCTGTTCACCAATGAAATGTGTCCTTTACCTTTCAGACCTGTGTTCTGATCGTCTGTCTGGGGTGAGTTCTTCTTTACCTGTGAGGAAAAGTTTGGTCTTTATTTTGTTGAACTTTATTTTTTACATATTACTTACATAAGCATTGTGTATTCACTGTCACTCAATTATCATGAGTATATATTCAGTCACATGATCCTGTTGTTGTCCAGTTTAAGTATTTATGACATTTCATGATGAAACATGAACTCACTGTCTCCCCCAACTGTCCCACTTCTGTGTTTATTTGCTTTCCTCTTAAGTCGGTCGTGGCTACTTCCTGGTTCTTCTGGCTGAATTCCTGGTTTAATCAGCCTATCACCTGTTAGATGTGGAGGTGAGGTGGTCATTATTTTCAAAGGTCTCTCTTCCTCAGAAGGTTTCTTTTAAACAGATAAAGTCCACTGAGTAGTTTAATATTTTGGCTGCCTAACACTGGTTTCTTTCAGGAGTTTTCTGATCTGTCTTTGGATATGGGGAAGTTCTTATCCTTCTTTTTCTTTTATCCTTTTATTCTTTTTATGCTCTGTTCAAACAAGCCTAAGAATATGAATTAACATAAAATTAAAATGACACAGATGAAAAGAGAATTAAATATCACTAACACATCTATGTCTATATGCAGGTTTGATAGTTATTATTGTACCTGCTGAATTTTCTATGAACATCATGCAAATTTATATATATATTATATATCTTCTTCTTTTTATATATACAGTGGATACAGAAAGTATTCAGACCCCTTTAAATTTCTCACTCGTTGTTTCATTGCAGCCATTGGCTAAAATCAAAAAAGTTCATTTTATTTCTCATTAATGTACACTCAGCACCTCATCTTGACAGAAAAAAACAGTAATGTAGAAATTTTCGCAAATTTATTAAAAAAGAAAAACTGAAATATCGCATGGTCATAAGTATTCAGACCCTTTGCTGTGACACTCATATTTAACTCACATGCTGTCCATTTCTTCTGGTCCTCCTCGAGATGGTTCTACTCCTTCATTGCAGTCCAGCTGTGTTTAATTAAACTGTTTGGACTTGATTAGGAAAGGCACACACCTGTCTATATAAGACCTTACAGCTCACAATACATATCAAAGCAAATGAGAATCATGAGGTTGAAGGAACTGCCCAAAGAGCTCAGAGACAGAATTGTGGCAAGGCACAGATCCGGTCAAGGTTACAAAAGAATTGCTGCAGCACTCAAAGTTCCTAAGAGCACAGTGGCCTCCATAATCCTCAAATGGAAGAAGTTTGGGATGACCAGAACTCTTCCTAGACCTGGCTGTCCAGCCAAACTGAGCAATCGTGGGAGAAGAGCCCTGCTGAGAGAGGTAAAGAAGAACCCAAAGATCACTGTGGCTGAGCTCCAGAGATGCAGTAGGGAGATGGGAGAAAGTTCCACAAAGTCAACTATCACTGCAGCCCTCCACGAGTCAGGGCTTTATGGCAGAGTGGCCCGACGGAAGCCTCTCCTCAGTGCAAGACACATGAAAGCCCGCATAGAGTTCGCCAAAAAACACCTGAAGGACTCCCAGACTATGATAAACAAGATTCTCTGGTCTGATGAGACAAAGATTAAACCTTTTAGCATTAATTCTAAGCGGTATGTGTGGAGAACACCAGGCACTGCTCATCACCTGCCCAATACAATCCCAACAGTGAAACATGGTGGTGGCAGCATCATGCTATGGGGGTGTTTTTCAGCTGCAGGGACAGGACGACTGGTTGCAATTGAACGAAAGATGAATGCAGCCAAGTACAGAGATATCCTGGAAGAAAACCTCTTCCAGAGGGCTCAGGACCTCAGACTGGGCTGAAGGTTCACCTTCCAACAAGACAATGACCCGAAGCGCACAGCTAAAATAACAAAGTGGCTTCGGAACAACTCTGTGACCATTCTTGACTGGCCCAGCCAGAGCCCTGACTTAAACCCAATTGAGCATCTCTGGAGAGACCTGAAAATGGCTGTCCACCAACATTTACCATCCAACATGATGGAACTGGAGAGGATCCCCAAATCCAGGTGTGAAAAACTTGTTGCATCATTTCCAAGAAGACTCATGGCTGTACTGGATCAAAAGGGTGCTTCTACTCAATACTGAGGAAAGGGTCTGAATACTTATGACCATGTGATATTTCAGTTTTTCTTTTTTAATAAATTTGCAAAAATTTCTACATCTGTTTTTTTCTGTCAGGATGAGGTGCTGAGTGTACATTAATGAGAAATAAAATGAACTTTTTTGGTTTTAGCAAATGGCTGCAATGAAACAATGAGTGAGAAATTTAAAGGGCTCTGAATACTTTCTGTACCCTCTGTATGTATGTATATATATAAATACATATATATTATTAATACAAATAGTTTTATGTTTTAATTTGTTGTTTATTTAATCATGTCTTACTACTGTTGTTTTTAAATCATTCTAACAGTTTTTTTTGTGTTGAGAGTGATATTCAGTTCAATTATTACCAATATCTGTATTTTCTTCTGCTTCACGCTGCAGACATGAACACCACTGTCATTCCCAAATTTCCTGGTCGGTCTCCAGAACCTTTTTCCAAAGTTTTGACCAAGAATCTTCTGGTTCTACTTCTTGGAGTCTCAATCACCTGCATCAATGCTAGTTTCATTCATGTCTTCAACAAACACCAGGTGTGATTCTTCTTTAGTGTTGTGTTACTACAAATAATGAACATCTGGATGATGAGCTAACATCAGAAACAACATGGTGCTAGCAGACATTAGCTAACTGTAGGCTAATAGGCAGCAAGATAGGAGGTGGACGTTTTCACCATGATAAAGAATCAATCTGAACTGATTTGAAAATAGGGCGGCACAGTAGCGCAGTGGGTAGCGCTGTCGCCGCACAGCAAGGCGGTTTTGGGTTGGATTCCCGCTCTGTGCAGAGTTTGCATGTTCTCTCCGTGTCTGCGTGGGTTCTCTCCGGGTTCAAGAGCTTCAGGTTAATTGGTCGTTCCAAATTGACCATAGGTGTGAGTGTGTGTGTGTGTGTGTGTGTGTGTTTGTCTGTTTCTGTGTGGCTCCGCCGTGCACTGGTTTCGTACCCGGAGTTACCCCGTCTCACACCCCAAGACAGCTGGGATAGGATCCAGCCCCCCGCACAAGCGAATGAAGCTAATGAAGTTAATGAAAATGAATGAATGAATAATGTGAAAATAAACTCTGTACTGTTGTTTGTATCCACAGATCTTCTACCTGAATCCACGATATATACTCTTCATCCACCTGGTTCTTAACGACATGATCCATGTGATACTGACCGTCATCCTCTTTGTCATCAGCTACACCGTCCAAAAAATCAAGCTCTACATCTGCTGCGTCATCGTCCTGTTTGCTCGTTTGGCCACGGAGAACACTCCTCTGAATGTGGCGTGCATGGCGATAGAGTGCTACATCGCCATCTGCTTACCTCTACGCCACAGCAGGATCTGTACCATCAACAAAACATTGATGCTGATTGGTCTGATATGGGTGACGAGCATGTCTGTGGTTCTTCCTGACCTGTTTGTCACCTTGGCAACGCAGCCTCTGGACTTCTTCCATTCCACAAGGGTTTGCCACAAAGTAGGCATCTTCCCAAACCCTGTCCTTGTCAAAAAGAAGTACATCACTCACTCTGTGTTTCTAGTCATTGTTTGGTTCACTATCTTTTACACGTACTTCAGAATTCTGTTCACTGCCAGAGCCGCTAGCAAAGACAGTAAGAAGGCCAGAAACACCATCATCCTCCATGGTTTCCAGGTCTTGTTGTGTATGGCCACGTATGTCGGTCCACAGTTACTGGATGCCCTACAGCAACACTTCCTGGTCAATTACAGAGACTCCATATTTGCTTTCTACATTGTCGTGCATGTCCTGCCGCGATCCATCAGTCCAATCATCTATGGCGTACGAGATGAGACCTTCAGGAAGTACCTGAAGAGAAACATGTTGTGTAAATAAAACTTTATGAAAAACAACTAACTGCTGAATATTTCCCATCAAAGTGGGTTAAGTGTAAACTCTGTTACATGTTTCCACAGATCTTAACATCATCCACAAAACATTTTCATTTATTTTAATGATGTGATCAATTTTAATCAACTAGTTTTTCTATTTCTCTGCATTATTCATGAATATTTTTGTGTTAGGTAGTTTACACAAACATCTTGGTCGTATTCTGTCTTTGTGTTGAAAAGTCCTTCAAAGTTAACAGTTAACTTAATCTTGATTAATTGTCTGCAATGGACATGAACCTGTCTGGACATGGTTGATTTATAAATTATGTGTTTACTTGAAATAAAAAGCCATCAGTATTTTAACAATTAGTCTTTGTCTTTTTGTTCAATCTGATTTCTCCATGAAATTAAATGGATTTCTTCTCATTTCCATTATTGCTCTTTACTATGAGGTTGCTATAAAAAGTCCCTTTGGGCTCTGAAGTTGATCTGGACATCTGTTTGGATTTTTTTTTCTACCTTCTGGATTGATTAGCTTTCAGATTGATGATTGTTGGCATTTTCTCACTAAATATAATAATCTCACTGACATGTGACCCACTGAGTGTTGGTACTGAGACATCCAGGTCCCAGTATCAGCTGCCTCATCGTGATGACATCACATGGAGTGATGTCACTGAATGACTGATGATGAACTCCTGAGGATACAGACCGTCCTCTGATTGGTGATGTGCTCAGCACAGGGGCTTTAAGAGACGTCCCCACACCCTGATGTGGAACACTGTAGTCAGGTGAGTACCGCCTCCTGTCATACCTGCACAGACTTCACGCTACACGAGCTTCTGTTTGTCATACGTGTTCCTCACCCGTGTCCCAACGATGGCTGGATGTCTCTAAGCTGGAGAATGTTTTCTGTTCCTTTGTTGAAATGTAGGAATGCAGTTCTCTGTCTCTACATTGTTGGAGTTCAAACTACTTTAATCTAAAGGTGGATTAGCGTCTTATTTCACATTAATCTCGTGTTCGGTTTCACGTGTCTGTTCACCAATGAAATGTGTCCTTTACCTTTCAGACCTGTGTTCTGATCGTCTGTCTGAGGTGAGTTCTTCTTTACCTGTGAGGAAAAGTTGTCTTTATTGAATCTTGTTATTCCTGCATTTTATTTCAAATGATCATTGTTTAATTTGCATGACTCAAATGTCGTTAGTATGTATTCTGTCACATGAGCCTGTTTTGGGATATTTTCTAAAAAAACATGAACTCATTGTTGCCCTCTACTGTCCCACTACTGTGTTTATCTGCTTTTCTCATAAGTTGGTCGTGGCTACTTTCTGGTTCTTCTGGCTGAATTTCTGGTTTAATCAGCCTATCAGCTGTTAGATGTGGAGGTGAGGTGGTCATTATTTTCAAGGGTTTCTTTTCCTTAGAGGGTTTCTGTTAAACAAAGTCCGCTAATGAGAAATTTAATATTTTGGCTACCTGACACTGGTTTCCATGAAAAGTTTTCTGATCTTCTGTCTTACTGTTTTTAGATATGAGGAAGTTCTTATCCTGGGTATCCCATCATTCCCTTTTTATTCTTAACTCAAGCAAATCTAAAGATTTTAATCAACAGAAAATTAAAATGACACAATTGATAAGAGATATGTCTATTTGCATGATTGATAGTTATTATTATCAATGTCGCCTCAAGAGGACACAAGCCAGTGTCTTATTGTGCCGGTCCCAAGCCTGGATAAATACAGAGGGTTAAAATGAGGAAGGGCATCCAGCATAAAACTTTTGCCAAATCAAACATGCCAATCAAACTTATGACTTCCATACCGGATCGGTCGAGGCCCGGGTTAATTACAACCGCCATCGGTGCTGTTGATCTACAGGGTGCCGGTGGAAATTGGATTACTGTTGGTCGAAGGAGAGGAGGAAAGTGTCTTCGTAAGAGGAGAGAGAAGAGGAGCGCCAAGAGTATAGGACTGAGAGTAGGGACGTTGAATGTTGGAACTATGACAGGAAAAGTTAGAGAGTTGGTTGACATGATGCAGAGGAGGCAGGGAGACATACTGTGTGTCCAGGAGACCAGATGGAAAGGTAGCAAGGCTAGAAGTTTAGGAGCAGGGTTCAAGTTGTTCTATCATGGTGTAGATGGGAAGAGAAATGGAGTAGGAGTTATCTTGAAGGAGGAGTTTGTTAGGAATGTCCTGGAGGTAAAAAGAGTGTCAGATAGAGTGATGAGTCTGAAGCTAGAAATAGAAGGTGTGATGTTCAATGTTGTTAGTGGGTATGCCCCACAGGTAGGATGTGAGCTGGAGGAGAAGGAGAAATTCTGGTTGGACTTTGATGAAGTGATGCAGAGCATACCTAGAAGTGAGAGAGTTGTCATCGGTGCAGACTTCAATGGACATGTTGGTGCAGGTAACAGAGGTGATGAGGAAGTGATGGGCAGGTTTGGTATCCAGGAGAGGAACTCAGAAGGACAGATGGTAGTTGACTTTTCAAAAAGGATGGAAATGGCTGTAGTGAATACTTTCTTCCAGAAGAGGCAGGAACATAGGGTGACCTATAAGAGTGGTGGTAGGAGCACACAGGTAGACTACATCTTGTGTAGACGGTGTAACCTGAAGGAGATCAGTGACTGTAAAGTAGTGGTAGGCGAGAGTGTAGCCAAACAGCATAGGATGGTGGTGTATAGGATGACTCTGGTGGTGAGGAAGATGAAGAGGACAAAGGCAGAGCAGAGGACGAAATGGTGGAAGATTAAAAAGGAAGGGTATTGCATGACCTTTAGGAAGGAGTTAAGACAGGCTCTGGGTGGTCAGGAGGTGCTTCCAGATGTCTGGACAACTACAACTAATGTGATCAGGGAGACAGGTAGGAGAGTATTTGGTTTATCTTCTGGAAGAAAATTAGATAAGGAGGCTTGGTGGTGGAATGAGGAGGTAAAGGAGTGTATACAAAGAAAGAGGTTAGCTAAGAAGAAGTGGGACACTGAGAGGACTGAGGAGAGTAGACAGGAGTACAGGGAGATACAGCGTAAGGTGAAGGTAGAGGTAGCAAAGGCCAAACAAGAAGCTTATGATGACTTGTATGCTCGGTTGGTCAGTAAGGAGGGAGAGACTGATCTATACAGGCTGGCAAGACAGAGAGATAGAGATGGGAAGGACGTGCAGCAGGTTAGGGTGATTAAGGATAGGGATGGAAGTCTATTGACAGGTGTCAGTAGTGTGATGGGAAGATGGAAAGAGTACTTTGAAGAGTTGATGAACGTGGAAAATGAAACAGAACAAAGACTAGAAGACGTGACTGTTGTGGACCAGGAAGTAGCAAAGATTAGCCAGGATGAAGTGAGGAGAGCACTGAAGAGGATGAAGAGTGGAAAGGCAGTCGGTCCTGATGATATACCTGTAGAGGTTTGGAAGTGTCTAGGTGAGGTGGCAGTAGAGTTTCTGACTGGGTTGTTCAACAGGATCTTAGATAGTGAGAAGATGCCTGAGGAATGGAGGAGAATTGTGCTGGTGCCCATTTTTAAGAACAAGGGAGATGTGCAGAGTTGTGGCAACTACAGAGGAATAAAGCTGATGAGCCATACAATGAAGTTATGGGAAAGAGTAGTGGAAGCTAGACTAAGGGCAGAAGTGAGCATTTGTGAGCAGCAGTATGGTTTCATGCCCAAAAAGAGTACTACAGATGCAGTATTTGCTTTGAGGATGTTGATAGAGAAGTACAGAGAAGGCCAGACGGAGCTGCATTGTGTTTTTGTAGATCTGGAGAAAGCTTATGACAGGGTGCCCAGAGAGGAACTGTGGTATTGTATGAGGAAGTCTGGAGTGTCAGAGAAGTATGTTAGAGCGGTGCAGGACATGTATGAGGACTGTAAGACAGTGGTGAGGTGTGCTGTAGGTGTGACAGAGGAGTTCAAGGTGGAGGTGGGACTGCATCAGGGATCAGCTCTGACCCCCTTCTTGTTCGCTATGGTGATGGACAGGCTGACAGACGAGGTTAGACAGGAATCTCCATGGACTATGATGTTTGCAGATGACATTGTGATCTGCAGTGAGAGTAGGGAAGAGGTGGAGGAGAAGCTAGAGAGGTGGAGGTTTGTCCTGGAAAGGAGAGGGATGAAGGTTAGCCGCAGTAAGACAGAGTACATGTGTGTGAATGAGAGGGACCCAAGTGGAAGAGTGAGGTTACAGGGAGAAGAGATCAAGAAGGTGGAGGATTTGAAGTACTTAGGGTCAACAGTCCAGAGCAATGGAGAGTGTGGAAAAGAAGTGAAGAAGCGTGTCCAGTCAGGATGGAATGGGTGGAGAAAAGTGTCAGGTGTGATGTGTGATAGAAGAGTTTCAGCTAAAATGAAAGGAAAGGTGTCCAAAACTGTGGTGAGACCAGCGATGTTGTTTGGTCTAGAGACAGTGTCACTGAGGAAAAGACAGGAGGCAGAGCTGGAGGTAGCAGAGATGAAGATGCTGAGGTTCTCTCTGGGAGTGACCAGGAAGGATAGGATCAGGAATGAGTACATCAGAGGGACAGCACATGTTAGAGGTTTTGGAGATAAAGTCAGAGAGGCCAGACTGAGATGGTTTGGACATGTCCAGAGGAGAGATAGTGAATATATTGGTAGAAGGATGCTGAGTTTTGAACTGCCAGACAGGAGGCCTAGAGGAAGACCAAAGAGGAGGTTTATGGATGTAGTGAAAGAGGACATGAAGGTAGTTGGTGTGAGAGAAGAGGATGCAGAAGACAGGGTTAGATGGAGGACACTGATTGGCTGTGGCGACCCCTGAAGGGAAAAGCTGAAAGGAAAAGAAGAAGAGATAGTTATTATTATCACAACTAAATGCCCCTTTATTATTATGCAAACACAATCAAGCATTTACATATATGTATATATACACACACATACATATATACACGTACATACATATATATACACATATATACATATATATGTATGTTTTAATTCTTGTTTAATTAATCACATGTCTCTACTATCGTTTTAAAATACTTAATATACGGTTAATATATTTAAAATTACTTTAATATACGGCTTTGTTTTGTGTTCAGAGTGATATTCAGGTCTATGATTACCAATTTTTTAAATTTATTTTCTTCTGCTTTACACTGCAGACATGAACACCACTGCCATTCCCAAATTTCCTGGTCGGTCTCCAGAACCTTTTTCCAAAGTTTTGACCAAGAATCTTCTGGTTCTACTTCTTGGAGTCTCAATCACCTGCATCAATGCTAGTTTCATTCATGTCTTCAGCAAACACCAGGTGTGATTCTTCTTTAGTGTTGTGTTACTACAAATAATGAACATCTGGATGACGAGCTAACATCAGCTCAGTATGTTGAAGCATGGTGCTAGCAGACATTAGCTAATTGTAGGCTAATAGGCAGCAAGCTAGGAAGTGGAAATTGTTAGTATAATAAAGAATAAATGGTAACTAATATGAAAATAAATTCCTTTCTGTTTCTTGGATCCATAGATCTTCTACTTGAATCCACGATATATACTCTTCATTCATCTGGTTCTTAATGACATGATCCAGGTGTTGCTGAGCGTTATACTCTTCGCCATGAGCTACAACTTGTACAAAATCAGTTTCTCCATCTGCTGCATCATCGTCCTCTTCATTCTCTTTGCCACAGAGAACACTCCTCTGAATGTGGCGTGCATGGCGATAGAGTGCTACATCGCCATCTGCTTACCTCTACGCCACAGCGGGATCTGCACCATCAAGAAAACATTGACACTGATTGGTCTGATATGGGTGACGAGCATGTCTGTGGCTCTTCCTGATCTGTTTGTCACCTTGGCAACGCAGCCTCTGGACTTCTTCCATTCCACAATGATTTGCCACAAAGTAAACATCTTCCCAAAACCCGTCCTTGTCAAGAAGAGGGACATCATCCATACTTTGTTTCTAGTCATTGTTTGGTTCACTATCTTTTACGCGTACTTCAGAATTCTGTTCACTGCCAGAGCCGCTAGCAAAGACAGTAAGAAGGCCAGAAACACCATCATCCTCCATGGTTTGCAGGTCTTGTTGTGTATGACCAAATATGTCGGTCCACAGTTACTGGATGTTGTCCAGCAATGGTTCCTGGTCAATTACAAGGACTCCATATTTGCTTTCTATTTCATCGTACATGTCCTGCCACGATCCATCAGTCCAATCATCTACGGCATACGAGATGAGACCTTCAGGAAGTACCTGAGGAGGAACATGTTGTGTAAATGCAGCTTTACAAAAATCAACTGCTGAATATTTCCCATCAAAGAAAGTTCAGTGTAAAATATAATTATACTTATTTCTAAAGCCCTTATAATCATCCATACAACATTTTCAATGATTTTAATACCTAGCTTAGCCAAGCCCATCCCATATCGTCTGGGGGTCGTTGGGTACCACAGACGACCCGCGGCTGAAATCATGTGGTGTGTGCTGGGCAATTGAACCTGGCGGCGTCTTGCCCTCTTATTTTAATGATGTGATAACTTTCTATCAACTGACAGTTTACACAAACTTATTGTTGTATTCTATCTCTGTTTGTGTGTTAACGAGTCCAATAAAATTAACAATTATCATCTGTAATCATTTTATTTTTTTATCATTTTTTCCTTCAGGGATTGCTGTGGCTGCCCCAACAGGAAATCTATATATCTTCTTGCTTTATTGAACCCGGCAAGGACCAATAATCAAAACAATTTCCGATAATTTATGGCTACAACATAGCAAGCAAGGATTAACACATTATATTAGGTTTTACTCAGAAAATATATGCAATACAGGAAACGTCAAAGCACTGTTTTCTGGGCTCAACAATCGTGTGGCTGCAGTACAGACACCCTGCCAGCAGAGGACGCCCACATTCTCAATGAATGAAGGTCTGAGTAATTAACCTGTTTTCAACATAACTGTCTAAAAGGGTTCAAAGCCCCATGAGACCTCATTTGGACATCACTACTCGTTTGATCCTATGAGTACAGGGAGGTGGAAACGTTTTTGAAATGGCAGGAGACGTTAAAAAAGAATTCAAAATATACAGGAGTTGCGATCCTTTACTCTAATGAGGTTTAGACGTCATATCTAGTCCTTGTACAGAACTTTTGTTCTCAGAACTCTTCTGATTCTGTTCATGTGACTTGATTGAGAACTGATCAAACCACTGGTCTTTTTCGATGTGTTTTGATGATGTTGATGAACCTTAACCCTGACCTTACCCTGACCAAAACCTCATCCCAACCAAAACCATGATCCATCACCCCTAACGTTAACTTCCTAACTTTAACAGTCCGATCTTTATACCCAGCCTGTACTCTACACCCCACTCCCAGCTCTAACCATGACTTAAATACAAACCCTGACCATTAACTCCAACCCCTGACCATAACCCTTACAGATCAACTGAACCACCTAGCCTGTTTGTTATACAACAATTCACACGAAAGATAAAGACTCATGAAGAGCCATGTCAAGAAAGATGGGCGAAATGGATTGTCTTCAGAGCAGCTCACAGCAGCGAATTCAGAAACAGATTGAAGAAACATGACAATCTTACATGTTCTTTCTTTGTTGTTCTTTTCAAGAAGTTTGTGTTTGTTTCCCCTAGATTTTAGATATATATATATTCTGCTTATTGTCTTCTTCTTCTTTTCCTTTTGGCTTTTCTCTTCTCCTACCTGTCTCCCTGATCACATTAGCTGTAGTTGTCCAGTCATCTGGAAGCACCTCCTGACCACCCAGAGCCTGTCTTAACTCCTTCCTAAAGGTCATGAAATACCCTTCCTTTTTAATCTTCCACCATTTCGTCCTCTGCTCTGCCTTTGTCCTCTTCATCTTCCTCACCACCAGAGTCATCCTACACACCACCATCCTATGCTGTTTGGCTACACTCTCACCTACCACTACTTTACAGTCACTGATCTCCTTCAGGTTACATCGTCTACACAAGATGTAGTCTACCTGTGTGCTCCTACCACCACTCTTATAGGTCACCCTATGTTCCTGCCTCTTCTGGAAGAAAGTATTCACTACAGCCATTTCCATCCTTTTTGAAAAGTCAACTACCATCTGTCCTTCTGCGTTCCTCTCCTGGATACCAAACCTGCCCATCACTTCCTCATCACCTCTGTTACCTGCACCAACATGTCCATTGAAGTCTGCACCGATGACAACTCTCACTCTTCTAGGTATGCTCTGCATCACTTCATCAAAGTCCAGCCAGAATTTCTCCTTCTCCTCCAGCTCACATCCTACCTGTGGAGCATACCCACTAACAACATTGAACATCACACCTTCTGTTTCTATCTTCAGACTCATCACTCTATCCGACACTCTTTTTACCTCCAGGACATTCCTAACAAACTCCTCCTTCAAGATAAGTCCTACTCCATTTCTCTTCCCATCTACACCATGATAGAACAACTTGAACCCTGCTCCTAAACTTCTAGCCTTGCTACCTTTCCATCTGGTCTCCTGGACACACAGTATGTCTACCTTCCTCCTCTGCATCATGTCAACTAACTCTCTACCTTTTCCTGTCATAGTTCCAACATTCAACGTCCCTACTCTCAGTCCTATACTCTTGGCGTTCTTCTTCTCTCTCCTCCTATGAAGACACTTTCATCCTCTCCTTCTTTAACCAACAGTAGTCCAATTTCCACCGGCACCCTGTAGATCAACAGCACCGATGGCGGTCGTTGTTAACCCGGGCCTCGACCGATCCGGTATGGAAGTCATAGGTTTGATTCGCATGTTTGATTTGGCAAACGTTTTACATCGGTTGCCCTTCCTGACATGTTTTACTGCCGTGCTCACTGTGAACTTGTGGAGGCAAGTCAAGGGTCATTTTCTCACTAAATAAAAAAATCTCACTGACATGTGACCCACTGAGTGTTGGTACTGAGACATCCAGGTCCCAGTATCAGCTGCCTCATCTTGATGACATCACATGGAGTGATGTCACTGAATGACTGATGATGAACTCCTGAGGACACAGACTGTCCTCTGATTGGTGATGTGCTCAGCACAGGGGCTTTAAGAGACGTCCCCACACCCTGATGTGGAACACTGTAGTCAGGTGAGTACCGCCTCCTGTCATACCTGCACAGACTTCACGCTACACGAGCTTCTGTTTGTCATACGTGTTCCTCACCTGTGTCCCAACGATGGCTGGATGTCCCTAAGCTGGAGAATGTTTTCTGTTCCTTTGTTGAAATGTAGGAATGCAGTTCTCTGTCTCTACATTGTTGGAGTTTAAACCACTTTAAGGTAAAGGTGGATTAGCGTCTTATTTCACATTAATCTCCTGTTCGGTTTCACGTGTCTGTTCACCAATGAAATGTGTCCTTTACCTTTCAGACCTGTGTTCTGATTGTCCGTCTGAGGTGAGCTCTTCCTTTACCTGTGAGGAAAAGTTGTCTTTATTAAATGTTAAATGTTATTTTAATATTATATGTCAAATGATCATTGCTTATTTTGCATGCCTCAAATGTCATTAGTGACATGAGCCTGTTTTGTGACATTTTCAAAAGAAACGTGAACTCTTTGTTGCCCCCTACTGTCCCGCTGTGTGTTTGTCTGCTTCTTTTTATCGGCTTTTCCAACTTGGAGTGGCTACTTTTTGGTTCTTCTGACTGAATTCCTGGATTAATCAACCAATCAGCTGTTAGATGTGGAGGTGAGATGGTTATTTTTTAAAGGGTTTCTCTTCCTTAGAGGGTTTCTGTTAAACAAAGTCCGCTCCTGAGAAGTTTAAAATTTTGGCTACCAAATGCTGGTTTTCTGGTTTTCTGTTCTTCTGTTTTTAGATATGAGAAAGTTCTTATTCTGGGTATCCCATTGTTCTCTTTTTATCCTTTTCTTCTCATTTTTATTCGTAGCTCAAACAAAAGATTTTTATGAACATAAGATTAAAATGAAACAATAAAAGACAGAGATCTATTTGCATGATTGATAGTTATTATTATCACTAATAAGTGCTACATCATTATCATGTAAACACAATTTAAAATATATATATATACACTGTACATGTGTATAATATATATATATATATTATATATATACACACAGTATATGTTTATGTGTTTAAAAAATATATGTGTGTGTGTGTAACAAATGCATATATATATAACTATATATATATATATAACTATATATATATATATATATAACTATATATATATATATACGATATATATGATAGAGCATTTCATAGGGACAATAATCCATGGTTTATTTAATCACATCACTACTGTTTAAATTACTTTAATATACAGTTTTGTGTTCACTATTACCAATTTTTACATTTTATTCATTTTCTCCTGCTTTACACTGCAGACATGAACACCACTGTCATTCCCAAATTTCCTGGTCGGTCTCTAGAACCTTTTTCCAAAGCTTTGACCAAGAGTCTTCTGGTTCTACTTCTTGGAGTCTCAATCACCTGCATCAATGCTAGTTTCATTCATGTCTTCAGCAAACACCAGGTGTGATTCTTCTTTAGTGTTGTGTTACTACAAATAATGAACATCTGGATGACGAGCTAACATCAGCTCAGTGTGTTGAAACAACATGGTGCTAGCAGACATTAGCTAACTGTAGGCTAATAGGCAGCAAGCTAGGAAGTGGAAATTGTTAGCATGAGGAAGAATAAATTCATATGAAAATAAACTCTGTTCTGTTGTTTGTATCCACAGATCTTCTACCAGAATCCACGATATATACTCTTCATCCACCTGGTTGTTAACGACATGATCCACGTGATTCTGAGCGTCATCCCCTTCGTCATCAGATACACCATCTACAAAATCAGTTTCTCCATCTGCTGCATCATCATCCTCTTCATTCTCTTTGCCACAGAGAACACTCCTCTGAATGTGGCGTGCATGGCGATAGAGTGCTACATCGCCATCTGCTTACCTCTACGCCACAGCAGGATCTGCACCATCAAGAAAACATTGACACTGATTGGTCTGATTTGGGTGACGAGCATGTCTGTGGTTCTTCCTGATCTGTTTGTCACCTTGGCAACGCAGCCTCTGGACTTCTTCCATTCCACAATGATTTGCCACAAAGTAAACATCTTCCCAAAACCCGTCCTTGTCAAGAAGAGGGACATCATCCATTCTGTGTTTCTAGTCATTGTTTGGTTCACTATCTTTTACACGTACTTCAGAATTCTGTTCACTGCCAGAGCCGCTAGCAAAGACAATACGAAGGCCAGAAACACCATCATCCTCCATGGTTTCCAGGTGTTGTTGTGTATGACCACGTATGTCGGTCCACAATTACTGGATGTCGTCCAGCGATGGTTCCTGCTCAATTACATGGACTCTATGTTTGTTTTCTATATTATCGTTCACATTCTGCCGAGATCCATCAGTCCAATCATCTATGGCGTACGAGATGAGACCTTCAGGAAGTACCTGAAGAGAAACATGTTGTGTAAATTCAGCTTTATGAAAATCAACTGCTGAATATTTCCTATTGAAGGAGGTTACTTGTTTCCACAGAACTTACAATCATCAACACGACATTTTCATTTATTTTAATACCTAGCCTAGCCTAGCTTATCCCATAAATCTGGAGGGTCGTTGGGGTACCTCAGATGATCCACGGTTGTCCTAAGGTGGTCTGTCTTGGGCAACTGAACTTAGTTAGTTTTTCTATTTTTTTGCATTTTTCATAAATATGTGTATAATAGAATACAAAAAGTTTGTGTAAACTTTGTGTCATGAAGAGTCCATTAAAATTAACAATTATCTGTAATGGTCATAAACCTTTCCGAACATGGTTTATATAGAATTTGTTTTCTTGAAATAAAAACAAAGCCATCAGTATTTTAACAATGAAGTCTTTGACTGTCTTTTCAATCTGATCTCTCCATAAATTTATGTCATACTGGATTCAAAGTTGACCTCTTTACAGCTATGCAACATTGCAAAATAATGTCACATTTTGTCTTAATCAGATACAGAAAAACTAGGTCATGCATTTCTTCTGAAGTCATTTATTGCTTATTATTATGATGCTGCCCCAGTAATTCCCTTTGGACTCTGAAATTGATCCAGATATGTGTCTGCTTGGTTTTTTTTTTTTATTAGAAGTCAGATTTTTCCCATTTTCACTTCCCTGCATTGACTCCCTGCAAGATCAAAAGCATTACTGTAAACGTCTTCTCCTAACTGAACCTGACCTAACACTTCATTGTCAGGCCTCGTCGGATCGTAAAGAACTCATTTGACCCTACTACCCCACCACAACACTGACGTTACAGAAAGCAGTTACTTGTGATTCTTATCATCTACAAAAGAGTCAAAGTGGTCAACCAGAACCAGTATCAGACATTCAGGCAGAAAAAAACTGAGGGCTAAGTGAAGTATTTGTAGGGTGGAGATTGATTGAGTGATTGGTTGCAGGTGACTGAGGCAACGCAGGTGAAGGAGGTGAACTGATTGAGTACAGGGAGGTGGAAAAGGCTCTGAAATGACAGGACAGGAAAACATTAAAAATCAATAGAATAAAATTAGTTATTTACTTATGTATAACCCCTAAACCCTAAATGTAACTTCCTAACCTTAATATTCGAACCTGGATCCTAGCTGGAAGCCCCAGCCCCAGCCCTAACCATAACCAGACTGTTCACCCCAGCCCTAACTGTGACCTGAATAACAACCCCAACCCTAAGCCCAACCCTGAACCCTAACTGTAACCCTAACCCATTGTACTACACCTAACCAGAACTCCCTAACCTCAACCTTTACTTTAACTCTAATCCCAGCCCTAACCCTAACCCTAATCCTACCCCCAAACTCAACCCCCAAAGCTAACTAGAGGTAAGATTGGGCCTAAAAAATCCAGCGCGACCCGACTCGAATCTGCAGGTATTAAAGCCCGACCCGACCCCGAGCCCAAGGGAATTAAAGCCTAACCTGGCTCTGGCCCACGAGTATTAAAGCCCGACGGGCCAGGTTTGGGCTTGGACTCAGGCTCGGGCTTAAGATCTTACCTCTAGTCCCGAGCCCTGTATTTGGTATAGAGGTAAGATCGGGCCTAAAAAAATCCAGCCCAACCCGGCCCGAGCCCGCGGGTATTAAAGCCTGACCCAACCCGACCCGAATGTAATTACTGTCATTTTGAGCCCGACCTGGCCCAAATTTTGGGCCGGGTCGGGCTTGGACTCGGGCTCAGGCTTAAGATCTTACCTCTAAACCTAACCCCTGATTCTATCCCCAAACCCAATTTTTAGCCTTCGCCCAACCCAACCCTCTTTCCAAACCATAACCCTAGGGCTAGGGTTTGTAATCCCAACGCGTCTCGTTTTCAAGAAGATGAATGAATTAACGAACAATAAGTGCTTTGCCACCAAGTGGGCCAATGTTGTAAATGAAATTCACAGCCTTCAATAACAGAGATCAATGTAAATTATCCAAATAGATATCAATATTGTGCAAACATTTTTTTATTGATTTCTGACCTTGCAGCATACGAGAGATCCTTGATATGAGTCTACCAGCTCGAGTGGAAACTACCAGCTTTCAGCCCCAGGTCAAATTCCAGGCGGTGGTGCAGTACAAAATACAATTCACAAGGGAAGAGCAGCCGCGTAAATGATCACCCACCACTGATCAGTTACACAATGTCACATGATCCTTGTTTATTGAATGGCTGAAATGCATCAATTTACATTCACTCCATCATGGACTGACAATGTGAATCTGAACCCAATGAAGCCCCTACCTATAATAGTTATCTGTCAAGTCTTGGCTATTTTGCACTCTGAAGGTAAAACTATGTTGTCTTTTTGTGTTTCAAAGTTCAAGGGAAAGTTATGTGTTTGTCTTTTGCACAGTTTATGGTCTTGTTTATGTGCTGAGTTGTCTTCGGCTAATGTCTTGTGTTCTCAGGTTCCTTGGCTGACACAACCAACAAGCTGAGTGTGTTGATGGGTTCCAACGTGACTCTCAGCTGCCTGTTTGACAAACTGTCCAAGTGGGTGGACTGGAGCACCCTCACCATTGAGTGGAACATGGTGGATAAACAGGCAAAAAAGACTATTGTATATACTTTCGAAGATGGTAGCGCTCATGTGAACAGAGTTGGCTCCGTGGTGGATATTATGGGTTTGCTCGAAAGCAATGCATCCCTGCAGCTTCATAATGTTGCCGTGGGAGATGAAGGCATATACACCTGCAGAATTATCACGCCTGTGGTCTACACCAGGAGCATATCACTGGAAGTGCTGGGTAATCCTCTATTTGTTTCTACTCTGATCTCTGTCATAGGTTTAGTAACCATCTTAGAAAAAGAATACAAAAAAATGCCATTGAATAAGAAATTTAACCTGATTTTATTAATTAAAAAAAACAACTTCCTCCTTTTGCCCTTAGACACATTTTACTATAGTCAGACTTCAGATTGAATCTACTCCTGTCAGTACGTTCAAAATGAAAACTTTGAACCACTGTATTTTTTAAAATTTTTGCTAACTTATTTTATTTTTACTTATAAGAAGCAACTGAGGAATCAATTGATGCTTCTGGCAACTGGGGGCAGATGAGAAAGATAAGATATACATAATAGGGTTACTTCTCCACCAGCTACTGTAATGCTTTATATGGAAATGTGTATATTTTAAACTTTCGTTTACAGCGTGTCCACGACACTGGTACATTTTATACATTATGAGCAGTCCAGCAACAGTTGTACTTGTTGTCCTCGTGTTAAAGAAAATGTACCAGCTACTTACACGACTATAAAACGTGAATAGAGTCCCTGAGTTGAACAAAGCCAGCTTTATAGCTTGTGTCCGGACGAAAGAGATTGACATTGATTAACAAGTGACTATAAACCCTGCCAAGGCCACAACATTGGGAAGAGTTTGTCATATAATCCCAGTGAAAGAAGGAACTGTTTGATTAATACAGAGACAGGTTGCTCCCTGCCCTAATAAATGCTAATCCAACATTCATTCCCTGGTTGGCACGATCTGATGTATGTGAAAATATGTTGGTCATAAATGTTCCTTTATAATATATTTATGAAAGTTAGCTGGACATGTGAAGCAAAAAAAGAGCAATATGAATGTTTTTGTTTCAGCCCGACCTTCAGTAATTCTCCCAGAAGAGGCAACGGTGATGGAGGGAGGGGAGAAGACTATCCAGTGTGACATCACAGGTTTCTATCCGGAGAAACTGGCAGTGACGTGGAAAATCCAAAACGGTT
Source organism: Antennarius maculatus (assembly GCA_013358685.1). Classification (NCBI taxonomy): domain Eukaryota; kingdom Metazoa; phylum Chordata; class Actinopteri; order Lophiiformes; family Antennariidae; genus Antennarius; species Antennarius maculatus. Next base: position 25,887,416 of record CM023609.1, on the reverse strand, counting down.
CCCACACCGTCTCCCGCCGATCCCACGTGTGCACTGAAATGGTCGTTCACAACCCGGACGGAACCTTCAGCGTTCGCAGCGGAATCACGCTGCACTCGTCAGTAGTGACAGATGGAGAGGTCCGAGTCATCTGCCAGGTGGAGCACCAGACCTACAACCAGGTGTACAGCAGATCGGTTGAACTCATCGTTGAAGGTGGGTTTCTTACTTCTTTCATTCCTTAAAATGTGATCCACAAAATATGTATCATCTGTTAAATAGATCAAATGCTTTTATCTGCAGGTCCACAGAGCGTTTACAGTGCTGTCACTCTGATAGCTGTCACTAGCGTCATCAGTTTGCTGCTGGTCACCTCTCTTATTGGAGGCTTTCTTCTGCTCTACAGGTATTTTTGTAAAGGTATGTTTTGCTATGCACAATCCTTACCTTTTTAAGTTAGACTTTCCTCTGATATGCAGTTATCTAGACTATAATTAATGAGGACAACTTGTAAAACTTCTTTCTAGTCTTTCCTAAATAAATGGTCCAACCATAGAAATAGTAAATAAGATTACAAGTTCCTTTAGTGACAGTAAGTTCTACTGTTTGTGCGATTTGCGTTCAAGGGGACAGCTTAACCAACACTGATGAACATTCCCTCATTCGTTGTGATGATGATGGTATCCTGATGAAGTACGAGATGTCTTCACCAGAATAAAGGGAACTTTTGATGTTCATTGAGCAGCAGTATGTATTTCTATCACCCTCTACAGCTCCACTTAGCGTCTCCGGGATCAGCCAACCCCCCACCATCTATGCTCGGGTGCCGGCTGACCTCAAATGCACCATCCAAGGGGTGAGGGCTCAGGAGCTCCAGGTGCTGTGGTTGAAACTGAGAGGCCTGACAAACCAGTCAACCCAATCTGAATCCATGTCCCTACTGGTCAGTGAGGATGTGAGCAAACAGGCTTCCCTCCAGTCAGATGGCAGAAACCACACATCTGTCCTGACTGTGTGTCTGATGGTCACTGAAGACAAGACCAAATACCAGTGTGTGGTTCGCTGTAGGGGCAAGAGCATCAGCAGGAAGGCTACCGTCCATGTGAAAGGTGAGGGTCTGTATTTATACCCTGTCTTCTGACATGAAAGCCAAAGTTGGACCATCTGGCAGCTGCTGAGCAGAAGTTGACCTGCTCCAGACAATAATGGACAGGAGTTCTGATGGCTTTGTCGTGGATGGATTCATGACCCTACACTGAGGTTCTACAACCACAGATGAACTGATTCTAGACAAATCCTGAGAGCTCTTTGCACCTCCTGCTTTTCAACCACAATAAAATCACCTTTGTCTTCTTACAAGCCATCAAGTGTCTTCTGCACAAATGTAATTGTAGCCCATTGTAAGCCATCTAGACTTGAACATGCCCATGTTTGTTCTCACCATGATGGGATATGTCACCGTAATAAAAATTACAGTATTTTGTGTAAATCAGTCCACCTTTAACGTTATTGAGATCATATACGGCTTAGGGTTCGGGTTAGGTTTGAAGTGTAGACATTGACCAGTTCAACCCAGAAGTCTTCACACCTGGAACAACTCATTCTTATCTTATGAAGATGCTCTGTTCTCACTCTGCCCAAACCTCCAGTGGAACCATCTTTCCTCCAGATCTCCAGCATCCCTCAGATCCCCAAAGTGGAGAGGCTCCTGGTGCTGTGCTGTCGAGTGGAGAACTTCTACCCCAGTGACATGGACATGGAGTGGTCCAGAAATGACGGGGAACCCGTGGCCACCTTCACAAACTTTGGGCCGTTTTCCGACCACAGCCGCCTGTACAGCATGTGGAGTAAAATCCAGCTGTTAATGGCGAGAGAGGACGAGAGCGCCGTTTACACCTGTCGGGTTTATCACTCCAGCTTCCCTTCGCCGGGCTTCAAAGACGTCCTGTACCACATCAATACTCAAGGTAGCAGCGCCAAACACCGGCTGAATTTATGCCGTTCAAAAGTAAAGATTAAAAAATGTATTTCCTGGTTGCTGGACAGGAACTCCTCCAAATGTGATGTTCATCGACTGTGAACCACTTTGTCCTCTGCTGGATGAAGAGTGCACGCTGCACCTGTGCGTCAAAGACTTCTGTCCAGAGGACGTGTCCGTGACCTGGACTAAAGACGGAGAGCCGGTTCACTCCGGTGTCTTCAACACTCCACCGAGCCTCAACATCAACGGCCTCTACTCCATGTTCAGTTTTCTCAAACTCACTCCTGACAAAAACGACCAGGGTTCAGAGTTCATCTGCAAGGTGTTCCACAGCGCCCAGAAGGAGCCCGAGGAGAGGACGTACTCACTACCCCGACTGAGCCTAGAGGGCAACTGAACTGTTTCAGCCTTCAGTATTTTGATTTGTGACATTCACTGCACAGCAGTAGGGTTAAGTAGGCCTAATGGTGTGTCTTAAAAACACATATCTGGTGCAGTCATTGCTGTCCAGCGATGATATGATGCTCAGGGTCAAGGTCAGGGGTCAGGGTCAGGTTAGCGTTAGGATTAGGGCTAGAGTGTTTTTGGCTAAAAGCAAGTGGTAGGTGTTGTGATGTTAGCTCATTCAATGACTTTTCATCACTATATCTGATTTAAATCGTAATTTATTGACATTTAAATACTGTTGTTGCTTTGTAACCATTTCCACAAATAAAAGTATCCAATAAAGGGCAATTTTATTTATGGAAAAATCTCTTTATAGACAGAAATGTTTGTGTCTCTGTTCAGTGTGTGGTCTGATGTTGACACAGATTTTAGATATTTAGTATTTGTATTTATAGATTTAAAATTTTCTACCACAGTGTGAGTATGATATTGTTTAACATTTCATGTATGCGACCCTGTGGGTAATGTTTCTGGTTCTGTTGACAATAATGTGGACTGGATTTTCAATCAACCAATTATGTGGTTGATGAAAAAATACAGAAAACACTCAAGATCTAAATTGCATTTATTCTTTTACAGTATTTGCACAGATTATTTGAGTTTCGGTGTTGAAAAAACAAAACTTGATAAAACGGTGGAATCATAGCAGTGCTAATGTTTTTCATATTTAAGTTTAATGCGTACTAATTCACAAAACAATCACAAATTATAATCTGTGAGATTTATTTTGATTTTTTTAAACTGTTATTGATCGTTGAGGAAACAACGAAATGAAATAAAATGGAATTTGACTTTCAATCAGCCTGAACTCACAACTCGACTATGAGCAGCTTAACTACAGTAAATGACTTCAGCTCTCAAGGCATTTGGTCCATGTCCATCCACATAATCTTGACACATATTTAACACTTAAATACTGAAATTTCTTATAAAACATTTTTTTTGGGATCTTAAAACAGTTGCATTCTTATTTTTATGATTAACATTAAACCTGTTCAATACATTTTTTTTTAGTCTCATAATACCGAACACAGAAAATATACAATCATCACCCAGCTTCAGTATTTGATTGTCACCATATAAGTCTTTACACTGAATCTCTGGCTCTATCAACATCTGGCAGAAACTCCAGGTGACTTTGGTGATACTGATGAATGAGTTACAGCTTTAGTTCACGATACTTATTGCTTAGCGTTAATCGTTTCACAGAAGTGTAAGGCATTAGAAGGCATAGCAGCAAACTATCAGTGCTTGTTATTTCAGATACTGAAATTTCTAGAACATTTATCTTTAAGCAAATTTTAAAAATAAAGCATTACATGAAGCACATCTCTGATTTAAAGGAACATTTCCATCTTTTTTTGCTTCAGTTTTTTGGCAACAGCTTCAAAATCGAACATTTCTGTACTCCAGGCGGCTTTTAATTTGAAGGGGCATGTCCCATTAAGTTTGACAGTGAATTAAAGCGGACCGGTAAACAGTGTATATAATAACATGAGACAGAACGAGAGCTCTCTCTTGTGGATGTTGTTCATAGTATTACTCAAGTGCATTGCCACAAAATTGTTCTTTCAGGTCTCCTGCTAACTGCTAGCATGTTGCTAGCTCTTTCCACCTGATTCCATGAAATAAAACCAGTTTAAGCCTGAACGCTGAACCAACCACAGCTGCAGAAAATGAGACGTACCCTAACCCTAGCTATGGCACCTCTGGACCACACCCAAATATTGAGTTTTAAATCCTTTAAGACTTTAAAACGTACTGGAAAGAATCAAACATGAATAAGTCGTATGAAGGCAATATGGTCGAAGCAGGTAAAAACAAAAAAGCAAAGTTAGAGATGGATTTTCTGATCAGCTGAAGTCTCGGTTGGTGAGGATCATGGGAGCCACCAGGGTCCAGATGTAGAGGGCCAAACACACCCAGCTGGACGAGATCTTCACCCACACCACTGGCCATTTGCTGGTGATGGTGTAGTCAGCATCAGGGCTGGACAAATACAAGAAACATATCTGTTCATTAAATTAAAGATATATAAATATATAAATAAAATATAACGGCAGAATTCATTCCACTTGAGGGCTTTAGGGCTTTAAATCCAGGCGCAGATGCTCTAATATTATCATTTGCCCTAATCTGTTCTTTCTCCATCTGTCTCAGGTCTTTCTGTCCATTCTGCCATCACCGCTAGCGTTAGCATCTGTAGTTTTCTGTTAAGCAGCTCCCTAACCGGCAGCTTCATCAGTTGCTTCCTCCGCATATTATGAACCAATGGATAGATTTTAAATGCTTTACGTTCTGTCTCTTCCTGTTTTCTTTGTCCCTCTCCCTCCCAGTCATTGATTCTCCAACTTTCTCCACTCAATCAGTCAAAGCAGATGACCACCCACCATGAGTCTTGGGTTCTGCTCTAGGTTTCTACCTGTTAGATGTTTCTACCTGTTCTAACTGAGAGATTTTTCTTGCCTTAACTGCCAAAGTGCAGCTCATCAGGACTAGTTGGGTTCTATAAGATCAAATCGTTCCCTGCTCCACCTGGAAAGGGCCCTTAAATAACTTTGTGTTCAGATCTGGTGCTAAAAAAGTTAAGTAAATACCTGTCCATGCTCAAAAAGCACCAAAGGGTTGGTCACCAAAAGCTTAAAAGACAACTAACACCAGCGACTAGGTCTTAGTCTAACCAGAGGCAGTACAATAGTGTAAGGCTGGGTGGGGGTGTGGGGGACTGACCTGTACCAGTTTGTGAGGGTCATCATGATATAAAGTGAGGCCAGGAAGAGCATGAAGTGGAAGAAGGAGTAGCTGTATTGGACCATGTCTCTCTCGTTGTCTTCTGCCCGTCGGGGTCCAGTCGACTCCTCGGAGACGTCGGTGCTGCTGCCGCCCTCGGCCAGAATGACCGAGTCTTTGGAGGCCATGGTCAGCTTGTTCACCTGACTGGTGCTGGAGGAACGGATGCTGAAGGCAAACAGATGTAAAGGTTAGCTGAGGGGCTAGAATTGAGTTTGAGGATGCCTCTGAAGTGGAAACCACTGTGTCATACTGATAAAATTATTTTGCGTGGCTGACAAAACAACCCAGCTTCTGGTCTAATCACCAGATGTTTCTCAGCAGAAGGAATTTAGGCAGATGACATGAAACGTGGACATTTTTCAAATAATTTATTAACGTGCCTCATCCTCATTCTCGACAGTGAAGCAGAAGATCAACCACTACGATCGAAAGAGCCCGAACAGAAACAAACTAGTATTTATTGCATTGTTTTTTTTATTTTTTATTCATCACTAAGAATTTGCATGTGATGTGAAAAAACGCAGCTGAGCTGTGAAACGCAGGTCTTGTGACTAAACCCTTTTCCTACGGACAGCCCAGAACAATGAAATTACTTCAGATGATCAAACTGGTTGGAGAATCAGAATGTCGACATTATTTCAATGCGAAAGTTTCTAGAACTTGTAGCTGACTTTGAGTCATGAAGAAATAAGATTATCTCCTGTTAACAGAATGTCAGACGTCTCTCTTGAAACTTTGCTACCAAGAATCTTTCAAAGATCAGTTTTTCAGAATATCCTTTGCGATAAATGTCCAACTTGTCTGGTGTGAGCGCAGGAGAGCATATAAAACCAAAGTATGGTGGACAAGTCCATATTGACTGTTTTCTGTTTGGGTGAACTCGTCCTAAAGACTCTGAGAGACCGCCCATCCAGGGATGGAATCTTACCTAGAGTAAAGGATGCACAGAACGAATATAGCAAGTCCCACAATACTCTGGGCGTCCCACCACTGCAGGTACGGGGACGTCGAGACCGGTTCCTCTGTGCCAAGGATCACCACAGCCGTCTGATTTTCTATTTGCAGTGGGGTCAGCGTGGGGCTCGTGATCTGCTGGAAGATACTCAGCAGGCTGGGGTTACATTCTCGGTCTGAGAGGAAGAGGAACACCAAAGTGTGAGAGTCTCCAGCTTCAGCTTGTGAGACCTGCTGAAAGTTCTTTGAAGGAAATCCAAACAAGCACGAGACATAAAGTCCGTGAAAGCATCTTGAAAGTAAGATTAAACCATTCTAAATCATTAGTAATGCTTTCTGCATGGATTCTATGGGGGGAATCGATTAACTACAACCACTTGTTACAACAAACTCAATACAACACAACTGTCTGCTCTTTGAGCAGAACTAAGAAAAGTACCACAAAGACTTTTTCTAGAACTGCAACAATGCAGAGAGTCAAACGCCCCAATAACCTTTGGGGGGGGGGGCATCATAATGACATAATATCATTGTGATTACAGCATGACTTTAAGCCCTGGGCAAACATTCTCACCAGGCTCGTTGGTCATGGCAGACCAGGTCAGAAACATGGTATACAGGGTGATGATGGAGGACTGGAGAAGACCAGAGCGTGGCTGAGAATCCTGGGTAACAAACAGATCAAGTAGTCAGATATCTAGAATTCAGATTATTACTAAATGATGTACTAAATGATGAAGACAGTCTCTTGCAGGTACCAGGAGAGAACAAATTATAACCAAGGGAGTCCAGAAGACATTTTTGATTTGAAAGGCATAGAAGAAGCCAAAACGCTACCCAACAGTTTGTATGATCCCCAACTGGTAACACTCTGGTGTTACCCAACAATTTACATTTGGTTCTGATGATAAAGTAAGAACCATAATGTTCTGTATGTCTGCCTTGACAGTCTGAGGACTTAAAACGAAAGCAAAATGGGTATAAAGCATCTTATTTGACACTAAAATTCTTACTTGTACTTTATGCAGCACAGACACGACAGAAGCCACTATGCAGAGCAGCATGTTGACGCTGATGAAGGTCTTGTTGATGAAGCATCCATCAGGCTTGGTGTAGAAAACGAAGAACAGCACGACAGCGATAAACGACAGGATGTAGTTGAGGATTGTGACCCCCATCAAAGCTACAGGTGGACAGATGAAGGTTAAAAAACACACATTCATTATCGATCTACACTCGTATTTAGCGTGAAATCGTGCTACAGACTGAGTCGCTGACCTGCATACCAGAGCCTTGAGTTACCAGTCTCCATCTTTTCCACCCAGGACTCGTTCCAGGAGTGGGCAAAGTCCACCAGCAGCACCAGCTGGATCAGAATGAAGAAGAAGGCCCCAGCAGAACCCATGACGAACCATGCTGCGACGGCAGAGACATTCAGGTGTCATTCAGGCGTTTATGAAACAGTGTCACAAAAGTTTAGAATACAGCCGTCTTACTGTAGGTAAAAGGCCTGTCTGGAATGTAAAAGGCACCAGCTGTCACTGCCACCAAGGCCGCAAACTTAAAGAACCAGAACCTGAAAGCAAACGACACAAGCATGAAGGGTTTAATTTGAGATGGTGAATCTGTGGAGGATGTTCTAATGAAGCTCAACAAGACCAACAATCTAGACTATCCTGGACTGTAAAGTAGACTAGATAAACCATATAGCAGTACTGACGGTTACTCATCTTTAAAGTTCATCCCTAGTTAAACCACTAGAACAGCGTTGGGTCGTTAAATTAGCACTCATTCAGTGCTACGCTATCATACATCACATGACTTCGGTATAATATAAACGGGAGTCAGAACATCGAAGGACAGCTGGAGACTAAGTGGAGCCAGAGATTCTGTTGTGTCAGTCTGTTCCAGATTAGAATGTCAGTCACCAGAAGTCACAAAATAACAGCACCTCAGATTAGAGCCCAGATTAATACCAGTCAGAGCTCCAGTAGCAGACACATCTCTACTGTTCAAAAAGAATCAGCCTTTACGATCAAATTGCTGTTCAGAACATGTGACTGAGGAACAACAACAAGTAGAACAGATTGATTAGGGTCAGGAAACACGAGGACTGGACGTTAGCCCGGTGGAAACTTGTGCTTCGGTCTGTTGAGTCCAAATCTGAGATGTTTGGTTCCACCCGCGACACATTGAAGGTGAACGTATGGGAGGGGTCCCACTGTGAAGCATGGAGGAGGTGTGATGGTGTTGAGGGCTTTGCTGGTGACGCTGTTTTGGAGTTATTTAAAACTGAAGACACTCTGAACCAGTATGACGACTTGTCATCCCATCAGGTTTGAGGTTAGTTGGACCATCATTGTCTTTTCTAACAGGACATTGAACCCAAACACACCTCCTGGATGTGGAAGGGTTAGCGTGATGGAAAGATTTCAATTACTGTCTCCACAGAAGAATACTGTCTACTTTTGTGTTTTCATCTTATTCCTTAAAACTACCCACTTCCTTCATGTTCTTATCTTACTTATTAAAACTCACTCATTAAAACGGTCCAGAATTAGTCTCCAAGGCCGGAGCCCATGGGAAGCTTCCTCCTGTGCCTTTCCCACCGTGTGTTTCTGAGAAAATATCATTTCTTTCCTACAGGGAGTATTTTGTTTCGAATACCTTTCTCCTGTATAAAATTTAAATCATTATAATCAAGAAATAAACTTCATAAAAGGTGGTTTTCTTCACGTTTTTGTAAGGTACCTTTTAGAGACATCTTAAATTACGGAACACTGTTTGACTGGCTTTGAACTGATGAGAAACCTTTAGGACCGTTATGGCATCAGGCAAAATGTGGAAGTACAGATATTTAAAATCTCTCAAACACCACAGTCGTCCCTCCCTGGGATGTTTCCGCACTGTTGTTTGGCTTTTCATACTTGTCCAGTTGAATCGAGTCAACACAGACATCAGCATCCTAACCGGTGTGTGTTCCTGCTTACCCGTTGTGGACGGCAGCGCGGGGGTCTCTGCTGTTCTTCACATTAATCATGAGAATGGAAAACCCGAGGAACCACATGCTCATGCCAAAGCAGACCCGGTACACCGCCTTGTAGCCCACAAACATGTCGCAGTTGACCTGCATGCTGGGTAACGAGGAGCTGGTCCCGTCCTCACAGAAGTCTGGGATCTACAGCAAATCACAGGAAGTCATGTTTTCATTTCATAAAGCATCCGTGAGCTGGACAAGAATCTTAACAAAAGGTCCGATCGTACTCTTTTTAGCTGTTGATCGACGCCAGGAGACAACATGATGCAGGCCACGATGGTCCCCAGCAGTAAGATGGACGCGTAGATGATTCTGGTCACTGTGGAGTTCCTGGTGCTCGGACAGCAGCTGCACATCAGACAGGTGGCGCTGCTGCAAAGACATGGCACCTGAAGACAAAAGAAAAGTTTGATTCTTCCAGTAGTATTATACACCCTTTGCTAAATGTGTCTATACGATATATGATTAAAGGTTGCTTTTACATAAAGACTCATCCTTGAACTAGAGAGGAGCTCCTGACCTCCTTCAGCCACACCTGAGAGGAGTCAGGAGATAAGGAGTCCTGGAAGTAAACAAGTTAATACCCCTACAGGACAGACGACTAAGTCCGTACTCAGACTAGACCAGGGTAAAGTGTGCCAGACAGAAGACAGGAAGCATCTGACCAACCAGGCTAAACTCTGTCCTGACTCGAACCACAACGAACTCTGGAGATTTGATTGTTAGCGTAAAAATCAAGACAAGAATGGTCTTTATTTTATTTCAGCGACAGTAAACTTTATGTCTCGGCTCCCGAGGACGGATGGGCGACCGTGAACCCTGACCCGAACCGGAATACTAACCTATTCACTTAACTGTCCAACTGATGTTTGCAGTGAGCAGCGCTTGATGTGTAACGTATGTGTTTTACGCTTATGAATAAAGTTGGAACATTTATTGTGTATAACTGTATTTTGAATTTTTTTGATCAAAATTATTATATTACTATCAAATTCCCTGAAATATCATGATATTATTTAAAGACGAAGCTCTAGATTATTGTGCTGAATAATCACAGAATTTCCCTCGGGTTTAATAAAACATTAACCTAATCTAATCTGAATATAGATACATACATACATGTATACATTTTCCAAACTTCTTATTCCGCTTTCGTGGGTCACGGGGTTTGCTGGAGCCCATCACAGCAGATTTACACACATAAAGCAGGAAGACTTAATTTAATCAAGTCAGTTTTACCCAAGTTTTGTTTTTGGGTTTTTTTTACATTACAATAGATTAAAAAAATTATGTAGGATTTAATTACACATTAAAATCTGTTATTATTTATCATTTTGTAAAGAAACTTTAACACCTGAATTACATCTGTTGGACTGTGTCTAATGTTGGTGGAACATCTGAGTTCTCAACTCATCCAAATCCACCCCCACACAAAAAGTCATCAAAACCTCTGTCCCACTTTTCCAGCTATCTAAACAAACAAACAAACAAACAAACAAACAAACACAGGTGCCCATGCCCCCTCCCGCTCTAATAATCAGGTTAGTGTCAGTGCTGTCTGTCATTAAGCCTCTGAGCGGATCTGGACCATGAGATCAGGGTGGATCTTCTGTTCTCCTCATTTCATCTGTGGACAACATTTAAAGATATGTTTTGTTTTTTACAATCAGATGACAGAGTTAATGCCATTAATGCCCTGGGGGGGGGGGGGGGGGGGGGGCAGATAAAGTGCGCCTCGTCTGCGCGCTTTTGAGTTCTATCTGCTGACCTTCACGGAGGATCAGCGGGTCACGTGATCACCGGAGTAAACAGCGGGTTCGGTTTGTTGTTCCGAAGGGCCACAGCCTAAAGTCAGTTTGTTTGGAGCGACGCGGCGGGATTTACGCGCGTCAGGTTTAACGGTAACGCGCACGTGTCCGTGGATCGGTTCCAACCGCCGAGAGTCTTCCGTTACCGATTCGTGAGTCCAAAGGACGCAGGAAGGGGTAGGAACTGCCCCAGATATCACAGCGGTTATGAAACGTTATAACGTTGCGCTTATATCGCACGACATAATTGTTTAAAAGCAATCAGAACTCACCCAGCTGGCGAAGGAAAAGGCCCCCAGGACGGCCCCCATGGCTGGGGAGCGTCGGTGTCGGTGTCAGTGGAGGGACAGCCGCCAGAACCAGGGGGGTCAGGACCGATGGGGGGGGGGGGGTCGGGACCGGTCCGCTGCAGAGACACCGGGTCCCGCTGGCTGCGCTTCAAGACTGTCCGTTCAGACCGAGTCCTCCGGTAACGGTGTGACGTCATGGTGCGTTCAAGTCCGGTTTGTACCAATCAGACCTTAAAGCGCTTGATGCCCCTCCCTGCCTCACTAACCCCCCCCCTCTGCTCTATGTTCATTTCCCTACAGTACATCCAGTCCTCACCCCCCCCAGCTGGTTTGTTGGTTCAAATCCCACTCAGTCTGTTCCACACAGGAATGATGCACCCCAAGTCAGCAGCAGAGGATGAATGAATGAATGAACGAATGAATGAACAAATGAATGAATGAACGAATGAATGAATGAATGAACGAATGAATGAATGAACGAATGAATGAATAAATGAATGAATGAACGAATGAACGAACGAATGAATGAATGAACGAATGAATGAATGAACGAATGAATGAACGAATGAATGAACGAATGAATGAACGAATGAACGAATGAATGAATGAATGAACGAATGAATGAATAAATGAATGAATGAATGAATGAACGAATGAATGAACGAACGAATGAATGAATGAACGAATGAATGAATGAATGAACAAATAAATGAATGAATGAATGAACGAATGAATGAATGAATGAATGAATGAATGAATGAACAAACGAATGAATAAATGAATGAATGAACGAATGAATGAACTAATGAATGAATGAACGAACGAACAAACGAATGAATGAATGAATGAATGAACGAATGAACGAACAAACGAATGAATGAATGAATGAACAAATGAACGAACAAACGAATGAATGAATGAATGAATGAATGAACAAATGAACGAATGAATGAATGAACGAACAAACGAATGAATGAATGAATGAACAAATGAACGAACAAACGAATGAATGAATGAATGAATGAATGAATGAATGAATGAATGAACAAATGAACGAATGAATGAATGAACGAACAAACGAATGAATGAATGAAATCTAAAACAGTCTCTTCACTCAGACCCGATGACATCACGGAGCCTCTGAAGGTCAGAACCTGAAGAGTGGAGGCGGGTGATTGGTCGCTGATTTTTCATTTTTGCCCACAGTCCTGCCCCGCCCCTCATAGAAGTGACTTCTCATAGGTGGATGTGTCACCAGCCACGCCCACCTCAGCAGCCACTCCCACTCAGGTGTGCTGTGGAGCGTTCAGCATCACTTTCTCGTGTTTTCTGTTTGTAGACTGATTATTATTATTCTGGTTTGGACTTGTCCCACTTCTCCACCTACAGGTGCTGGGGTTTGTTTTAAATTATATATCATTTAATTAGAAATGACTTTTTTTTTTAATGTAAAAATGTATGTGATGTTTTTCTAGTGGGACACATACAACACACGTGGAACAGAACCCATTGGCTCCTGTAGGGGTTGCTCTAGGATGGGTTGGAACCAAGGTGGCGGTCTATGCTAACAGCTATGCTAACGGTTTGGTGAGATGATTCCTTGGCACGGGCTTCTTCCTGTCAAGAGACGACGAAACAGGAAGAAGAGACACCAGGATGAGTCGGTTTCAGACGGAGACGGACGAGAACATTTCATCACTAGATGGAGACAAACCACAATGTTCCTCAGTAACCTCTGCTGCTGCTGGGGAGTCCAGTGTTCTAAATTTAGACTTAAATATTACATTAAAAACACATTCATTCATAACACGGATAAAGAAACATTGAAATAATGCATTGCTGGTTTTATTGCGTTAAGATTTTCTTATACCTAATAAATAAAAGATTATCAATAACTTATCAATAACGCTAACTCAGAATCTCACCCAGACAAGTGGCCGTGTTCCATTTAGCTGAAGCCAAAACATTCAGTCACTGACAATGAAACACAGATAAACGGATCACAAGAACAAAGATCATAGGTCAGCAGTGACATTTATTATTTTATCAGTCAGTAAAATGGCAGTAGAGCAGCTGTGGCCGAGGGAGGAGCGTCAATCAAACAAGAAGGGCGAGAGCCACAAAACATCAGCACAGCCAGGCCTTATCAGAACACCTCTGCTGAAGCACTCAGAAAAGGCTTTGCTGTTCCATTATATAAGTGAAGAAGCAGGTCAACAGGTTGACCACCATTCTAGTTTAATAGAATAAACTAGAGTTGCTCTCAGTAGCATGAATAACCATAATGCGTGTCTCTTAAGGTGGCGTGACTCATTCCCGACTCCTGCACAAAGTTTTGCTCAAGTTGGTTTAATAGTCGATCATTTTGGAAGATATAAAAAAAATTTGAAGATGGAAAAAAAAAAAAAAAAAAAATTTTTTTAAAAAAAGAGCGGAGCTCTAAACTTATTTTAGAAACCTCAACCCCCCCGCCCCCAAAAAAGAGATTTTTATATCTGTGTGGGGGGGTTTTTGGGGGGCAAACAAACCGACAAACGGTTTCTGGTGGAGAACATCGTGAACGTCATTTGGAAAGTGAAAACAGGAACGTCGGCATCAACGCCATGACCTCAGCTCAAAAACCACACGGAACCAAACCTAATCTTATAAACTCAAACCTATAAATAGGTAATAAAACACTGTTGGGGCCCAGAGGGCTGGAGTCATTTGGAGAAATCCAATTGGATGTTATTTCCTCCATTAGGAGGCATCTGTTATCTATTAGCTGTGGGCTTTTACTCATTAAAAGCTCATTTTTTAGTATTATTCTAGTCAACATGACTAGCACGTTGCTATCTCGCATGCAATCTATGACACATGCAGTGGTGTTAAAAAATTGTTTGCCCCTTTCTTGTTTTCTTTTTTTTTTGTTTTGCATGTTTGCCACATTTAAATATTCCAGATCATCAAACAAATTGAAATATTAATCAAAGACAACACAAGTAAACACAAAATGCAGCTTTGTGTGGAAAAAAATTGGTTGCCCCCTAAACCTAGTAACAGGTGAAGTCAAGCGCTCGCCGTAAGCCTCACACAGCGCTGCGGGGGAAGTTTAGCAAAATTATTTTTGCAGAATTGCTTTACTTTTGCCACAGTAGTTTGAGATGAATAAAGTCTTTCTTAGAGGATCCAAACTGTGTTTCTACAAAAAGGACCGACTGAGTTATTTCCCTCCGAGGTCAGGCTGAGGCTGTTATCAGGAGTCCTGCTGAAATAGAAACTAAATAAATGTTGAAAATGACAAAAAAAAAAAAATTCACGTTTGTCATCTTCTACTGTAATGTAGGTCATTGTTTGATCGACTCCAGCTGGTAAACCATATGTGGACACCCCAACACAGAAATTAGCTACCCCTGAAAACATCCAAAAACAAAAGTGTTTCATATATTTTTCTGGTAGAACAAAAATTTCTTTGTCGTTTTGTGAATGTAGGACGTCTACTTCTGCTTCTGGAAATGGTTCCAACACACGATTCCAAATAACAAGACGTAGAAGGTAGAACCGTCAACATGACAGTCCGGAAACACTCTAGGTACTCGTATTGGAACGCCCCCCCCCCCCCCTACAGATTTAAACGTCGTTCTCGTGCCACGTGCGGCGCCTCAGGAAAAGGGCGGACCATCCACCGACATGTGGTCTGTCGCTTAGATTCAATTAATAAGACTGTTTTGTTTTGCTTGTTCTGAAATCCAACCACACAATGAGGCAGGAAGTCACGGGCGTGAACTCTGGTGACCCTTGACTTGTGAGAAACTCAGTTCGGACTCAGTAATCCGTCAGAACTTATAACACGTACGTTATCCTTGCTGAAGCACGCTGAAGAACACAAAAGCTGTAAGTGGCTTCGAAAGGGGAACAATAAATTGCGCCTGATTAAAACACTCCGTTGTTCCCCTTTCCAAACCGACTGTAAACACACGTCTGCTCATAAAACACACGGAAGCGTGGTCACATGATAACGCAGGAACGTGAGGCCGTTGTCACGGCTTTGTTCGCGTTGCAGATATTAAACAGCTCCCATCAGAAATACACTCGTCCGGTTTGACGGCCTTGATCCCCAAACACATGACAAAAACCCGTTTGTGTTCCCCGTCAGATAAATATTAGCATCTCGTAGACGTCTGATAAACACCACCACCCCCACCCCCACCCCCGCTGGAGCGACGCCCAGACGAAACACCGGGATTTCAGGGAATTAGCTGCAACATATTTGACTGTTAATCTCATTCTCTGCTTGAATCTGCCCTCCTCCAGGAGTTCACGCTTCCCTTCGGGCTGGATTTTAATTTTTCCTCATAATAATATCATCGTTTCTAATCCAGGGTATTAAAATCTGCTAGTTTTTAATACTGAATAAATCCTTTACACCTGATCTGTTCGGGTCTACTGATGCATAAAAACTTAAAACGCTGCTCGCCAAACCTCCCACTGTTTAAAACTGCTTCATTCTGATTAGATTAACGCTAATCTGATCTGATAATCTGACAGATAATGACTTGAGCTCCATGAGAATTCAGATCCCAGACTTCTACAGGTATTAAATGAGCAACATAAAACAGTTTTTCTTATTAATCCAGCTGTTCCTGGGGACACATGGATTAAGATTATGTTTAGTTTTAATCCAGTCGTTCATAAATAACTGAAGTTATGATTTATTTGTTTTTAGACACACAGAAACGAAGCCAGTGTCATTTTTTGTACATATTAGAGAAATTACATTAATACCCAAAGCACGTATAAAAAAAAACTTCAGTCAAATATTGATAAATCAATAGTCAATACAATTATGTCCAATCATCCCACAGGATGAGTGATGTCACGTTCCCGCTCATACATCACGTGTCATCACATTTTAACACTGAAACATAAGTTTTTGCGCACAAACACAAAGCACCGTGGCGCGACACTGAACACGTGGCGCAAACGACGAGAAAAGAGCGCGAAGATGGATCTGCGAGCTAAAAACGAGGTTTTAATCTGTTTTAATCCCCTTTAAATCATCCAGTCAACACTCCACTTCTGTCCCGGAGATGTGAAAGTTCTGTTCGCTCCGATTCTGAATCTCATCGGGCGTCGAAACCTCCGATGGTGAATCTGCGTCGTTTTCCTTCGTCTTGCGGTAAATCACCGCACCTGTCAGGTCGAACAGAGACAACCTCGCCCGTTTCGTGAAGCGTTGAAGCTTCACCAGGAAATCATCGTGTCCCACTACGTAGATTAACGGGTTTAAGGTGCTGTTCAGACACGCCAGGAACCTCCCGACCTGATGCGCAACGTAGATGTCTCGGAAGCTGCGGTAGCAAATCCCGTCCAGCTTCCAAATCCGAGTGGTCAGGTTGGCGTTTCTGAACACGTGGTAGGGGATGAAACAGATGGAGAACAGGATGACCAGGATCACCACCAGCTTCAAGCATCGCTGCTTCAGCAGAGGGTTGACGTTCGCGTTTTTGGCCAGAACCATCACGACGTGTCCGTAACACGCCAGGATGATCACCAGAGGGATGGCGAACCCGGTGAGGGTCCAGGCGATGCTGTAGGGCAGGTAGACTCTGACCAAGTCGTTGGAGGTGGTGTCAAAACACGAGTGGGGTAGTTTGGAGTCGTTCTTTTCAAAGAACATGTCAGGAAGGATCTGAACGATGACGCAAATCCAAACCATGGCGCTGATCGCCAGAGAGTGGCGGCTGCGGATTTTCCCCAACACCCTCATGGGGTGCACGATGCCCAGGTACCTGTAGATGCTGATGCAGGTGAGGAAGCCGATGCTGCCGTAGAGGTTGAGGTTGAAACAGAAGCGGGTCACCTTGCAGAACGGCTCCCCGAACTGCCAGAAGCTGTTCCGCGCGTAATAATCCACCAGGAACGGCAGCGTGAGCAGGTAGAGCAGGTCCGCCACCCCCAGGTTGAGCATGAAGATGTTGATGTTCCCGATGTCGTGCCAGTTGACGCACACGCTCCTCAGCCCCCAGATGTTGGACAGCGTCCCCACCAAGAACACGACGACGAACGCGGGGGGGAGAAAAGTGTGCGTAAAGTTGAGGTTGATGCGCTCGCAGGAGCCGAGAGAGTTGTTTTGAGACATCTTTGGAGGGTTTTAAGGTGATTTTCCGATCAGGTTGGGCGTCTTCAGAGGGAGGGGGGAGCACCAGGGGCTCGGACCACACCGCTCCTCCGACTGGAGTCCGGCAGAGCCATGCTGAACTGGAGCCAAAACGCGCGTAAAAGCGCCCGCCCACAGCGCTTTGTGGAGGCGCGATTAGAAGAGCCTCACATGGAAACAGACTGTCAGACCCAGAGAACAAATCCAGTGACTTATGGAGCATCATCACCACTTCCTGTCTGGGTAGAAGTCATTTTCTAAACCTGAAACCTCACATTCTGCACAGAATAAAGTGATTTCCTTGGCGTGTGTCATCCTTCACTGTGAAACACACCTCACCTTTGTCAAACACTGGTTGTGTAATTTTTTTTTTTTTTTTTTACATCAAGATAGTAGACCTGACTTGAATTCAATGCAATGTCTGTGTATCGTGTCTAACATTTGTTCAGTGTTTTTTCTTTTTTTTTTGTCAAAACCAAATCAGGTAAGGAGGAGGTAGCTGACATGAACATTTTAGAATATTATCAATACTTTTCCCTCCAGCCACACATTTGCAAGGATGTGTAATGGAACTATTTGGATCTAACTTGTGACAGAACTCTATTTGATGTTTGGAAAGGGACTTGTTCATCAAGTCAAGGTGTCACTTCACCCGATAACCGCTTTCATACACTTTCATTATTTTTATTTGACGTCGTGAAGAAAACATTTCCAGATCGACGCCTCGACTTTAATCCTGTTTAATCATCTAATGAGCAATTTGCAAAGAAAACTTGTGCTGAAACAACAAACATCTAGGTTGCCACGGAAGCGGTGGTTTCCACATCTTGAGCGCACGTTTGGCTCCCATGTGTTGTTTTCAGGTGCTTCGTGTTGGAAGAAGACTGGGCGGGATTCAAATGATAAGATGAGGTCACATGATCATTTACAGTTAAATACAGGAGGTACAATATGACTGGAGGTACCTGTTTTAAATTCTGAATACATATTACCGCATAAATATTAATGCATGCTTTCAAATGTGAGTGCATTCGTATGGAAATGCGTATTTGCACGTCTCATGAGACAGCCACTCAATTGATCTCCGTAGCTTCCCGCGCGGCTACGTCGTCATACGTGTACGTTTGACCATCTTCCTCCTCTGGTTTCCTTCGGGGACGGGACCGGCCCATCTTCTTGCGGCTGGACGCACTTCCTCCTCACATCCAGGAGACGCCGGCCGAGCCCGGCGACCGGCGGCAGGCGGAGACGCTGCAGGAGCAGGACTCGATCGCCATCACCTGCTGCTGGATGAGGCTGCCCTGAGGGCATCGGAAAAGCATCCGCAGTGTCCTGGTGTGGGTGGGGGTGCAGCAGCGTCCGTCCGGACAGGCGGCGGCACAGAACCTGGGACGGTAGGCCCGGGTGCTCCAGCAGCCCTGATGTTCAAGGTGCATGGGGAGAGGAGAGCTGTAGCTGCTCTCACACAAACCCGACGCCTGGAAGACACGATTCCAGGTGTAATCAGGTGTGTGCACAAAGTCAGACAAGCACAAGTACACAAGAGCAGTTATGACTAGCTGGGACTGGATTGATGTCTGAGTACTTCTACATCTACAGGCATGTGCAGACATGGTGCGAAGCCAGCAATAACAACAAAAAGTTAGCTAGAGAGTTACCTACAAGTGTTAGCCGTCAGTGTTTTTGTCTTAAATTTAAGGAAAGTATAAAAACCAGTGGTTCCTCACTGAGGAAAAGACAGGAGGAGAGTTAGATGGAGGCAACTGATTCGCTGTGGCGACCCCCAAAGGGAAAAGCCCAAAGGAGAAGAAGAAGAAAATAAGAACGAGTGGTTAGCTGGACAAAGTAAGAAAGACAAACTTAACACTTTCTAACGGACTGGAAAGAGGATTTTTTTTTCCCACTATAACATCTTCGAAGTGCCTTTGTCTCATCTACCAGTGTACCATCTCACTGGCGAAGAAACGGAAACGTGGAGCGTCATTTTCGGACTGATAGAAACTATGACACCAACTTTTCGCTGAAAAGTGAACTGGGAATGAGAAGAGGTGAAGGAACTGCAAAGCAAGTTGTCCGGACAAAAGTCGTTTTTCTCACAGCCAACTTCAAAACTGAATCATCGTTCCGGTTGAGTCGCGTCAATTTTAAGGACAAGAAGTCCTTCCAAGACGGAGAGACGGTAAAAGAGGCATTGGTTGAAGCAGCTGACTCAGCTAATTAATAAATAGTTCATGCTTTCAAATGAAAGATGCAACATCTCTCCTTAAAGCTGCAGATGATTTGGCAAACTACCAGACGTCAGACTTGGAGATCCAATGGAGATTGATGTTTGTCAGAGTTTCAATGGCTGATTCCATTCAGTAGGATGTTAGCCTGCACAGCCCTCAGGGGCAAACTGTCTTTGAATGCTCTCTCCTAGAACAGATTTATGTGCTAAATGCTTTTAGCCTAAATTCTGCTATGAATATTTCACCTTAAAGAGACTGTAACATAAGGTTTTCAAATCTATTTTTGGTTTAGTTTCTTTCTTTCTCTACTTTCTTGTTTCCATCTCCATCTTCTTCAGTTGTTCAGGAAAGTGTTGCATCAGTGGGTTCCTGGGAAGCTGCAGAGCGTTTCTCTGGAAAATAAAAACCTCCCTGCCAACCTAACAATCAGCCACGGGGTGACTAGAAATGAAACTATATTTGGATGAAATGATCCTTTACTTCTCTTGCCAGTGATGTGAGATAACACAGATTCTCTGTTGTTGTACTTCCCTAAGACAGCAAACGGTAGCAAGACGTAAATCCTTGTATTCCACGGAACAAATGACTGCTTTCCACTGAACAAACCAATGATCCAGTGCAGGACATATCTGAAATTGTTGCAGTGCATGGGAAATAAACCTTTAATCTCAGTGAGGACATCATTCTTTACTCTGTATAGGTCTTCTAGTTCCAGGGAACTGGGGCTGTTTATACAGGAAACACATTGCTAACTCCATCTGATTGTATCGCTCGCATCCGTGTGTTTCCCGTAATGACTGCTGAGAAGAAGTTGGTCAAAACGCAAATCACTTTCACTTAAGTGGACTGTTTCTGGGGAAAAATATCAGATATAATTGAATAAACAACATTCATAAATGATTTTCACATTGTTTGGGTGGAACTTTTATTTGAAATGTGTCTGATTGATGAGGGTTCATTGTGCACTGACCAGCTGCAGTCCCCAGAGCCCTGGCAGGAGGTTCTGGCACGGCCTGACCCAGCATAGTCTGGTCTGGGTCTGCAGGCGACAGGCCCAGTTCCTGTTGGTGGTGCGGGTGGAGACGCCCTGGCCACAGCTGTGGGAACAGGGGCTCCAGTCTGAGGCCCACTCAATGCAGTTGGGGTCAGAACCGTACGACCTGGTCCTGTAGTCCTGAAGGGTCCGCTCTGCTGGAAATCAGCAAAGCAGAAGAAAGTATTCTGTGTTTGCGTCGAACTGAAAGTTGTTTGAAGAGAGCGGCTCTGAGAGCACGCGTTCAGCCAGAAACGGCGTGAGGTCGGTCCGCTAAAAATAGCTCTCGCAGATGTTTCACACATATGTGATCGCCCTGACGCCTCTTTGGTAAAGAAATCTGTTTATCTAGTCACGGCTGAAAAGCAACCTGTAGGTCCACGAGTCCAAACACCTGCCGCGCAGATTTTAACTGCAAGTTTCAGGTATTAACAGGAAATATCTAAAAATCATCTCGATGCAGATGTAAAGATGAACACAAACGTGTCTCTGAGGGCTTCAGAATGCAGGTGGTCCTCAACATAGAACTGTAGTACTGTAGGTTACAGGTGGTCCTCAACATAGAACTGTAGTACTGTAGGTTACAGGTGGTCCTCAACATAGTACTGTAGTACTGTAGGTTACAGGTGGTCCTCAACATAGTACTGTAGTACTGTAGGTTACAGGTAGTCATCAACATAGTACTGTAGCACTGTAGGTTACAGGTGGTCATCAACATAGTACTGTAGTACTGTAGGTTACAGGTGGTCCTCAACATAGTACTGTAGTACTGTAGGTTACAGGTAGTCATCAACATAGTAGTTTAGTTCTGTAGGTTACAGGTTGTCATCAACATAGTACTGTAGTACTGTAGTTTACAGGTGGTCCTCAACATAGTACTGTAGTACTGTAGGTTACAGGTAGTCCTCAACATAGTACTGTAGTACTGTAGGTTACAGGTAGTCATCAACATAGTACTGTAGTACTGTAGGTTACAGGTGGTCCTCAACATAGTACTGTAGTACTGTAGGTTACAGGTAGTCCTCAACATAGTACTGTAGTACTGTAGGTTACAGGTAGTCATCAACATAGTACTGTAGTACTGTAGGTTACAGGTAGTCATCAACATAGTACTGTAGTACTGTAGGTTACAGGTAATCCTCAACATAGTACTGTAGTACTGTAGGTTACAGGTAGTCCTCAACATAGTACTGTAGTACTGTAGGTTACAGGTAGTCATCAACATAGTACTGTAGTACTGTAGGTTACAGGTAGTCATCAACATAGTACTGTAGTACTGTAGGTTACAGGTGATCCTCAACATAGTACTGTAGTACTGTAGGTTACAGGTAGTCCTCAACATAGTACTGTAGTACTGTAGGTTACAGGTAGTCATCAACATAGTACTGTAGTACTGTAGGTTACAGGTAGTCATCAACATAGTACTGCAGTACTGTAGGTTACAGGTAGTCATCAACATAGTACTGCAGTACTGTAGGTTACAGGTAGTCATCAACATAGTACTGTAGTACTGTAGGTTACAGGTAGTCATCAACATAGTACTGTAGTACTGTAGGTTACAGGTAGTCATCAACATAGTACTGCAGTACTGTAGGTTACAGGTAGTCATCAACATAGTACTGTAGCACTGTAGGTTACAGGTGGTCATCAACATAGTACTGTAGTACTGTAGGTTACAGGTGGTCCTCAACATAGTACTGTAGTACTGTAGGTTACAGGTAGTCATCAACATAGTACTGTAGTACTGTAGGTTACAGGTAGTCATCAACATAGTACTGTAGTACTGTAGGTTACAGGTGGTCCTCAACATAGTACTGTAGTACTGTAGGTTACAGGTAGTCCTCAACATAGTACTGTAGTACTGTAGGTTACAGGTAGTCATCAACATAGTACTGTAGTACTGTAGGTTACAGGTGGTCATCAACATAGTACTGTAGTACTGTAGGTTACAGGTAGTCCTCAACATAGTACTGTAGAACTGTAGGTTACAGGTAGTCATCAACATAGTACTGTAGTACTGTAGGTTACAGGTAGTCATCAACATAGTACTGTAGTACTGTAGGTTACAGGTGATCCTCAACATAGTACTGTAGTACTGTAGGTTACAGGTAGTCATCAACATAGTACTGTAGTACTGTAGGTTACAGGTAGTCATCAACATAGTACTGTAGTACTGTAGGTTACAGGTAGTCATCAACATAGTACTGTAGTACTGTAGGTTACAGGTGATCCTCAACATAGTACTGTAGTACTGTAGGTTACAGGTAGTCATCAACATAGTACTGTAGTACTGTAGGTTACAGGTAGTCATCAACATAGTACTGAAGTACTGTAGGTTACAGGTAGTCATCAACATAGTACTGAAGTACTGTAGGTTACAGGTAGTCATCAACATAGTACTACAGTACTGTAGGTTACAGGTAGTCATCAACATAGTACTGAAGTACTGTAGGTTACAGGTAGTCATCAACATAGTACTGTAGTACTGTAGGTTACAGGTAGTCATCAACATAGTACTGCAGTACTGTAGGTTACAGGTAGTCATCAACATAGTACTGTAGTACTGTAGGTTACAGGTAGTCATCAACATAGTACTGTAGTACTGTAGGTTACAGGTAGTCATCAACATAGTACTGTAGTACTGTAGGTTACAGGTAGTCATCAACATAGTACTGTAGTACTGTAGGTTACAGGTAGTCATCAACATAGTACTGCAGTACTGTAGGTTACAGGTAGTCATCAACATAGTACTGTAGTTCTGTAGGTTACAGGTAGTCATCAACATAGTACTGTAGTACTGTATGTTACAGGTAGCCCTCAACATAGTACTGTAGTACTGTAGGTTACAGGTAGTCATCAACATAGTACTGTAGTACTGTAGGTTACAGGTAGTCATCAACATAGTACTGCAGTACTGTAGGTTACAGGTAGTCATCAACATAGTACTGTAGTACTGTAGGTTACAGGTAGTCATCAACATAGTACTGTAGTACTGTAGGTTACAGGTAGTCATCAACATAGTACTGTAGTACTGTAGGTTACAGGTAGTCATCAACATAGTACTGTAGTACTGTAGGTTACAGGTAGTCATCAACATAGTACTGTAGTACTGTAGGTTTCAGGTAGTCATCAACATAGTACTGTAGTACTGTAGGTTACAGGTAGTCATCAACATAGTACTGTAGTACTGTAGGTTACAGGTAGTCATCAACATAGTACTGTAGTACTGTAGGTTACAGGTAGTCATCAACATAGTACTGTAGTACTGTAGGTTACAGGTAGTCATCAACATAGTACTGTAGTACTGTAGGTTACAGGTAGTCATCAACATACAACATACTGAACCACAAACACAATTGGTTCTGAAAGGATGTTCCTAAGTTGAATTGTTCGTCTTTATCTCTTAAATTTACATCTCTAATCTCCATTTGAGGCAATCTAATGTCATAACTACTCTACGTAAGTTCTATTCCCCAAGACTGACCAGAAACATTTACATTAAAACAACACACGATAAAATCAAATACAGGTTAAGGTCGTTTTGAGTTCAGTCGTTATCAATTATACGTCAGTTTAAAACAAAATACTCACAAAAATAAAAATCAAGTTTACTTCATTTCACTGGATTTAACGTCTGTCCACCACAAATACTGGCCTCTAAAATTCACTAGAAAACAGTTAAAAGCTCATAATATCATGTTACTGCACAATAAATCAGAATAAAAACATGTAATCGTTAAAATACGTATGTATAGTTCCAATATCTGCTGTCAAGTGTCACTCGTGATTCACATGATTGTTTTAATCCAGTTTAGTTTACGGTAATTTTTAATCCTCATAATTTCTTCCTTGAGAAGAAGAAGAACAAAACACTTCAAGGAACCATCCACCAGTTTTTAAGATCATCAACAACAACAGTCAGAGTCACTGCTGATGCTACTGTAGCTACTGTAGCATGTAGCATGTAGCTTAGCTTTAGAGTGAAGGAAGAGGAGGAGGGAGGAGTTACTGTGGGTCAGAGTCAGAGTTGTCATCAGAGAGATGGTCTCCACTACCACTATCTTCACAAGCCTTTACTTCAACATCCATGATAAACAGTAAAGTAACCAAGGTATGAAGCCTGACGCTCTGAGATGCTAACAGAGACAACACAAAACAACAAGAAGGGGGTGGGGGGGGGTGAGTGTTGGAGCTGCGTTAATGCAGCAGTGCTGCCCCAACAGGGGTTGTGGCAAAAAGGGGAACTACAGGACAATAGTCGAATATAGTGAAGCTGGTTTGTTCGTATCTCTGAATGTTTGTAAGTCAAATACTCATATATTGAGGACTGCCTGTACTATTAAATGAAGCTCTCACTCTGTCAAGGGTTCTTAAATGTCACTACAGTTCTTCCTTCAATTATGTACTGGTCTGTATTTCCAGTCTGGTTTTCAGACCATCAACCCCGTTACCTGCTGGTGGGTTTGACTGAATGCTGTTGTCTTGGCCGTCACACACCCACTCTTTGCAGCAGCGCCCCGGCGGCCTCACCAGCTGAGGGTTGGGGCAGTTATCAGCAGGCCTCTGCAGATCGTCACTGCACAGGGGCACGCAGGTCACCCCTCCCCCCAAGCAGTGACAGAGCTGGGAACAGGACGGCTGAAATACCTGCCCCTCCTGCAGCCGCCGGCCATCCACGTCACAGCCCAGCTCATTCCGATCTGCACCAATCACAGAAACGACTTGTTAAACTCTCGTGGACAAATGATCCATACATAGTCGGAGTGTTTTGTAGTCGCACCGACACACTGTCCCAGTTCTCCGGGGAAGCTGCTGCTGTAGTCGCACTGCAGCCCTCGCCGGGCGTCACAGGGCAGCCGGTCACTGCAGGCCTCGCCCTCCTGCCGGGCGCACACCTGGCAGCATCCGCATCCGTCGAGCATCAGAGGAACTCCAACTGGGCAGCGCGGCCCAATGGGTGGGCACTGACATGGCCCGGAGCACCCCTGGCACCACCCCTGGAGAAAGGGTAACCATGATAGGGAAACGGGGTTATCTGGAGACATCGTTGTGCACAGCTTTTTTTATGGACGCCTTTCCGCCTCCACCCCACAGGAAGTAGAAGTTCATGAGTGTCTTATTAATGATCTGCTGGGTGAGAACAAGTTGTTGAAGATAAAAAAAAGTCTGATCGCTGCAGATGCATCATCTGAAGTATAGTAATTATCTTAGCAGCTCCGTTACTGAAGAGGTCCAGGAATTAGATGGTGATCCAGGTCAGGATTCATGGCCACGCGTTCCTCTAGCTGTTCCCAAGGACCAGACAGTCACATCTCCACCAGATGATTGATAAAGCCTCATCCAAAACTCAACCTCACTGGCTTTTCACCGTAATTTAAGGTCACTTGAGTTGGAACAAACCTGGATCAGGTCAGGTCATGGATACCAGTCCTCTGAATGTCTTTTGTCCACCTTTATCGAACCCCTAAACTCGATGGTAGACTGGTAGTAAAACACTGATAGATAAATTAGGACAGTATCAAATTCTAAATCGCTAAATTTGGAACCTGATGTTCTGCTGCTCTAATGTGAGCAGTTGCGACAGGAAGAGGCTGGCAGTGTTTACTTCAGTTGAAGCAGCATTGCTGTTAACCACACGGTAACCACACCTCAGGCGACCGTACGCCTGAGGCTCACCTTCAAAAACGCTCTCATACACGGATCAGTGTCAACGCAAATTAAAAAAAACAAACATCTCAGGTTTGGACTACAACACAAAAAACAGAACTGAAAAACAAGATTGTTCCCTCCTACTCGTGATAGGAAGCAGGTGCAAGACTCTCTCGCCTTCACATTTACAGTAAGATAAAGACATGTTTCCATCATCTCCTCTGATTGGCTGATTTAAACATTTCCCAGCAGCTGGTTCAGCGTTTGCACATGTTGAGATTCAACAATCCGTTCAAAGAGTGTGGGTTTAAGTTTGACTTTCTTAAACTTAACCCTTTCCTGAACGTTAAATTTCAAATTGTAGCTCAAATCGATTTTGTATTTTTTTATTAACTTTTGGGTCTTTAAGACGAGATGATAATATTTTGGTTTTCGCCCCACGTGAACCGGAAGACGTCTGTGAATAATCGTCCTCTTCAAGACGTCCTCCTGTCTCTGGTGCCCCACCTGGTAACGTTCTGACGGGTCCCTTCTCCTTCCATCAATCATGATCATTATCATCATGGTCGTCACAGAGAAGGAAACCCTTTAGTGTGGAGGTATGAAGACTGTTCCACCTCTCATTTCTTCGGGTCTCACCTGAGTGATGATGATGATGCTCAACAGCAAAGAGAAAAGCAGCTGAGAGTCTCTTCTGTTCGTCTTCATCATCTCCATCCTCGGCTGTCCTCCTGTCATCTGGTCTTCCTCCCTCCTTAGAAGCCGGGTGAATAACAGCCCATCTCCACTCGTTTATACAGCCCAGGTTCTGATGTCACAGCTGATGGACTGCAAAGTAAACTGAGAGGAGAATGAAAACCCTCCTCCTCCTGCCGATGTCCTGGACTGTCTTCACGTAGAGTAGCTGAAACGCTGCTTTATCCCGATTTGACCAATTCATTTGTTTAGAGACTTTTCATCAGTAGTGACATAAAACAACTTATCCAAGTGCTCAAGATTAAATCAAACACACATGTATTCATTAATAAGGGTTTAAATGTTGTTAACCAACATTAAGGTCAAGTTACATTCAAATGTAAACCTGAGAAAAACAACTTTAATTTACTAAAATCAAAAACTACAGAAATGAAGAACAATGTGGACGCGTAGTGTTAAGATTTAGATTGGGGTTAGGGATTAGGGGTTATGGTTAGGATTTGGGTTACGCTGTCATTTTTTCTAGAACATTATTTCTACAATATGTAGACTTTTTTTGGGTTAGGGTTAGGATTATGTTGGCATTTTTTGGACCATTTTTTATAGGGTTACTGTTGGGGATTAGGGTTAATGTCAAGGTTAAGGATTCAGGTTACAGCAAAGGGTTAGGGATTAGGGCTAGTTAGTTTAACTCCGCATACTTCTACAAGGAGAGGCTTGGCTGTGACTTAGCAATAGCTTCATGCCGTAGATGCTATGAAAGTATTAAATGCCAGCATTTCCTGTCATGGACTGAACAGCTCAGAACATCAAAGTAGATCAGAGCAGAAGCGGTGATATTATCTAATTTGTTAACTTGAAATCAATCTAATGTACGTGTGGTGTACGGTAACTTGTCTCTCCTTACAGCGATGTCTAACAATGATAAATCAACAGAGGTTTCCTGTTCCACACAAAGTGCAGATGACAGTAAAACAAACCATCAACTAGTGACGACACAACGAAGTGACAGTCGACTCACGATATAGAGAGACTATGATCAAGTCCACATTTACTGTGAAGAACTGAAACTATAATCTAGAGGAAGGATCTGAAAACCCCCTTGAGAACCTGATGGAACAGAATGCAGTACAGACGTTCTACCACCTGGTAGCGCTGTTGCCTATGTTGAACCTTGAACTGTCTTGGTGTAACCTCTGTATTATTTCCTCTGCAGAAACGACTTCTGATCCAGGTTGGGTTTTTTTTGTTGTTGTTGTTATGAAGATGATTTCCCATAATCCTTCACTGTTAGTACTCAATGCAAATCCTGCTCTGCAGCAGTAGGTGGGGCAGTTGTCCCATTTAGAGGGATTTAAGGTGAACTTCAGTCTTATTAACATCTCATTAGTTGTTTTTCTAAACTAATGCTGAGGCAATTACAGTTTCTGCTCACTGTTCACTGATTGGCTGATCGTAGGCTGAATTATTAAGTTAAATGAATCCACTTAACGTAAATGAAGTGACTGATCTGGACCAGACCAGCTGGAGGGACAGTCGATCTACTCTTCTTCACCCCAAGGGGGCAGACATGGTGCGACTCGTCGATAACGTGAGATCAGCAGACTCTCAAAGGCATCCTGCTTTTGCATGCCGACCGTTCGACGTTTCAAATTCCAGCTGTGCATTGTGGGTAAGTCCCAGGGTGAATGGGTTCACTGTTGTTAGCGTGTGGCTACACAGAATCAGGGTTTGTCAAGTCCAGTTTCTCTTCAGCTCCGACACAAAGGCCAGTGGAAGCTCACGGTGGAGACAAGTCACGCTCCAACGAGTACAGAGAAACAAATAAATCTCTGTGATTACAATTGTATTTAGAGGGCTGCCTGTTATATAACAGTGTTGTAAAGTTTATTTGTCCATGATGGGAACTTTAAGGTTTGGTAGTGTTAATGACCTGAGAATAAAACTAATTCCACCTGATTTAGGAGAACTTTGTTGATGAGATTTTTATACAATTTTCATTTGTATTGCCAGTGTTTGGCCTTGATGAAGACTTCCAAAGTTTCTCAGCTGACTGGAGCTGCGGAAACACCAGCCAGGGTGACAGTTTAACAGGTAAACACACACACACACCTGTTGACTCTCTTGTTCCCATCATCTTCTGACACCATTTCCTGTGTACTGGCAGTTGATATCCAGTTCATGCCATCCAATAGCATCCGGATTCGGCTCAAAATGATTGTTTGACTTCAACACCAACAGAGAGTCAAGTCTGATCAAATGTCCGCCTGACAATTTCACCTCTACTCTGTAACCTTTCCTGACCAACTAACCGCCAATCGACGGTGATGTACTTCGAAAATCCAGCGTTCTGTCATAACAAGGAAGACTTTGCCTCTGAGGTAAACAGAGTTGGGTTCCAATTGATATTTGTCAAATCAAAGGACAAGCCAAGACAGGCCCAGAAATGACTTGCTCCTATTTGCTGGTTGTATCTCTAACACACTTCAATCATCGTTTAAAAAAAGAAACAGGCATGAAGACGGATTAGAGGTATTTCAAACCTTTATTGAAATAGAGCCCCGATATGTACAAACTCATTAAAAACAAACTTTCATTCAATCAAATGGCTTCAGGAACAATCACAAAACGGAAAATTCTGTTGAAATAATAATGGATCAAGTCATCGGAACATAAGGTCCAAATGTGTGGTACAGGATGAGCCGCGTCTGGATTATAATAATCCAGGCAGGTAGATTTGCATAGAGAAGAGCGTCGCGTGCAGAACAAGTGACAATGTCTCTGCAGACATTGGTATTCCAGCACTGGAAGAAACCATAATATAATCGAGCTACGGGAGCGCGGATGAAATCAGTTTGGAGGCTTCGCTAAAACATCATCAACTAAAAAGAAAGAAAATAAAAGCATTTCGTCAGGAATCAGATTCAATCCGGAAAAATAAAACACTGTCAGCAATGGCTCTGCTTTAGCAAACATATCTCCAGTCGTCTTTTCCATCCCACACAATCAAAAAGCCCACACTATAAAGTAACACTAGGGTGAGGAGCCCAGCTGTTGGTGTGCAAACATCAATGTAAACCCAGTTTCTCACGATGCATAAGTTAAAACCCGTCAAGTCAGAAAACAACGGCGCAACGCTTCCTCCAAACCCCAAGTGATGCATTCATGATCAAACAAAACTTCACCCACTGAAATCTGCCAGGTTCCGTCGATAAACCGAGGAATGTCCAGTAGGAAACACGAAACGACGGCGAAGCAGAAGAACGTGAAGAAATGAGGTAGTACAACTAAAAAAAATAACGGGATTCTAGTCAGCCATTCAGGTTCAGCTCGGGGTTAATGTTCCACGACGCCTCTGAACTCGTCCTTACTCACATTCCACCTTTGACCACAGGCAGGGTCTCCCTGGAACACACCTGTGATTGATTTCAAATGAGTGATTATCTGGATAATAAAGCGTTAGTCATCACGAGGCGCACCTGAACTCTGAAGACCACTGTAGAGCTACTCGTCTAAGCTCCCTTCCAGAAAGAAACGATTTTACTTAAATAGCATCCCAAATACTAACGTTGGAATTTTGGACCATCCTTTATCACACATTAACCTTTACAGAAAACCCTCAGGAACACCCTGAATACTGCTACCAATAATCAGACGAAACTACAGCAGCCACAATTTAGCTGGCAAGGCACAATAGGTATGGAGAATTTGATCATAGTGGAAATAAGATTACTTATGATGTGAACTACAGGTTGCCAAATAACCGACTGTCCTCCTCAAAGGCAGAGAGACGGGGTGAATCAAAACGGGGCGTGTGGAACGGTCACATCAACACACAACAACTAAAAATACTACCAGAGTAAAATTAGGTGAAGAACAGCCCATCAGGGGTTGTTGCTGCTGCGAGGCTAACGGAACCATCTACTACGTTTGACACAGTGGTCTCAGTGGACTGCATGTTGGATGTCGTTTACTGCAAAGTAAAATACAAGTATAGATTTTCCACGACACGCTCCAAACAGGGAATAACGGGAAGAACTGTGCGCAGCGTCATCACCCAACAGAAGAGCAGGAAGAACGACCCGGACGTGGACGAATACCGACTTTCCACCGACATGTGCAAAGAGATGGTCGAACAAACTGGTTTAAAGGTATCTGAGAGTGTTCTGGACGACATCTCCTCTTATGGAAATGTAAAATTTTGATGACTCGAGACGATTAATAAATGAATGCTAGGAGCACGTTTCCAGGGTGGTAAAATTTAATTTGGAATGAAGTAGCTCCATGTTGCGCACTTTCCTCTGATTTAACACCACTGATGAGATCCTCAGTGTCTTGGGTTTCTTGAATGAGAGAACCCATTTGTTGAATGGTCAGGTTCTAGTAACACAAACTTCCCTGGACCGCTGTTGTAATACCGAGTAACCGACGGCAAAGGAAGTCACAAAAACAGGTGATGCTACATTGAATTTAGAGTCAATCGTCTTTGGAACGATTGTATTTTCCGTTATTGTCCAGACGTCTGTTCTTTCGTTGAGTTTCGGCTGCACCAGTTCAACCACTGACACAGCAAAACCGTTGTGTTTCCTGCTTTTATCATGACTACAACATTGACGACGAAGCAAACATTCTCGACCAGAACTGGCAGATGACTTCCCTGTAAACAAGAGTAATGAAAGCAAAATGTCCTTCGTTCGCCTCCTCCTCAACTTCACAGTCTTCAGATTTAAATGTGGAGACCCTCTAAGGATGCAGTGGCTCCAGACAGAAACACCAGTCTGCAGAAAAAAAACAAGAAGAACAGCTTTTTATTTTTGGAAATTTCATCGACAGATTAATAAACCTCTGAGGTTAGTGGTCCTATGACAGCTTGATTAGGACAAATTTGACATCTAGACAGACATCAAAGCTTGTGTTACCAATAGGTGGTGATGTACATTTTTGTTGTTTGAAGCTTGATGTTATAAACACTCTACGAAAGACACAGCCATTAGTATTACAAGTTTTATTCTCAGGCACAATGTTGTGAGCTGTACTGGACGCTATGGCCCCCTTGGCGATGTGGTCACAGATCCGGTTCCCCAGAGGGGCCACCACTTAGAGCCCCATCAGCTTGTCCTACAGTCACATGATGAGTGAAGCACCAGCGATTGTTGAAAAACAGAGTCACCCCCCCCCCCCCCCCGCCAGTTTCCTTTGCGTCACAATCCGCCCTCGCCAGATTAAATCTGGGTCGACCCAACACAGCGCCCGTGTTTCCAGCGATTAGCCAGGTTCTGTTGGTGGATCCTCACATTTGTTACAAGTGCGGCCGGCTTGTACGTGTTATTGGCCACCGCGTTCACATTTCCAATCACTCCTACTTGGCTTAGCCTTCTCTTGGACACCGTCTCTATAGCAAGGTACTTATATTTTACCCCCATTGGGATAGGAATGATGCCACCGGCCAGACGTGTGTTACCAAGCATGGGTAGCTCATCCTGTGTGTAAATAAGGACACAGCAACTCCTTGGAGTTTAAAAGTGTCCATGGGATATGTAATTTACACAGATAGCACACAAAGGTACAACCATAACTAAGGCTGACATAGAAGCTACTAAAACATGATTTCACCACGGGGGTAACTGGAGCCTGAGACGAGGTATGACGAATCATGTCCTAGCCGAGGTCACGGGTGTGCCGTCAATCACACTGACAGGACAGCTGCCTCCTACATATTCATGGGAGTTCTTCCGCTTCACGTCGGATCAGTGCTCAACATGTCTAACAGTATTCCAGTCTGTAAAACCTGGATTATCTTTCGCTCTGACAATTCGGAGCCTCCGGCCAATCCTGCAGCGCAAACACTTCTTTGTTTGATCCGACTGGCGGCGCCGTGAGAGCAGACGGGTGTGTTGGCGATGTGCAGCCGCTCGACTCGTCGCGGATTCAGGCCGAGTCGATGCGCTCGGTTATGTAACCGACTTATGAAAGGTTCAGGCAGGGATTTACTGCTTTGTCCCGCAGGCGGCTGAGACAACATGTCCCATGCTGACTCGTCGGTTTGACGCGGCACTGGAACCGACAGCTTTGGACGCTCTACTGTCCAAATGTTGTTTTTCAAACGGTGGTGATGTCTGAGCTGAATGACGAGCGTGTGGAACGGAACACTAACGCCCCTTTTAAACGTCGCATCTCAACACTGTATTACTGTACTATTAAAAATGCATACATGTGTATAGAAGGGGGGTTAGAGTGGGGGCACAGAACAGCTTCCTAAATGGTGGTTTTAACCCCTTTCAGGTTAGTTCACGCTCAGTTGTTAGTAGTAATGATTAGCTAGGTAACAAAACCAGCTGACTATACATTTTCCTTCTCACTGTACTTCAGTTTTCCTTGTACCATTTCAAATAACTACTTTTCCAGCAACTATAACTGTTGTCATTTTGTTATTACTGTTTCTAAACTGCAGGATCAACATCTACTAGTCAAACTGACCAACAAGAAATCAAAGAGGAAAAGGCAGCAAGCAGAACAGGAGAGAGACAGTCAGCTGGGACGCCACCCCTCCCCTCAGCCCCAGTCACATAATATGGACGCCTTCCCATCCCCCTCCAAGCGAGGCAGATGATGTAACAGCAAACAAAGACCTGAGACATGTTTCCCCCGTCACGCAGGACGGCTTCTGGATGTTGGTTTGAAACACAAGCAGAACATGTTGTCCAAGTCGGTGCAGAAGTCGTACCTGAGCAGCATTAAGCCGCAGGCAAGACATTACCTCCGACCGCACCCTGTTAACCTTCCACTTTCACACCAGTGAACATCACAAACATGTCACAACACTTAACTGACAGCCATCAAACAGGCCCAAACGAGAAAATTCTGATCTATTAATGGACTCGAATGCCTTAAAGAAGTATGGTGAAGTCTCTCAGGTCACAGTGAAGCACGCAGCGGCGCTTAAAAACACACAAACCTTTTTAGATTTGAGGCTTTGTTGATTTGTGGACTTGGAACAGAGACAAGAACGCCGTGTCTTCTTGTTCTCAGCATTCACTCTATTACTAGCAAATTACCAAAATGCCACTTTGCTAAATCAAGTTCTGCAAGTAAACAATAAGTGCAATATAATAACATCAAAACTAACATAAATCACCAGCTTTGATATCTTTTTGAAAAAAAACCATCTACTTTCCATTAGATTCAGAGTTCACAGTGACTGCTGTTCATTTCTAGGTGGACTAACCCTGACCCTTTACTCCCTCCAACCAGTAGCACCAGTATGCTAACAGACGTCACATTCCATCATCACCACCAGATCCTTAAGGGTAGTTACTACTGTACTTTAAGGAGGTCGCAGTTTTTTGAGACTTAAAATGATTCTATAAAATCTTACAGAAGTCACGGTTCGTTTCTATGCTGATGATAAAACTATAAGTACCTGTAAAACTATCTGATCGGTCATGTGGTACACATAACCTGGTCCATTCTGGCCTGCAGCTCAAAGGCGTTGGGCCGGTCCTGAGGGTTGACGGCGAGCATGTCCTGCAGCAGCCTTCTCACGCCGTCGGACATGCACGACCTGCGTTTCTGTGGGATGTTCAGTACCATTTTGGGATTCTCGAGCAGCGCCTCGCCCACCGGCACAATGTCTGCTCCTTGCCTCACGTAAGTACCCAGCAGCTCCCGCTTAGATTCCGCATCGATGAAGGTAATTCTCTCCAACATGGCCCAGATGATAATTCCCAGAGCGAATATGTCAGCCTTGGCGGTGTAGTGGCCCTCCCACACCTCCGGCGCCATGAAGAAGTCCGAACCGCACGCTGACGACAACCAAAACTTGTTGACGTTGATGCTTTTGTTCTTGTCTTCACCTTCTTTGCCCTCGTGGGTGTCAGCTAAACCCGCACAGACTTTACTCAGGCCGAAATCGGCCACCTTGAGTACGGCGGCGCCCGACTTCTCCGAGATGAGGATGTTGTCGGGTTTGAGGTCCCTGTGGACGATGTTGTTCTCGTGCAGGAAAGCGACGGCGCTGGTCAGCTGTAGCATGAAGCTCTGGTTGGTTTGAGAGTCGGGCTGCCGAGATAGGATGAATTGATTCAGGTCACCGCCTTCACAGAATTCCATGATGAACCAGAGGTAACAAGGCTCCTCTGGGAAGCCCAGCACTCTCTCACCTGTAACAGAAACAGAAACTACACCGTTAAAAAGTCTCATATATAACATCAAGAGATTTTTAAACCACAAAAACCATCAAATCTGGATGGTTTTGAAAATTTACCTGAGAAATCCAGACTAATTTTAAGTGGATTTTAAATGCAATTGTGTGAATTTGAAATTGATTATAATCTGTTTCCCATCTCACTGAATATGTGTCGTCATTCTAGAAGAGGATGTTTCTTGAGAATTTAATTCAAAAAAGCTTTATTTGTCCCAACCAATCCTATCTTTTGCAGCATTGGTACAAAAGACAGGATTGGTACAAATAAAGAAAATGAAGAGTGCAAAGAGCGAAAACCAGCCCTAACACTAACACACACAATAAACAGATATGTACATTATAAACAGGTATTTGCAATGGGGTAATAATATGTATATATATATATATATATTATATATTAAGACCATGGAAATTGTAGAACTATGGATTGACATAACCTTCTCAATCTTTAATTCATTTGATCCACTGTACCAGATTATAGCTTCAAGCTAATTCACATCTGTAAGTGATGTTGAGAAGGTAGTTTATGATCGTTTCTATTTGTACCTCTGCACTCATCATCTACAGAAAGTCTCCCAATGTTTCTAGAACTACAGACAACACCTGACCTGGATGACCAGGTGGCAGGCAGCGAATGGGGTCAGGATTAACAGAAATAAATTCAAAGAAGGACAAGTGCAACACACTGGGCTGAACCCCCCAGCTATGACACCAGACTCCATTTTAGTGAGTGAGTTTGCACTAAATCTCACCCCCCCAGCAAGGCTGTGTCATGGCGACAACAACACTAGGAGTTCCGTTTCCAAAAAGGTGCAAAGTGTTCTTCTGCTCTGCCACTGGGATCATGACGTCACTGAACGCTAAACCAGTCCAATTCAATTAAATGCTAGCAGCTATGACGTAACTATTAGCTTGTGGGCATTTAAATGACCACTAATACAGGAACAGCCTCCAATTTTGGGATCTTAGGGTTAAAAATACTCTTAAAAACGTTAAGTTGGAACCCGATCTGCTGTAATAAACCACTTCCTGAAGCATCGATGATCGCTTGTCGATTGGTGATCGATCGGTGCTGCTGTGATGACTCAGCTGAAACTGCTAGCTTAAGCGGGGGCTCACCTTTCAGGGAAGTCTCCACCAGACGCAGGTACTGTTTGGACCTTTTGTTGCCGTGGCTCATCTTCTGGGCCATCCCGTTCCTCTGCAGCACACACTCCTCCAGCTGCACCACGTTCGGGTGCCGTTTCTCCAGACTCGTCAGCGCCCAGAACTCCTGGAGCGCTAGCTCCACGTTCTCCGGCGCGTCGCAGCGCAGCTTCTTCACGGCAACTTTAGCTCCGGACCTCCGGGCGATGGCTTCGTACACCACGCCGTAGGTCCCCCTCCCCACCTCCCGCAGGAGGTTGTAGCGGGGCGCCATGACCCTCAGCTCCAGGTTGTCCTGCTTGAGCAGGCCGGCGTCCCGCTTCGGGTCATGGTCCTCTTCCGTGTTGCCGACGCTGAGGCACCGCAGCACGTTGGAGTCGTCGGCTCGCGCTCCGGACTGGGCTCTGCTGCGGGCTCGCGCGCTCCTCGTTCTTCTTCGCCAGTTGTCGCCGCCGATGGAGTCCATGATGCGTCACAGCGGAGCCCCTCTCACGGTTCGGTCGCCAAACGGACAAACGTCAACATTTTTTGTCGACGTCCACGCGATTCCTCACGTTTGAATGAGGTAAACAGGAAAGAAAGTGACTTCACAAAGTAGGTTAGAGCGACAGGAGGAGTCCGCCACACGATGTTACAACGGAACATCCGGTCGGGACCTTCAAAATAAAGAATCTTGAATCATCCGGGAACCCCCGCCACAGGTTTGACGTTGAAGAGAGATAGAGGTAAAGCTGTGTTTGTGTGTGTGTTTGTAAACTTTAATGTGTACCCCCATTTTAAAGATACTTTTAACATCGTCATTCATTTTTTTATCAGAAAAATATCCGACTTTGGTCTTACAAATATTACAACTTCCGGTATGTTGTAGCTGCCGTGTGGCGCTTGACGTCATTCATGAGTTGAGATGTACCATTCTGTAAGAACATGGGGTTCCGAAAGTACTTTTTTGTCTTATTGTTTTATCGGTTATAATTTAATGATTGTAAAACGATGTCGAACGAATGAATGCAACTCCTGTTTGTTTGAAAATCCGTTAAATGTCCTTCATTTTGACCTTATCGAGGTGAATGGTGAGGTAAACCTCACATGGACTCGCCTAACAGGTTAGACCCGTAAAACAATATTACCGATCGATCAAAAATTTCGATGACGTAATTAGCAGATTCAGCTGATTTTAGAGTTGTGTTCATCGTTTGCGTGTTTTACCAGAACCATATTGCTAACAACATCCCGTCACCCCCTCCGCGCCTGATGGTTTCGTCCATCCCTCAACCTCTCCAGCGTGTTAATCCACGTGCGCGAGTCTCCACCTTAAGGCACGTGTTAGTGAGCCGCCTGAAGAGGAAGGAGTGTAATAACTATTTTAAGTCAAATTAATCACAAACATTTTACATAAAATTTGTCAATTTTATGTAAAATTTATTTATGGAATCTAAAATTTAAATTTTTTTGATTTATTATGTTTACCACATATGTGTTCATAGTTGATGTTTTCAATGAAAATCTACAGTGTACATAGTCATCAAAATAAAGAAACACATTTAACTGGTAGTGTGTGTGTAAATACTTATAAAATGATGTGAAAAATATGCTAACAAACATGCTGTTATAAAAAGACTATTTCAGAGGATGCTACAGTTCTTGATCAAGTCAAAGTCAGCATTATTGTCGATGTGCCATATATGCACAGATGAAACTGCAGTCCTCTCTGACTCACGGTAAACAGGCAGTACAACACAGGCAGTACAGCATTTCAATCAATAACATCCGTGGACATGCTCAGTCTTCAAAGTCACGGCTGATCATAATCGTCTCGTCTTCGCCGCTTATCCGAAATATGGGTCACAGTTTATGCTGCAGCCTTTCCCAACTGGCTGCAAGGGAGAGGCGGGGTACACCATGGACGAGTCTCCAGTTCATCACAGGAAACCAGGAGCTTTTGTTTTCATGTTTTTATTCATTTGTACACATATTAAATCCATGAATGTAAGATAGTACGATAGAATTTGTATTACAAAGACTGCTAAAATAAAGAATCCTGGAACATGGCTGAATAACAGTTATCATTAACAATAAGAGAATGATAAAACAACTTCAGGCTCGAGGCTCAGTGACTGCAGTTCAAAGAGTAAAGGCTGTATCACCTGAATACGAGTAAAAATATGGTGGTGTGAAAAAGCTTGGGCACCCCTGACAATTTCCATTATTTCCATTTATAAATCATTGGGTGCAGTCAAAGGGCTCTGAATAGTTGAACGATGCCCATCCTTTGCCGCGCTTCCCTGCCACTTCTGGTCTTAACAAGAATTCTGTTTGCAGTATTTAACTTTTCATTTCTGTGTTCCTCACTGTGGAAACTGACCTGAAATCTGATGGTTTTTTGTATTCTTCACCTAAACCTTGATGCTGAACAATCGTTCTTTTCAGGTTATTTCAGAGTTGTTCTGAAGCCCTCATATTAACACTCTTCACATAAACTCGACCATCTTAAATACCTTTGGTAATGATTGCATGCACCTGACTATCAGAGCCAAGGCTTGATGAGCTCAACAAGCTCAACAAAATTCTGTATCCAATTAACCAGAGCTAACAAGTTACAGGTATTCAAATCAACAAAATGACAAGGGCGATCTAATATTGCACACCTCTTGTTAGTTCAATAAACCTGGTTTCATTTCAGTTTCTTGGTAGATCAAAATGAAGCTGCTGATCCAAACAGCCAATGATTTATAAATGGAAATATTTGAAATTGTCAGGGCTGCCCAAACTTTTTCACACCTTTGTAGATGATCAATTAAGATTACTCTTAGCTGTCTTGACTACAAAAAATTTGAAGTGTAAAAAAAAAAAAAAAAATACAAACAAAACACAGATAAGAAAGTCTATCTGTCTATTAAGACTTGGGACATTTGCATATAAAAATAGACAGTTGCAAACCTACAGAAAACGTTAAATGTAAATCTGAACATGAGAACACAATTATCTCACATATGAAAAACCTCAAGTCAGCTAAAACAAAGCTGCTTTATTCAAACTTGAAGCACACAAATGTGCCGTTATGATCAACTTTCACAAGTTTCACGGATTAAAAGTCAAGTCTATCAGGCACACAGCACAGAGATCCTGTCCGCATTTGTTACTGCACCGTGACACATGTAGTGGTCTAGAAGGTTTTTCCATGTTCTGCTACAGTAGAGCAGCCTTTGGTTTCCTTTAATAATAAAATAAAACAAGACATAAAAGTTAAGGAGCAAAAGATGAGGTCTGAGCCTCATAGGTCACCCAAAAACCACAACAAACAGTCATCAGAGGTAATAAAATAACCAAACGTACATGTAAAATGACACAGTGTCAGTTAGGTAAAACTTCATGCTTGCTAAAGGTCAGTTCAGGGAATTATTTTCAATCTGGTATATGTTTCATTTCATAAAAGATATTGGTTTTAGTCGAAACAGCGGTTACATGAAGCTTATTTCAGTTGTGGCACTTCCAGACCAGCAGGGGGCGCTATCCCATTTAAATAACTATGAGTACCAAGTTAACTCTCATAGGACAGGTGTCAAAGGTCACAGCTGAACACTGAACCTAAAGTTTGACCACCTCAAATTCATTTTGATCAACATTTGAGTTTACAACAGAAGAAATGACAACAAAGACTTATGTGAACAAACTGGCTTACAATTACATAATTGTAATCAGCATTCAAATTCTCCAAAAATAACCGGACATTTTGTTTTATACTGCTTTTTTTTATACACATCTGGACTGGGTGCAGGCTAAGGGCTTTAGCTTCGACTAACATATTCTGACTTCCTGTTGACATGGGAGTAAGTGAAGAAGAAGAACATGTTCATGTCGAGTAGCACATGAGCTGCAGGAGCTTACCCAGGATGCACAGTCCCTCCTTGGCCCTGGTGATGGCCACATTGATCTGATTGGGATCACCCACAAAGCCCAGATGTTTGGACAGCCAAGCTCCGCCCGGGTCAGTCTCTCGTTCGATCTCCTCACTTGGCAGAGAACACACCGTCGATATGATGACGTAACGCCATTCGCTTCCTAAAAAACAAATGTAGCATGTCACATGCTGAACCTGCGTTGGCAATTTTCAGTTGACTGAAAAAAAGTAGTTCAAAGATCAGTCTTTCAGAGTTTAAATTGTCAAAGCTTCAAGATTGAGATCACACAAACAGCTGTGCAGGTTGGGCAAAGGGAGTAAAAATCGGTTACAGAGTTACAGATTTATCACAGGATGAAGTGGATGTGTTGTGCGCTAGCGGTATAGAATGTGTTTTAACTGCAGAGAGAAAAGTGTAGAGGAAAGGGGGGCTGAACAATGTCAAACTGGGTTAGAAAAGTTCAGGAGAAAAACAACAGTTCCTGACTGTGTCCCGGGTGTTACAAAATTTTTTCCTGAAATTTTAAATGTTAGGAAAAAAAAACACTAATTCAATTCAGTTTACAGGCAAACATTCCTTTTTTCCTAATATTCCCATTGTGGAGAACCTGCTTCAATTTCACAAAAGTTTTATAATGAGGCATGTAGAAGCCGGTAACGTAATAAAAGTCCTGACCCAATAACGTAATAAATTTTGGCTGAAAACATAATAAGTTAGGGCTTAGTGTTAGTAATAACTTATTACGTTATTGGACAAAAGTTATTACGTAGTTATGTCAGAACTTTTACTACGTTTTTGGCCTATTACATTTCAAAAACAGGCAAATTTCTGACATTATCAGCTGTTACTACATTATTGGCTTTAACAAGGCATGAGAGTTGCACCTTGGCTTTTGGTGATTGTGGCAACAGTGATTTCCTCCATCTTCTTCTTCCTCAGCTCGTCTTTGATTTCGGCTATTTGGGCATTATAGGGCGACAGAATCGCAATACTTTGCTGTTCAACTTTGGCTACTGTGACCAATTTTTCAGCAATGTCAATCTGTGAAGGAAACAAACCAGATTACTGTCTGTCTGTCTATCGGAATAAACAACATGATCTATTTTAATATTATGTGTTAACGTCAACAAGGAAACATGAGGGTGCCCAGCGAATTACCGCCTTTTGTCTCTCTTGCTCGTTTGCTTTCGATCTCTCGTTTCCCCTGGCTGTGGACACAACCAGACTGACTGTCGTTCCTTCGATGTCACCAAAGACGATCGGCATCCTTCGTTTTTCAACACAAATTACACTCTGTGGCTGCTCCACTCCAGTTTTCAGTTTTCCCTCATAAAATTGACTGGATGGGAACTTGCATATGTCCACATGCTAAAAGTAGATAATGAGTACAAACACACAAATCACAGAATATAATAACATAATAATAAAGATATCCACAAGAGACACTATAAATTTAATGTGTAGGCTCCCCGCGACCCACTACAGTGGAACAAGCAGTTAGAAAATGAATGAATGAATGAATTTAATGTGTGCGTGTGTGTTTAATGTCCTCACCATTCTATATTGTATGTTCAGCATCACTGTCCTTTTCTCGTGCATCGTATGGCAGCGTTCGAACAGAGACCTGGCCATTCCAAGCATCCTCACGCGAGGGTTTTTCACAATGGGTCGTAACTGTTTGTGATCCCCGATCAATACAATCTGAAATAGAAAATATTAGAACGAGACATTGATTTAATCTGAAACCCATGATCTGCAGTCCAAGTGTCCAAAGCAGCGGCGCCTGCTGCCCATCCCTGTGACAACGTTGAAACCAGCGAAGACACCGCGGTGGAAAGATTCTAAAAAATCCCAATGATGATCTTAATAAATACGATTTATTAAAAGCAAAACTCATTCCTGATCTCACCTTTTCTGGATTGTTGCAGACTAATGGAATCAGGGCCTGAGGTTCAGTGGCCATCCCACATTCATCAATGAGGATCTGACGGGCACTGACCACCTTATTTAACCCTGGGGTGGAAGCCTGTGTACATGTACACAGTATGACATTATGATGTTCAAACTCATGGGTTCGAGCCGCTCTAAGAAGCGCTTTGTATCTAGGAAGAAAGACAATCCACATAATTAAAGCTGTGAATAGAATTACTTGAAAATTAAAACATTTGCACTATTTTTGACTCTGTTTCTCTTCTGTCTTTAGTCTTAGCTCTAGAAAGTCTTAGCTTTCTGGTGGTAGACATCAACTATTATAATATGTCTTTGTTGTGATGGGAACCACTCGTGAATCTGAACTTACTCCTTCATCTCTTCAGCTGATATTTTTATCTTTTGCTCAAGGGCTCGTTGCATGCGTTGATCAAACTGTTTAATTTCATGTGAATATGGGTTCTGGTCCTCTCGCATGCGGTGATGCAATGTGATGCCCCTAAACAGCAAAAATAAAACATGTCAGTATTACTTAGCTAAAAAAAATTAAACCAAACTATCTCGTGTTGATGTGATGACAAAACCTGAGCTCTGGTTTGGCACGTTCATGGCGAAGAGTCGCCCGTGAAAACTGAAGTGTGGAGACCGGATACGGGTAATCAAGCATCTCCACTTGTTGGCTGTAAACCCTTAGGAGTTTTAGCTTATCGCCAAACTTTAAGAGGAATTCTGTGTTACAGAAATAAAAGACACAATAATGGGTATATAACAGAAATAAATACAGCTGGAATTTTAGCAGAGTAGAAAAAAGCAACTTGCCTGCAACAACATCAACGGACTTGTTGGATGGGCCACAGTAGAGAATAACTTCTTTCTTGTTTTTATCCTTCGGATGAACAAATTTCCTCGGGTTGTTAGAATTCAGTTCAAAGAAATGCTTCACAATGTACACACCGACAATCGTCTTTCCAGTGCCTAAATGATAAAGTCGAAAACATATAGCAATGTTACCTTGACTCACCAATTTCTGCATTCACCCCCCCCCCCCACAATTTGAACATATTTTGTAAAAACAGACCAGAAAAACTCATTGTTGTCTTTTCTGACTTGATTAACATCAGCTGATACTCAATAATTGAGTTAGGGAAAAGTAACTGCTGAGCTATTGAGAAATCCATCGCATTCCGATGTGGTAGCTTTTTCAGTTAACATATAATAGTTTGGGGGAGGGGTGATCACAAATGTCAACAACGAAAGTTCAAGTCCGACCACCGACTGAAAGACAACGTACAACGCACGTATTAAGAGTTGTCAAAAAGAGAACTAAAAATGTGTCGCACTGGTTCATAAACTAAACATAGCAAAACATTTACTTTGGAACATACTTGATAGTTAACGCTCAACAAGCCTGCTGTACGTTAACCATGCATAAGCAAAGCTTTCACAAAACATGAAAAGGTGGCAGGATTAGAAGGTTGGCAGGGTTTGCTGGATTATTGAGGGTACTGAGATCAAACCAAGTGAGCAAGTGATCAACTATGATCAACCAAGCAACTATGAAACCAGGGAACCGAGAAACCATGGAACCAAAGAACCACAGAACCAAGGAATCATGGAACCAAGGAACCACAGAACAAAGTAACACTGAACCAAGGAATCATGGCAGCTTGGAACCAAGAAACTAAGGAGAGGCCAAAATGCAAGTAAATAGAGCAATCAATCGATCGATAGATAGAGCACATTTCAATTCACTGGTAATATCTTGTTACCATGGAAACAAAAAGACAAAATTTATAGGAATAATTATTATTATATTATAATAATAATAATAATCAGCTGGTTTGTCAAGGAAGCTGGTTCATGCAGTCTGTGAGATACACTTTGGATGGACGTGCAGACATACCAATAACAATAAGCCCCATCTTGTCATTTCATGGTGAAGGAGGTAAAATTCACATATCCATGGAAATAACAAAAAAATATGATTTGTAGACAAATCAAAATGGAAGACAGCAACTTTTACGTATCATGATTAATTAATATGTAAGGTTTTACTAAGATATGTAAAGCTAAAAAACTGCAATTACAGACTAGCAGAAAAAAGGATGGACATTCTGACCGCCATGTTTCTCCGTCACTTCTCTGTCTGGGCGGTAACAATAAGATGCATATGGACCAAACATTCTTGCTCTTACCAGGTGGTCCCTGTATAAGTGTGAAGGTACTATTTAGCGCTCGAACCA
Source organism: Antennarius maculatus (assembly GCA_013358685.1). NCBI lineage: Eukaryota > Metazoa > Chordata > Actinopteri > Lophiiformes > Antennariidae > Antennarius > Antennarius maculatus. The sequence goes on along the minus strand of CM023609.1, from coordinate 25,842,962 downwards.
CAGCTAGACGCTGACTGTCATTAAGCGTTGGCAGTCTAGTTGGTAGAGTCCTGCTGATGTTGTACCATGTTGCATTTACTGCGAAGACAAATCCATGCAAAAAGAAAGACATTATGGCAACACGCAATGTGTGCTTTGTGTATTCTATATTGTGTGACTCACTCACACATACAAACAGTTAAAATCTACATAAAATGATGACTAATAGATGTACCCTCTTTTGGAATGTGTTGTCCAAGTGCTACAGCTGTGACAAGATGACATGCAGTCAGAACATTGGTGACTGCATCTTCTTTACGGCTAGAAAAGATAGAAAAAATATAAAATATTTTAAAATGAAATCTAAAAGCAAAGTTATATTTGAATAGAGTAACTGAACTACATTGTACTTACATGTCAGGAATCAGTTTTGGGATTATTTCAACCGTGAAAAGGGTTTTTTTCTGAAAGACACAATCTGGAATTGTCTCCATTGGCAAGTGATTAACATAGAACTCCACTTCAATTCCTGAATTTTCAGGGGTTTTCCTTTCTTCCACCTTTCTTGACACACCATGGGCCACCCATGTGAAATCTTTTGGATCTACCGCTGCAGAATGTTTCAAGGGTGTGGGTAACAGTAACCCCCTTTTCCGTATACACAGCAAGCACCTTGAAAGGTTCCATTCAAAGTCCATGTCATCAATCCACGCCTTTGATAAAAAGAAACTTCCTGTCAGTGTGCCTTCCTGTTCTTGTATGAAGTCTATCCTCAAGTCCTCGATAATTACGCTGTCACCTTCATCCACAGCAGTGGCAGCCGATTCCATCTCGCACAACGGTTTCCATATCCGGACATACTCCTGCGGATTGCTGTAATGATTCCTTGATGGATCGTCTGTAGATCTGGAGAAGCAGTAAATAGGTCTGTGGACATGATCCACACAAATCTCAAAGTGTGGTTTAATGCGCACTAGCTGAATGGTAGGCATGTTGTAACCTCTTTTTATCTCTGATGTCAACTGGACACGAAGGGTATCACCTGCTTGCAACTGCATGTTTATGTCAACTTCATGATCGTTTTGTACTTTTGGTGTCTGTACCTCCACAGAAACACAAGTGTCTGTCTCAGGAAGAGGCATCTGGTTACTTTGTTCTCCCATTTGATCTGGATTGATGCTCAGAATGAGACGCTTTGCCTGATCGAAGTCCTCTTCCTCAATTGCTTCAATAGTGGCTTCCCAAATTGTCAGAGGAAGGTCAACGCAGGGACCACTGAATGGCATTTTTAGCTCTCGTTGCATGGAGGCGCTTGAATAGATGACTCTTTTCCATGTAAGAGTAACGCAGTGGTTTTCTTCATCATACAATGGTTGGTCCGACAGTTGTAAGTCTCTGTACATAATTTCCAAACTTTGTTCAAATATGTTTTTGTTAAAAGGAAATGACACAGCAAAACTTTCTGTGTCAGGGTCTGCGCTCACGACAAAGGCTATCTTCGAAGCACTTTGCTTGCTCATGCTCACTGCGTAGGAGATCTGCTCAGCCTTTTGTTCACGAGCTTTGGCACATTTGATGTTGCTCTCAAAGTGACTGCACAAATCTGTAATCTCTGTTGCAGTGTATTGTGTACGCTTTTTACAGATGACGGAGTGCAGAAGTCTTTGCAAAACAATATCCATGTATCGCCGTATGGGTGATGATGCTTGTGTGTATGATTTTACGCTCAGAGAATAATGGCCGACATTTGCTTTGAGGGATGAGTTGGAGCAAATGATATAAGCTTTACTTGAGCACTTTTTGAACTCATTAATGACTGGCTGAAGCAGGGGATGGACGTCGTCCGCCGCAATCAGGTCAACCATCTTGTCAACGTCATCTGTTCTGGCAGCAGCTTGGATATCTGTCCAAACCCCCATGAGGGCACGGAAAGTTTGACAATTCAGAGATTGTCTGTCATGCGGAACTCTGTGACGCAAATGAAAAGATAGGGGTATAAATGCCGCACATTTCTTCTTTAGAAATTCTTGTATCTTTTCAGGATATGGTTCCTCCTGACAGCGAAGGGGTGTGCAATACTTTGTGTCTTCTGAACCAATCAAAACCTCTGATGCAAGTTGGTTGAATAACATATTCAGTTCTTCTATCATAAGATTGGCTTTGCGCTTTCCAGGCAGTCTATCATCATCAGTTTGAGCATAAGCCCAGTCCTTAAGCCTAAACTTCCTCTGAGCTTTGGCAAAACAATAAGCCGCTCGAACACAGTCGTCTACTGTGTCAAATCTTGGATTTCGTTCACATCTGTTGGAGATCATTTTCTCTGCTTCTTCATAAGACAACTGCTTGTTAGAGTTGATCAATGACAGCTGGAATTTGGGTTTTCCATCAATCTTATGTGTTTGTTTGTTTACTTTGAACATTAAGGAAATCACCCTGCATTCTTTGCCTCGCAGAAGACTGAAGTGTCTACTGTAATCTTTGGGGAACATATGAATGGCTTCCCCACCACTACAGTAATGTGAAATACCACGCTCTTTTGCAACTACATCTAATGCACACCCTGGAGTCACAAAACTGGCCACATCTGCAATATGGACGCCCAACTCATAGTAGTCTCCAGTTTCTCTGACACTGATGGCATCATCAAGGTCTCTATGTGTTTGATCCAAGCAAGACCCTGGATCAACAGTGAATGTGATAATCCCACACAAGTCCTTTCTGTATGTCTTATATTCATCTTCCGCGGGGAATTCCTCGACTGATGAACATATATTAGGTTCAATTTTCAGTTCTTCATTCAGGATTCTTAGTCCCTCATCCAAAGATCCTCCAACTGGAAGAATATCTATGACGTTCCCCTGTGGGAAGTTAAACCATTTTTTCCAAGCAATAACTTTCACCAGGAACACATTGTCCTGTTTCAGATTTTCGTTGAGACGTTCATATGACACAATGACCCATTGCTCATCAATTTGCTCCCATATTGGTAGGAAGTTGCGCCTTTGCTTGCTCAGGACAATGACTACTTTGGGCTCAGTTCTATTTATAGGTATCATTGTCCTTGTGACAAATTTGTTACTGGAATTCTGTCGTGGTTTGCTGTGATCTTCATCTTGAAGCATGCACACAAGCAGCCGAGCTGATTCATCTTCTTTGGTGATGCTGACCACCCTTCTTTTTTCTAAGACCACTTCATCTCCAGTGAAGACATTATGTAGGTTTGCCTTTCCCTTAATGTGAATATATTTGGTAGGGTCTTGAAAAAGTCTGACGTAACCTCTGTTGTGTGACTGCCTAAACAACTTTCCAGACTTGTATATGTTTGGTAGTTCTTTACACAACTCCAAAAAGTCAACATCCCTGACATTGTATGATGACCCTGAATTGTGCTGATCAACTTCATCAAACTCCACTTCCTCCTCATCCAAACTATAGTCCATTTCCAGTTGCTTATATTCATCTTTCAACTCTTGTAGAATTGCATCGCTTTGAGTGTTGCTTTCATCAGACTGTTCAGACTTTTGAAACCTTGCAGTTTCCATTACATCTCGTTCAAAGAAATCTTTGGTGAAATGGTGCGGTGCAACACTGCTGTTGTTGATGCAATGGTCTATGTAGCTCTTCCAAACTCCTGAGCATTTCCCAAAGCAACACAGTGCTGCAGCATCTCCAACCACAACCACAAGAGACTGAGCTCTGGTCATCGCAGTGTTTAAAACACGGCCGTCATTAAATAACTCCAGACCAGGCAGGTGAGATGTTTTTAGGCTGTTTCCTGTATGCACAGCAGTCAGTATGACCACCCTGAACTGTTTGCCTGTTAACACATGAAAATGTTTTAAAAAAATTTTTAAAATCAACAAAATACAATATAAGTACAATACATTTTCATTTTAACCATCCTTAATGTAGTTCTTAAACGAACAATTTAGAAGAAACTAAAGAAAAGTCAGGCAATAGTGTCTAACCATCAGGCTATTGGAAAAGCTTGAACAGCGTAACCAAATTCACCCAAAATTATTTTTTGAAAATGTACATTGCCACCTGTAATAAAGTAAAAAATTTCACTGCAACCTAAAAAAAGTGGAAGGCACACAACAACTTGAGTTGACTAACGACACATGTACTGGCATGTGAGCTTACATGGTAGTACATATGGGATTCAAGGAATTGTAAAAGTGTTAATGACACCGTCCATGTCAAACCATCCACCCATTTTCTTGTAGATGAGACAACTGTTCTGGGGTACACTCCAGTTAAGACACCAGCTTTTCCGGAGTGTACACACGAATGACAAACATACACACATGATGACACTCACACCTACGGACCTGCTGTACAAGGATCAATTCACCTAAGCAGCGAACCTGGAGAGAACTCGCAAACAACATAGAAACTCCACACAAAAAATAATCAAGCCAGAACCTTGAATGCTACCCACTGCCGCCCAGTATGGAGTCATTTCATGCTAATTTAATAGTGGCTGAATTTCACTTTTGAGTACTACTCCTTTGACGCTAAATTACTCTTACCTTGCACATTTGCTATATTCTCGACATAGACTTCACCAAGGCCTCTTCTTTTAAGCACCGTCCTAATCTGGCGAACCTATGAACATAATAGAAAAAGTCTAAACTCCGACCATAACAATGAACATGTTAATACATGTGTTTATCTCTGACAATTTATTTAAAAGTTGTTGTTTTTTCTATCAGTCTTGTGACTACAACAGTTTTGACTTACTTGACTGCCATCTGATAAAACACAGACTGTGCTTTCATTCTTGATGCCCCAGGATGATGGCCAGTGCTCGAGGATTTCTTTCACCTCTTCAACAACTATAGCAATCTCTTCTTTGTTAAACCAGGACATGGACACTGTGTCAAACAAACACTCTCCCCGAACGTGGTGAAACTTTAGGGCACGCCCATTTGTGGGAGGTGGAATATCCGCAGTAGCTTTGATAATGTTTTTACCCTGGTAGAAATGGGTGGACACAAACTCAACAATTTCGTTGGTGGAGCGATAGTTTTCATTGAATATGACTCTACTGCTCTGGGCAGTATCACACTTTTGGCCTTGGTAGAGGTGGAACAAGCGATTAAAAAGTGTGCATTGGGATTGGTTGCAATCGCCAATTGAGAAAAGCTTGGGCCCCATTTGCATATGATCTCCAGCCAACACAACTTTGGTGTTCGGCCCAGCAAGACCGACGGCCATTAAAGCTTCACATTCCAGCATCTGAGAGGCCTCATCAATTAGAACATGGGTGAAGTAGTTCTCAGGAAGCTTGAGATCATAAAAATATATGGCCATCGCTGTGGTGGTGATGACTATGTTGTGGCTGTCTAGGGCTGCTTCTGTAGGTGGTAGAAAGGTCTGTCCATTATCGGCAAGAAAACAATATTTTATAGTGATGTCGTCTGTTGCAGACAAAGCATTTGCTTTGTTTGCTTTTATCCGAATTGGTTGTATCCTGTTATTTATCTTGTCCATGAATGGGTGGAGATGTTCTCTGATGTACAGATCTGCAGAACTGAAAGGAAGCAAAAATACTGGGAAAACTGTTTTTTTTTTTTAGCTTTTTGAGAAAGATACGGTATCAGAGTCAAGAGCTTTGAGTAGATCTGAGATTTTTACCAATGAGTATCATATAAATACCTGTTGGTGTGGGTGCAAACAAGCACTTTGCTATCAGGCTGCTCACAAAGTTTTCTGGCTGCTGTTGCAAGGGTGAATGTTTTCCCCGTTCCGAATGGTCCATAAATGAGTAGCGGTGCCACAAATTTATCAGCTTTCCCTGTGATGAATTCAAGTGCCGAGTGCTGCTTTGTATTGAGTTTCTCACAGAGGATGCTAGTCACAGGAACGCCACAGTTTTTAAGGTCCGGTAGGACTCTTTTTGTATCTGGAAGGAGGTCTACAGCCTTGTGCATGATGCAGAAGTTGTAGCGATTCACCTGGAACTGCACCTCCATTTGGTACGATTGGTCACTTTTGAGTGCGAGATCACAGCAACAGATTTTAGAGAGTTTCAAATACATTTTGTTCTCTCTTGCGTTGACTTGCAGAATAATGGCTTCGTAAACCTTGAGGTTTGGATCGTTTGAAGACAAAGGAGCAATCAGGACAGATTGGACGCTTCGTTTTAGTACCAATCCCTCAGGTGTGTCTGGTGTGAGATTATATGGGACGTAGACGGCACAAAAGAGCTGTCCTTCAGGAGCTATTGCCATTCCAAATTCCAGACTGCTCAATATTTTCAATGTTGCAATTTCTCCACGAACAGTTAGCCTAAAGTAAATCAGAAAAAAGCATACTGTTTGAGAAAAGTGGGGGTATGTCAAAGATCAAACAACTGTATGTAATACATAAAATATGACCTAATAATTTTGAAAACTTTCCGACATATACTCATTCGAAATATTTACTTTGTAAAAATCAAACTAGATAGCTACCACGTTACATCAAAATTCAGTCCTCTGACGAACACCAGAATCAGTGAGTTTGAACAATGTGTGGATTTGTTTTGCGTCACCATTTTATCATTGCATAGAATGCAATATGGCAAGGTTGCCATGATGATGATAGATGACATAACACCACCTAATTCCTTGGACTTGAAAACCCACTCCTATAGTTGGAATCATGTGACTGTCATATCATTTTGATCTTATGTTTTGACAGATCCGCTTCTAGTTATCATGTGGATAACAACCCTAACCCATTACAGATACATGATATCTAGTTGGACGGGTATGGATTTGTATCGTATCTGCTACACATTGGTGGCAGCATCAAGTTTCTTTTGTCCGGTTACTTGGCTGTGACCCAATGCATATTTCCTCCCTCTCTTTACTCCTCCAGTACAGGAATGGTGTTTTTTTTTTTTATCTGTATGAGGACGGAGTTTCTTCCTCATCAAGGAAGTTTTTCCCTGCCACTGTCGTTTCTGCTTGCTCTGGGAAGTTCAGTTGAGTTTTTCTGTCTGTTAAAGCGCTTTGAAATGTCTGTTGCCATGATTATATAAATAAAACTTGATTGATTGATTGATGTTTTTTTTTTTTTAGTACAACCAAGAGACTCTTTTTTTCGCAAACAGACGGGGGGCAGTGGTAGCCCAGGGAGGTAGGACGAGTCAACCAAACAACCTCAGAATAATGGGTCAGTCTGGTGGATTGAGGTTCGCTTCTCTGCTTTCAACTGCAACAGTTTGCAGATGACTGCATTATGTTTTTATCTATGTCCCCTTTGTGTCCCAACACTATCACAACAGGGTTATAAAGGAAACGGAAGATTATTACCTTGAGATCACCTGGTCTTTAGCCCGTTCTTCTCTATACAGGAAGTCGTGCATTCTTTCTTTGTAGTTGTCGTGATTCAGTGAAATCTGGTGGTTGTGAAGTCTAGATAGAAATCTCAACTGGGGAGGCTTGTACTTCTTCAACATCTCCAGCTCATCGTCTGTCCTTAACAAACACGTGATGATAACTCTATTCCATTGATGCCAACGCTCAGCACTTCGAAAGGTGACTCCATAGTCCACAGGTGGGTCTGTACAGTCCGCCACTGTCTGCTGGCCTACTCTGACTTTGAGTTTCCTCAGAAGCGCTGGCCTTGTGTCAAAATCTAGCACCAACCACTGTTCATACAAGCCTGGGTTGACGGCCGTGAAAGAAACAGTGACCTCATAGGTTATGTCTTCCACGAGAAAACATTCTCCTGATGAGTAGATGCAGGCCACAGAACCCACTTCACCAAAGGTGAATGAAGCGCCTGGTTCTTGCTTGAGCAATGCCACATGCACAAGCTGTCTCTGTATGTAGGAGAAAAAAAAGTTCCACGCGTTCATACGCAATCGTTTCATGTCTAATCTTAAGCATCTGACACAGGAAAACGACTCCACTTAGATCGCTGACTGTAATCATCTTACCTCTGTTTTGATTTGGAAATTCCATTGCAATGTTACATCCGTCTGATCACATGACACAGTCAGATCCTTATCACATGACACGCCGACATCATCAATTTCTTCTGTCAACTGAAACACGTTTCAAATAGGGAATCAACATGTTGTAATGTAGGATGGTGCCATCAATACATGGATTCATCAGCAGTCAGTATATCTGTAACCTGCCCACTTGGGTGTGCAGGTTGACACTTGACATACATGAGCAGCGTCGCAAATTAATAACACAAAAAGACTCACAATGTGATTGTCGTTACTGCTGTTCCTGAATTCTTCCAAGAGCCGGTCATTATAGGACGTGAGCGCCTGGGCGTCAGCGCTGTGGCTCATTTCCTTCTCTTCCCCTGTCGTTCTTCCACAGAATCAGCTTTATGATTTCACACTCGCATGTTTCTATTCCAGGAGAGTCATTAAACTTCCACTTTAAAACAGTAAGCACACATTTAAAAGATTTTCAGAGGTACTGTGTTGGATTTGAAATTCACCAAATTGCAATAAATCACAATGCAAAAAGCGCTGAGATCACCCCGCCTTTCACCCATAGCCTCACTTTGAAATTCTGTCACACATTTACAAAAGTTGTCAGTGCACGAAATTGAGTACATCACCTGGTCAGGTGCACTAGGTTGGAGGGAGAGCTGATTGTCCGATTGTCTGTTAATGATGTCAGTTTTTCCTAATTACTGTTGTTTAATATTTTGTTTTTGTATTGTAAAAGCATTATTTAATATAGTAAAATGGATAATTCTGATCTTTTTTTTTGTTTAAGTGGAAGATTCAAATAGTCCTGAAGCAAGAAACAAATTTATGTACAACTTTTACGCATTTAAATCCTATTAACGGGTCGGTTCCGACCCGAACATCCAATAAAACATCCGTTTTATTCACTTATTTTAAAATGAGTGAATAAAACGAATGAATTCCCTGCACTCTTTCTCTCAGCTGCTTGCTTCCTACATTCAGTGGTATTACTACCGGTCCCGCTGGAATGATAACAAAACCGAGGAGAATTAAGGACAGAAATTACCGTGAACCGAAAAACGCGTCGGACTTGAACGGCGGCGTCTCCCGAAAGGTCTCCCTGAACCGGATCACAACCGATCAGCTCCCGCTTTTCTCGTGGAATCATAAATGTAAGAACTACCGTGATCCCTGCGGGATGAACGCGTTCGCTTTAGGTTTCGTTTCTGAGATACTGCGCCCTACTTGTCTGCTCATTTCCGCAGCGACAGAAAACACCGAAGAAAGACGCGGAAAAACGCGCCGGTCATCCACGAACGGGTTTCCGGTCGTTTGGTCTCAGTGAGTCGGAATAAAAAGAACCAACCCCTGTTGGAGCAACGTTGTTCTGGATATGCGTCATAAAGAATGGAACCCAAAAAATGAAATAATGATTGTTGAAAAGTCGCTTTATTCTGGTGAAGTTATGTGGGGGGGGGTAAGGCGGTTTTAAACAATCGGTAATTACTGATCAATTACTTATTTATCGTTCTGCGCCGCGGTGGGGAGCGTCTGCTGTCGCGCCATCTCTGTGCGTCATTGCGCATCTCTTTTTGTGGTTTAGTTTCGTTTCAGGTGACGCTGCTGCGTGGCTGAGTGGATTCTCCCGCTCTCCACGGACAGAACACGTGAGCTCTGGTCACTGAGCAAAAGCAGATTTTTTTTAGTTAAGAATATTGAATGGTCAGGCATCATTACTCTGATAGTGGAGCAGCTGTTTCTGACTCAGTGGAAAAAAGTTTGGACAACTCTGCTCTAATATTTAACAAAAAAAAAAAAAAAAACCCCAACAGACGACTTATTCGTCTAAAGATTGACTTTATTTCAGCCGTCCATGACTTTGCTTACAGAATATGTCTGTGCACATTCAAATTATTTGTTGCTACATTTTTTTTTTTTATTAATCTGAGCACTTTAGGATGTGCTTTAGGAAAAAACAACAGTAAATCTTTGACAGACTGGAGCTTTTCAGAAGCAGCATCCATAGTGATAACATCTCGGGTCAGAGATCAGCCAGTTCTACTAAGAGCCGATGCAACACGCTGATTTGCCCTTAAAGCAAATCCTCCTGCCTCTGCAGCACGTCTTCCTGTAAGTACAGAGTAAGAAAATGTCAGACACACAAGAAGAAAATGAAACTGAATGTCTGAAGAAGAAACTGTGAATTCTCTGGAGAATGAAACTTAGACACAACATTTTTGTTTCATTTCTAAAGAAAAAAAAACATTTGTTGAATTGTTCAAACATTCCAGGAAAATTCATGTCTCAGGAAACTTTGAAGGTCTGTTCAACCTGATCTTCAGTCATTACACTCCAAATATTCATGCCAGCATTCAAACACGTTTTCTTTCAGCTAATGCCTGTACTTTTCATTATGTGGCTGGAAAAAGACTCTTTCCTTGTCATGCTCAGCTGAATATAATGTAAGACAGTCACATTGGTGCTGTTTAAATTGATATTTCTTCTTTGTAACCTGAAAAAACGAAATTAAGTGAAATGTCACTTAATAGTTTAAAAAGCTGCATGAAAGTTGTCGTCCATGATGAAGATCAGTTCCCATTTATACTGCATAGTCATAGAAAGAACTCATCTAATCTTTTGAACACACACACACACACACACACACCCAAGGTAACAGTTCCATTTATGGAAGTCTTCATGCTTATGGGGTGCTCAGGATGTAGGCAGGTTTGTAGGCAGGCAGGATGAGACCGGAAACGGAAACTACATCGAGAAGAAGCCGAAAACCTGTCACGATCTGATTGGACCAGAAGACACCACATCCCCTCATGCATATTCTTAATCTGAATTGTTGAAATTTGACCAGGCCAAGATAGAATTTGCTCTTCTTCATCTGTGTCTGATGTAAGACCCGTGTAGTACCGGCAGTCAGGGACACCGGAAGAGCCCAGATATCTTTATTAGACATGTTGTCAGGAATTAACTTTTTAAACTTACGACGATCGGCTAAGTCTCCGACTTTACCTCAATAACAAGAACCCACGGAATAAAGACGCTTTGGAAGGACTTTCCTTCAATATTTGTTTGAATCCCTCTTCCACTACTCTATCCTACTTCCATCTCTCCTATTCCTCCATTCTGTCTGGATACTGCTGCTGCAATGATGAAAATTTCCCCACTGTTAAACCACTTAGTTCAGGTTGTCCAATTTGTAGAACGAAATCTCTGCTGTGACATCAGTGAAGGACTATTACCTGCTGTTTAAAAGGTGCATTATCGAGACAGTGAGATCCGCCACACAGCCAAGTTCACAAAGCACACACACTCCTCTTGACACTGGTGATGCACCTGACTGTGTTTAACTAACAAGAGGGACTCACTCTGAATGAACTGAAAGAGGTCTCTTGCTTTGTGTCCATAATAAAAAAAAATTCAGATACATGACAACAGAATGGAAAGACTTACCTCTATACTTCTTGCTTTGTCGTATTTTGAGTGCTTTGGCCCTGTTTATCTCCCTCCTCAGTTTGACTTTCTTGTTCTGAGGCGACACGTAACAGAGAACATCATCATTGACACCTCTGGCAAATCATACTTTCCAGTTTAGGCCTCATGTGTAGTCAAATAGGTTAAAAAAAGAAGCACATAAATAATTATGCCTGCTGTTCCTGAGAGTTATTAACAACTTATTAACATGTTCATTTTAGGAGGTCATTACTTTTGATGGCTAGTCTTTAAATTGCAATCAGGTTAATGCCATCCTCTGAGTCCAAGATGCACTTTGTTGGGAGTCTGTCCCACAGACAGACTCGGTGGGAACACAAGATTGGGTTTCTGCTTTTTCCAGATGAATTTGTTCTTTTGGTTCATTTAGCCAGGAACACAGCGTGTTCTGTGGCTGTTTGCAGTGTGTGAAATGATGGGGATCAGCACCTCCAAATCTGAGGCCATGGTTCTCGACCAGAAGAAGGTGGTCAGCCCTCTCCAGGTTGGTGGGGAGTTTTTACCCCATGTGGAGAAATTCAAATATTTAGGGCTCTTTTTCAGAAGTGAGGGAAGGATGAGGTGTGAGCTTGTCTCTCAGCTGGCCTGGGAATGTTTTGGTATCCCCTCTGAAGTGCTAAAGTAGTCTCTGGGGTAAAGGAAGTCTGGGCATCCCTCATCAAATTGGTGTTTCCATGATCCAGCCCCGGAAAAGCAGTAGAAGATGGATGGATGGATGGTGTTTTTTAAGATATTGTGGATTTGTGTGGTTGCTATGGCGACGTCTCCTGTTTTAAGGAAATGTCTAAATTTGATAGGAGAGATGGTGGCAGAAAGGAAAGACCTACCTTGGCTTGTTCCAGATCAATTTGGAAGGGGTTTTCTTTGTTGACCACACAATTTTGGAAGACATTTTTAAATTCGGCCATAACTTCTTCCAGACACAGTTTGGCATCCTGTAAGTAAAGCAGAGAAGGCATTCACCTCAAAGAATGTAGTAAACGTGCTGTTACAACTAGTGAAAAACAACAACTGAATTTCTTCTGGCAATGAAACGTTAACTATAATCAGTTATTATTATTATTGTATACTTTGTATCTTTTTGTCCCTCAAATGACTACTTTATTGTATCAGGGGAGTTTGAACACCCACATAATACCAGGAGTTAAGAAGGCCTGGAGTTGGGGGAAAGGAGGCAGAGCTTGTTCAGAGGTTCATAGGTACAGTCTAGATGTAGTCAGATTCTTCTACATGCACAGCTTGCATGGACTGTGGAACTCAACATCTCGAGAGGGGTTGGACTCTCAATTTTTCTGGAGTGGCCCACAAAATGTGGACTTGCTTTTAGTCCCACAGCTCAGGTGCCATGTGTTGGAGTTTACTCTGGTGAACTCAGGGACAAGTGTCTCAATGTTTTTTGGACTGATCAGCACTGCGGAATACCCGACCTAGTTGGAGTACCTGGAAGGGGTACCGGATTCTGCACCAACTGGGGACTCCAACTGGGGACTTCAGTGCTCATGTGGGTAATAACAGTAAGCCCTGAAGGGGGTAATTGGGATGAATGTTTGGGGACTACGGGATTGTATCTTTGCTTTTTTCAGATGAATTTGTCATCTGAAAAAAGCAGATGATGGATGGATGGATAGTGTGATTTTTTATGTTGTGGATTTGTGCGGTTGCTACTAAATTCACAAGGACAGATGGTGACGAAATGGGCTTGCCTTGTCTTCCAGAGCAATAGAGAAGTCGTTTTCTTTGGTGACCATACACTTTTGGAAGAGGTTCTCCTTAAATTTGTTCATGACAAGAACTTTTGCCAGACATTTCAGTTTGTGATCCTGTAAGTAAAGCAGAGAAGGCATTCACCTTATTGAATGTAGTAAACGTGCTTTTATAACTAGTGAAAAACAACAACTACATTTCTTTTGACAATGAAACTTTAAAGGTCCCAGATTACACTGTTTTTAATTAATGTCTAAATTTGATAGGTGAAATGGTGGTAGAAAGCAAAGACCTACCTTGTCTTGTTCCAGATCAGTTTGGAAGGGGTTTTCTTTGTTGACCACACAATTTTGGAAGAAGTTCTTAAATTTGGCCAGAACTTCTCTCAGACACGGTTTGGCATCCTGTAAGTAAAGCAGAGAAGGCATTCACCTCAAAGAATGTAGTAAACGTGCTGTTACAACTAGTGAAAAACAACAACTGAATTTCTTCTGGCAATGAAACTTTAACTATAATCAGTTATTATTATTATTGTATACTATGTATCTTTTCGTCCCTCAAATGACTACTTTATTGTATCAGGGGAGTTTGAACACCCACATAATACCAGGAGCTAAGAAGGCCTGGAGTTGGGGGAAAGGAGGCAGAGCTTGTTCAGAGGTTCACAGGTACAGTCTAGATGTAGTCGGATTCTTCTACATGCACAGTTTGCATGGACTGTGGAATTCAAGAGAGGTTGAGTTGGACTCTCAATTTTTCTAGAGTGGCCCACGAAGTGTGGACTTGCTTTTAGTCCCACAGCTCAGCTGCCATGTGTTGGAGTTTACCCTGGTGAACTCAGGGACAAGTGTCTCAATGTTGTTTTGGCCTGTGGACTGATCAGCACTGCGGAATACCCGACCATCTTGGAGTACCTGGAAGGGGTACTGGATTCTGCACCAACTGGGGACTCCAACTGGGGACTTCAGTGCTCATGTGGGTAATAACGGTGAGCCCTGGAGGGGGTGACTGGGATGAACGCTTGGGGAATACGGGATTGTACCTTTGCTTTTTTCAGATGAATTTGTCATCCGAAAAAAGCAGCTGATGGATGGATGGATGGATGGATGGATGGATGGATGGATGGATGGATGGATGGTGTGATTTTTTATGTTGTGGATTTGTGTGGTTGCTAAGGCCACGTCTCCTGTGTTAAGGACACTTCTAAATTCAGTAGGACAGATGGTGACGAAATGGGCTTGCCTTGTCTTCCAGATCAATAGAGAAGTCGTTTTCTTCGGTGACCATACACTTTTGGAAGAGGTTCTCCTTAAATTTGTTCATGACAAGAAATTCTGCCAGACATTTCAGTTTGTGATCCTGTAAGTAAAGCAGAGAAGGCATTCACCTTATTGATTGTAGTAAACGAGCTGTTATAACTAGTGAAAAACAACAACTACATTTCTTTTGACAATGAAACTTTAAAGATCCCAAATTATACTGTTTTTAATTAATGTCTAAATTTGATAGGAGAGATGGTGGCAGAAAGGAAAGAACTACCTTGTCTTGTTCCAGATCAGTTTGGAAGGGGTTTTCTTTGTTGACCACACAATCTTTGAAGACGTTCTCAAATTCAGCCAGAACTTCTTTCAGACACAGTTTGGCATCCTGTAAGTAAAGCAGAGAAGGCATTCACCTCAAAGAATGTAGTAAACGTGCTGTTACAACTAGTGAAAAACAACAACTGAATTTCTTCTGGCAATGAAACTTTAACTATAATCAGTTATTATTATTATTGTATACTATGTATCTTTTCGTCCCTCAAATGACTACTTTATTGTATCAGGGGAGTTTGAACACCCACATAATACCAGGAGCTAAGAAGGCCTGGAGTTGGGGGAAAGGAGGCAGAGCTTGTTCAGAGGTTCACAGGTACAGTCTAGATGTAGTCGGATTCTTCTACATGCACAGTTTGCATGGACTGTGGAATTCAAGAGAGGTTGAGTTGGACTCTCAATTTTTCTAGAGTGGCCCACGAAGTGTGGACTTGCTTTTAGTCCCACAGCTCAGCTGCCATGTGTTGGAGTTTACCCTGGTGAACTCAGGGACAAGTGTCTCAATGTTGTTTTGGCCTGTGGACTGATCAGCACTGCGGAATACCCGACCATCTTGGAGTACCTGGAAGGGGTACTGGATTCTGCACCAACTGGGGACTCCAACTGGGGACTTCAGTGCTCATGTGGGTAATAACGGTGAGCCCTGGAGGGGGTGACTGGGATGAACGCTTGGGGACTACGGGATTGTACCTTTGCTTTTTTCAGATGAATTTGTCATCCGAAAAAAGCAGATGATGGATGGATGGATGGATGGATGGATGGATGGATGGATGGATGGATGGATGGTGTGATTTTTTATGTTGTGGATTTGTGTGGTTGCTAAGGCCACGTCTCCTGTGTTAAGGACACTTCTAAATTCAGTAGGACAGATGGTGACGAAATGGGCTTGCCTTGTCTTCCAGATCAATAGAGAAGTCGTTTTCTTCGGTGACCATACACTTTTGGAAGAGGTTCTCCTTAAATTTGTTCATGACAAGAAATTTTGCCAGACATTTCAGTTTGTGATCCTGTAAGTAAAGCAGAGAAGGCATTCACCTTATTGATTGTAGTAAACGAGCTGTTATAACTAATGAAAAACAACAACTACATTTCTTTTGACAATGAAACTTTAAAGATCCCAAATTATACTGTTTTTAATTAATGTCTAAATTTGATAGGAGAGATGGTGGCAGAAAGGAAAGAACTACCTTGGCTTGTTCCAGATCAGTTTGGAAGGGGTTTTCTTTGTTGACCACACAATCTTTGAAGACGTTCTCAAATTCAGCCAGAACTTCTTTCAGACACAGTTTGGCATCCTGTAAGTAAAGCAGAGAAGGCATTCACCTCAAAGAATGTAGTAAACGTGCTGTTACAACTAGTGAAAAACAACAACTGAATTTCTTCTGGCAATGAAACTTTAACTATAATCAATTATTATTATTATTGTATACTTTGTATCTTTTCGTCCCTCAAATGACTACTTTATTGTATCAGGGGAGTTTGAACACCCACATAATACCAGGAGTTAAGAAGGCCTGGAGTTGGGGGAAAGGAGGCAGAGCTTGTTCAGAGGTTCATAGGTACAGTCTAGATGTAGTCAGATTCTTCTACATGCACAGCTTGCATGGACTGTGGAACTCAACCTCTCGAGAGGGGTTGGACTCTCAATTTTTCTGGAGTGGCCCACAAAATGTGGACTTGCTTTTTAGTCCCACAGCTCAGCTGCCATGTGTTGGAGTTTACCCTGGTGAACTCAGGGACAAGTGTCTCAATGTTGTTTGGACTGATCAGCACTGCGGAATACCCGACCTAGTTGGAGTACCTGGAAGGGGTACCGGATTCTGCACCAACTGGGGACTCCAACTGGGGACTTCAGTGCTCATGTGGGTAATAACAGTGAGCCCTGGAGGGGGTGATTGGGATGAATGTTTGGGGACTACGGGATTGTATCTTTGCTTTTTTCAGATGAATTTGTCATCTGAAAAAAGCAGATGATGGATGGATGGATGGATAGTGTGATTTTTTATGTTGTGGATTTGTGCGGTTGCTACTAAATTCAGTAGGACAGATGGTGACGAAATGGGCTTGCCTTGTCTTCTTCCAGATCAATAGAGAAGTAGTTTTCTTTGGTGACCATACACTTTTGGAAGAGGTTCTCCTTAAATTTGTTCATGACAAGAACTTCTGCCAGACATTGCAGTTTGTCATCCTGTAAATCAAGCAGAGAAGGCATTCACCTTATTGAATGTAGTAAACATGCTTTTATAACTAGTGAAAAACAACAACTACGTTTCTTTTGACAATGAAACTTTAAAGGTCCCAGATTATACTGTTTTTAATTAATGTCGAACAGCTGCCAGATGTCCAACTACATTATTTGAAGTTTCTTGCCCCAAACTGATCCACAGTTCTCAATATCTTCGATTGAAAATTGATAAAATGAACTTCTGGTCCAAATGCTTTGTTTGCATGGGCTGGTCATTGTACAGTATGTTAATGAGCTCCCACTGTCAACACGTACACGGATAATGAGAGATCTCTGGCTAACAAGACCGGTCGGGCTGAGCTATCGCACTCTGATGTGCTTTGGTGAAACAAAGCTATGATCTATATTTTTGCAAAATGCTGTTTTAATTTTCCCAATATTGTATGTTATATTTATAATTATGCATTATGTCCAAGTCTAATTAAACTATAAAAATTGTTATAACCATGAAAGCTGGTGGTGCTTCAACAAAAGATTAAACTGTGACAAATGATCTGCTTACCATCGCGGACTTATGTGATGCATGGCCACCAACAAGTTGTGCAAAGAGGCAAAAGCAGAGCAGAAACAGTACAGCCATCTCTTCGACCTTTCCTGTGGAGACTGTAGAAATACAAAGGAAACCATAAGACACCGTAAAACCCACTGAAGACCTATTAGCCCAACGGTGTCTACTGGGATTAATTCAGGGATTACTTTTGTGGTGTACTTTTTGTTAAAAATAAACAACAAAAAGCAGAAGTCACTGACATTAATATCTCTAAAGAAAATTAGAAACCTACTTGGTTATCGACCCACTCCAATAGGGTCACACTTTACCAGATTAGCAAACCATAATCAAATTGCCACACAACTTGTGTGTATCTTTACCAGAATGTAATGCAGATATTTGAATGTAATAAAAATTTGAAAACATATTTGTACTGTCAGGTAGCACAACAACAGACAGCACATCACCAATAGTCTTGCTCACCAGTTCCATGAATTTATGAATGGAAAGTCTTATTATCATTTTCAGTTTTTAACGATGAGAGCAGCTGCAATGTGTTTAAATACACTAGAAAGTGAGAACAGGTTCACGCAGGAAAAACCGTGTCTGTGTTCCATCTGTGTTCACATTCATATCCTAGCAGCATGTCCAAGGGGACAAAACAAGGTAAGAAAACAACTGAACTGTTGGCCTCTCAATCCCTTTACCTCACTGCCTGTGGAGTTAGGAAAACTCCAAATGAAGCAAATGCATTACATTGGTGTTTAAACCCACACACTGGTGAACGAGTGTTTGCTTTCATTCACAAATGTCAAAGAATTGACAACAAGGCTTCCACAAAGCCTCATGAAATGACTGAAAATAGCTTCTGAGTTGGGAACCAGTGAGATTTTATGAGTAAAACTAAAACATGGAGACATTTTATCTAAATTTTCTTTTCTCTGAAGTGTAAAACAAGAGTAGAAAGCTAATGTGACCCTGTTTTTCCGAAGACCATCAAACTGACCTTGGATGAAATTCGTCCTTGTTGCTCTCTTTGGTTTGGCAGAAAAAGATGGTTCAAGCGTTGGAGAAAGGTTTTCCTGCTGTAGAATGTGATGGATCAGTCCACGTTTACTCAATTTATATGTGCTGGTCTCTAAGGTGAGGAGGAGGAAGAAGATTCCAGAGGGTTCACAGTAAATCATGGCCTCTGTGGTGTCAAGGAAATGAGCACCCGGTCATAATAACTATAATCCTTACATTAGCACAACAATTGATGATCATACATTAAGCACATTACTGAGATAATGACAGATCACTTCTGATGCTGGACATGGAATACGATGTTAATGTCTTATGTTGGTGCATTTAGAACGAGCATTGCACTAAACAACAACACAAATAGTGAATCTTAATCGTGATAACAAACTGGTAAAGATCAATTTAACATGTATTAAAGGAAGTTTAATTTCAGGGTCACTTGGGTCACAGTAAAGAGGAAGACCGTGGGTCAAGATCCACGTGGAACAGAAGCAGTCTCCAACCTGCAACAGGATAAACGGTGAAGAAATGTTCCAGACAGCAACAAATCTGTCCATGAATGAGGATTTGGATGAGACCTGATGAGTTTTTAGGAGAAAAAAACATTAAAAAGAAGTAAAAAAAAAAAAAAAACTACACCATGTGATACCTTTTTGTTTGTCATATTCTGGAGTGTTCTCAGTAAATTATGGCCTCCATGCTGTAATTAAAAGGTAATGACCATCTGTCAGAATAACTGTAATCTTTGTAATAATACAAGAGATAATGTTCTCGTCTTTGGAACACGTGTCACCTTTTTCTTTCACAAGCAGAAATAATGACAGGAATTACCAACATACCTCTAATTAACATTTACTGGCAAACATTAATTCCTCAATTAGTAACCTAGTTAAGATTGTTTTTAATTTATAAAATAAAAATAACCCTTTGATCATGATTAGTTACGATAAAACAAAACGCAAAAAAATCTTCCTCTTTCTCTTTTTAGTTCTATTCCTTCATTTACATTTTATAAAGTCTTTAAAATTATAAGCCATCGCTGTTTTGAATAAAAAATAAAGACTAATCAGGAAACTAGTGTCTTTTGTTCACTTATGAATTCAGCTGAGTTTTGGGGTTATCGGGGTTATCAACAGCATTTCAAACAAACTGGATTGAATTTTATGAAGCACTTAGTTCTGACATTTTGTTAGACCACTGAAGGTAGAAGAAAGAGGAGGATTATTCTAAAATATTAGCGATGATTTTGGCTTCATCACTACCATCAACATAAACTTCAGAAAGACCACTTTGAATGATCTGTGCTTTCACACACCTGGAAGTTTTAGATTGTGCCGGCTGTCCCAAATATCATTTTAAATAAATGGTCCTCATAAATAACTGTTTGGAAATGGTGTGACTCATGTGTTGTCGCAGCAGTGAGACACGTAAAGACTCCCTAACAAACCATCACATGATCGACAAACGTGACCTGAAATACTCCAGGTTTTCTTTAATACAAAAGTGTTTTAAACAGTCTACCAGAGTGTGGGAAAAGGTAATACAGATAGAAGGTGGTTTAATATCAGTATGGGGAGGGTTCATAAACGTTTAAATTACCGTAAATAATAAAATAAATATTTGGTCGCTATAGTGCGGAATTTGGTTGGTCCTGGACCACTGTATTGGGTTTATTATCTCGACTTAAATATACAGCTCTGACTGGAGACTCACTGGTTTTCTGGGGGACTTCAACGCTCATGTGGGCAATGACAGTGAGACCTGAAGGGGGGTTATTGGGATGAAACACCTCCCTGATCCAAACACGAGTGGTGTTCTGTTATCGGACATCTATGCTAGTCACAGTTCGGCCATAAGGAAGACCTTGGTCGAGCACACAGATGTGTCCATAAGTACAAAGTGGAAACTTTCTTTGTTGATTGTTTTGTGCAGAATCATCTTAACTGTGTTAGTTCATGTGTCAATATTGACTTATTTTTTAGCGTGCTCATTTAATTACACAAATAATTATTGACAGTAGACTCTCTAGAATCTTCATCCTCCTCCTCTCCTACAGGGTTAGACCAGCACATTTATCTTGAGACAGACTGACTGACTGTCACATTCTACTGCAGTCAGACTGTTATTTCAGGCTTTTCAGTGCTTCAATCCTGTACAGCCATGGTGCAGAGAGGGACGAGGACAGCTTTCATCCCAGGTCAGTTTGACAAACATTCCTAAAAACAGGTCTCTACTTGATAGAGTGCTTTCTGAACATTCAGTTTGACTTTTCACCATTTCCTTCAGTCGTCTCTTGTGTTGTTTAGAGGCATCCATTTCAAGGATTTCTGCTTGTAGTGTTTGCTTAACATCACCACATTCCCCACTGAGATAATCCCAGGTTTATTCTGTCCCACAAAGTTGTCAGCTCTTTAAATGTGTTTCAGATCTAATGTTGTTCCTTCATGTCTCTACATCCTCCACAGTCATGCAGATGTTCATGCTGCTCCTGCTGAGCTCCAGCATCTTGGCACAAAGACCTCCTCATCCTGTTGATAGAGGTCAGCTATTATCCTTCCTATGTGTGAGAGATCAGTCATTTATTCAGTAGATAGATGGATAGATGGATGGATGGATAGATAACCCCAGATTAACAGCTGACTAACATGTTTTATTGTTGGTGTCTGGATTCTGGTGGTCAGAATCAGGTGGTTTGATGGATGACTCCGCCCGTCTGGAACTGAAGAAGGGGGAAATGTTTGAAACCCAGCATCAGGTGGATGACGAGATGATAAATACAAAATTAGTCACACACACACACACACACACACACACACACACACACACACACACACACACACACAAAATGATTGTTTTATTGATTACTATTTTACTCAAGTAGTTTTGAAGAAAATCTTTCATTGTTACAGACAATGGAAGACGATGGTGGTCTCTTTGAGTCTGAGGATGTCGAAAACATGAGAGGTAAGAGAAGCACTCTTTCCATTCTGTCATCATTTATCAAAAATGGTTTTTATTGACAGTTAAAGGAGAACATTTTCATGCTGTCCCCCAATGGACACAAAAGGTTTCATTTTCAGTTAATATGATATTTTGTGGTTCTGTATCGACAGGAAAACATATCAGAAGATTTCCAGTTGGCTGACCTCTGACCCAAGATGTTCTGGCTGTGGATGCTGCTTTTGAAAAGCTCCAGTCCGTCAAAGATTTACTATTGTTTTTTCCTAAAGCACATCTTTCAGGTCTCAAATTACTAAAAGTTATTCAGCAACAAATAATTTGGAAACACACAAACATATTCTGTAAACAAAGTCATGAACAGCTGAAATAAAGTCAATCCTGAGCCGAACAAGTCGTCTGTTGGGTTTTCTTGGGGAAGAAGGTGTGTGTTAATGTTCATAGTTGTAGTCTTAGAGGTTCATGAAGTGAATGTAGGATGTGGAGGAGACTCAGACCTACTGATATGGACCTTTCAGTCTGTCAGCCTGTAGGTGTGTAGAAATGGTTAACTGGTGTTGGTCATGTTGGGTCCAGTGGCAGCAGTCTCTTTAGTAACGGGTTAAATTGACAAAATAGTTAAACACTTGAGAAAATGTTTAGTCACACAATAAACATCTCAAATTAGCAACACCTGCTTGAATTGTCCATGTATTTTACTAAATAAATATTCAATTATTATAATATATAAATTTTCTTACATTTAAAATCCCATCCATCCTGTTGTTGAGCTGCAGTGATATCAAGCTGCTCCTCTCTGGACCGAGCAGAAAATCCATTTAAATACTGGGGGATGCATTAAACTGTGGGTCCAAACTTGTTTAAATTGGCTGAAAAATTATCTTGTGACACCAGCCTATTTGATCTTTTTTTATAGTTACTTCATATTTGTAATTTTTGCTTTTGGGTAAAAACAGCACAGTTTCATTCACAACTCTTTTGACTAATTGTCACATTATAAATCACTCTGTTAAGAACTATTATTATACACAAGCAGCACATCACATTTACAAGGGTTCATATGGATGATGGATCCAAATGAACATTGACCCCTACTGACAGCAGAGATCACCAAACAGACCTGAGTGAAACTTTGGGCAGAGAATCACTTCATGACACTGTGGTTCAAAAAAGGTTCAGAGTTTCAGAAAGCCTCCTTTTGCCATCAAGACTCAGAAGCAGGACTCCAAAAACACAAGGTTTTTATTTCAGAATAAGATTCGGTCCACAAAACATCAGTCCAAATAAACAAGCAGCGCAATCTTAAGTGGTAAAAAAAAAATCAGATCTGAATCCAAGAGAACACAACAGAAACCTAGGGTCATGAACTGACTGAAAAACACTCAGCGCAGACAAAGAGCAGCACACAGACTAAATGCTCAAGGGAGGAGGGTTAATGAGGAACAGGTGAGACCAATCAGGGCGGGGCAGATAATCACATCGGAGAGAAACACAGAGGAAGGAAGTAAAGTCTGTGACAACAGAAACAAGGACGAGTGTTAAAATAAAACAGGAAACACTGACAAGACTTGAGAACAAGCATAACCGTGATGAGGCCCCTGGGAGTCACACACATCAACTATTAATCAGTTTTATTTTCTCTGAGATGTTTGAAACTATTTTTTCATCAACTTTCTAAACCACAACCAAGAACTGAAGTGGTCCTGTGTGCTGTTTAGGAACTGGTATGTATTCTATGTATACCAGTGATTCTGGTCCCTACAGAACACCTTCAGCGGTCAGTGATGCCCCTCCTTCCTGTTTCAGCTTCTACCTGGTGTGATTCCCAAGGAAATGGTCATTGTGGGATATTTAACCTGGAACTGGATTCAGCCCCTGTCTGAAGGGTTTGAAGAGAATCCCACCAAACCAAACCTCAAGTGGCCTGAAGTACGACCGCAATTAACTCATCTACAGCCTATCAAAGCTGGCTACGGGCGAAAGGTGGGGTACACCCTGGAAGAGATGCCATTTAGTAAGATACACAAAACTACCAAAACAGCCTCACATGGTTTTCAAACATGAAGTTTTCACCTTGGCTGAGTCAAGTTCATGAGAAGTTTAAATGATGTTCTAGTTAAACTGTTGCCATTCGTGCTCCATTGAAAAAGGAAAGTCAACAGTCAATCAATATAACAACAAATTCAGCTTAAACCAACATTTCATCGCCTCTGGTTCCTTGTTTGATGTCGGAATTATCATGATAATTGTTATTCTGATGCAATGGTTACTCATCAATTTAGTTTCACTCCAAGAGAGACCAATATGACCAAAGTTCATAAAACCCTCTGACCTTTAATTTCCTAAAAATCATGAGGTCATGATCTTTTAGATCATTTTTTAGGCAATCAGCAGACTTGACTGAACCTCTTCTAACATAGCTTGAATTTTGACACAAATGATTTCCTCTGATAAAAAATATATATACGTTTGTCCTTCTGTTACTTGACGGGACTGACTTGATGGTCTAAAACAACCATATTTATCTATTTATTTATTTATTACTATTATAATGATTATTATCATTATCTCTATTTAAATATACCGTAGGGTTCTGACTGAAGACTCTCTTGGTCATCTGCTGGACTTCAACGCTCATGTGGGCAGTGACAGTGAGACCTGGAGGGGGTCATTGGGATGAAACACCTCCCTGATCTAAATGTGACTGGTGTTCTGTGATCAGACGTCTATGATAGTCACAGTTCAGCCATGACGAACACCTTGGTCGAGCACACAGATGTCTATTAGTGCATATGGTCGACTTTTATGCTGGGTCAGTAGTACTGAACCATATGTGTGACAAGATGTATTTAATACAAGACATTTACTTTATTCATGTCAAACTGGGAATTAAGGAGGTTCCAGCAGCAGATGGACAACATCACCCTGACCCTTCAGTTATTCCTCCTTCCTGGTAACTTTCTTTGTTGATTGTTTTGTGCAGAATCATCTTAACTGTGTTAGTTCATGTGTCAATATTGACTATTTTTTAGCGTGCTCATTTAATTACACTAATAATTATTGACAGAACACTCTCTAGAACCTTCATCATCCTCCTCCTCTCCTACAGGGTTAGACCAGCACATTTATCTTGAGACAGACTGACTGACTGTCACATTCTACTGCAGTCAGACTGTTATTTCAGGCTTTCCAGTGCTTCAATCCTGTACAGCCATGGTGCAGAGAGGGACGAGGACAGCTTTCATCCCAGGTCAGTTTGACAAACATTCCTAAAAACAGGTCTCTACTTGATCGAGTGCTTTCTGAACATTCAGTTTGACTTTTCACCATTTCCTTCAGTCGTCTCTTGTGTTGTTTAGAGGCATCCATTTCAATGATTTCTGCCTGTAGTGTTTGCTTAACATCACCACATTCCTCACTGAGATAATCCCAGGTTTATTCTGTCCCACAAAGTTGTCAGCTCTTTAAATGTGTTTCAGATCTAATGTTGTTCCTTCATGTCTCTACATCCTCCACAGTCATGCAGATGTTCATGCTGCTCCTGCTGAGCTCCAGCATCTTGGCACGAATTTATCATGATGATGAAGGTGGTGAAGGTCAGCAATTATCCTTCTTATTTGTGAGAGATCAGTCATTTATTCAGTCACTAGTTAGATAGATAGATAGATAGATAGATAGATAGATAGATAGATATCTATCTATCTATCTATCTATCTATCTATCTATCTATCTATCTATCTATCTATCTATCTATCTATCTATCTAACTCCTGATTAACAGCTGACTAACATGTTTTATTGTTGGTCTGGATTCTGGTGGTCAGAATCAGGTGGTTTGATGGATGACTCCCTCCGCCTGGAAGGGACGAAGGAACTGATAAAAATCCAGCATCAGCGTGACGAGATGGTAAACATAAAATTAGTCACAGTATAAGCGCACACACACATACACACAGACACAGACACACACACACACACACACACACACACACACACACACACACACACACACACTATTGTCCACCATTTTACTCAACTAGTCTTCAGGAAAATCTTTGATTGTTACAGGGAACAGAAGCCAGATTTTCCAACTTTGCACTTCAGGACAGTGGCATCAACAGAAAGAAGACTCTGGCAGGTAAGGGGAATAAAGTATTTCTGTTATGTGATGCTGTGTCAAGAGTATTTTTATTGACAATTAAAGCAGAACATGTCCAACCTGTCCCCAATGGACACAAACCAAGAGACCTCTTTCAGTTCATTTCGAGTGAGTCTCTCTTGTTAGTTAAACACACAGTCAGGTGTATCACCAGTGTTATCAAGAAGAGTGTGTGTGCTTTGTGAACCTGGCTGTGTGGTGGATCTCACTGTCTCACTAATGCACCTTTGAAACATCAGTGAAAAGTCCTTCACTGACGTCACAGCAGAGACTTCATTCTAAAGATTGGACAACTGGAACTACATGATTTAAGTTGTAGTTCTTCTCGGACATTGTGGTCAAAAATTGATGTTACTCACTTAGCTACCTGCTAGTAGTCCATATTTAGCATACAGGTAACTCAGCTTACAAGTGAAGACAGACAGTTGGTAGGTAATTATTATTGAGATGTTAGTTGTAGTTAAGCAGCTTTTTTTTCATCTTGCAAACACAAAATATCAATTAAAACACAAACATGAAAAAGAAAGTCTTTCTCCAGCCACATAATTAAAATCACAGTCATCTTCTGAAAACTGTAAAAAAAAAATGTTTGGAGTGCAATGGATGAAAATCAGTTTGAACAGACCTTTGAAGTTTCCTGAGACAAGAACTCTTAATGTTCCTGGAATGTTTGAACAACTCAACAGATGTTTGTCTCTTTAGAAATGAAAGAAAAATGTTGTTTTTTTCCAGAGAATTCACACTTTCTTCTTTCAGACATTCAGTCTCATTTCCTTTTGGTGTATTTGACATTTTATTGCTCTCTGTAGAACATCAATATAGATGGGGCTGACCTCTGACCCAAGATGTTCTGGCTGTGGATGCTGCTTTTGAAAAGCTCCAGTCTGTCAACGATTTACTGTTGTTTTTTCCTAAAGCACATCTTTAAGGGCTCAAATTAATAAAAGTTATTCAGCTACAAATAATTTGGAAGTGCACAAATATATTCTGTAAACAAAGTCATGAACAACTGAAATAAAGTCAATCCTGAGCCGAACAAGTCGTTTGTTGGGTTTTCTTGACAGGAAGAAGGTGTGTGTTAATGTTCATAGTTGTAGTCTTAGAGGTTCATGAAGTGAATGTAGGATGTGGAGGAGACTCAGACCTACTGATATGGACCTTTCAGTCTGTCAGCCTGTAGGTGTGTAGAAACTGGTGTGGGTCATGTTGGGTCCAGTGGCAGCACTGGTTGTATGAACTGGTGAAATTGATGAAATAGTTAAACTAACAGTTTAGAAAATGTTACCTTGAGTCACACAATAAAAATCTCAAATTAGGAATGTCTGTTTGGATTGTTGATGTATTTTACTAAAAGAATATTGTATTATTATAATATATACTTTTCTCAAAAAATTTACATTTAAAATCCTGTCTTTACTTCCATTTTTCTATCTACATGAATACAATTTCAGATGAACTGGAAAATTTCTTGTCGTTTGGAATGAAAGATATAACAAATTAGGAACTTTTCTTTCAAAATTTTTATTATCAACGCTTTGATGATAAAGATCACACAAGCAGCTTTGCCAGTTGAGAGAAGAGAATAGGGAAGGATTACAGAGTACACATAGTACATAGTAAAATGAGAGGAGGAGTCGGGTACTAGTGGTCAGGATGCGTTTTAGCTGTCATGAGCAAAATAATGAGAGAGGTTAAGTGAAATGGACTTAAAGAACATTAGCTATCGAGGGCATCGTTCTGTGAGAGAATCTGTAAATGTGCATTAACTTCACCTTCCTTACAGGTAGCTGAGTTTCAGTGAACACAGGCTCCATACAGCAATGCTTGAGTTAAAATAGTTTCTGTTGTGTGGAGACCTTTTGTACCGTGGGATGAATCCATCATGTGGTTGGTCACGTCCTGCTTGCCTCTTGTGAATGATCCAACACCAATTCCTGTTCTCTAGAGGTGAAGAAGTGAGAGGTGTTTTTCACCAAGCAGCCAGCAGGGGGCACAATCTAACTGGTCCACTCATACAGGCCTCTACCGAGCTGGACCATTCCAACCAGAGGTTCATTCAAAAAGCAGGGTTAACAAACTCTGAGTTGACTTACCCTGAGCTTGGAAACTCAGAGTTTTCAATTTCCCAACGGCCATTCTGAGTTAATTTCATCAACTCAGAGTAGGTTTATTTAGAGTTTAATGCATGAAACAGAAAAGCCATCAACAACGGAGCCCCGATTCAGGCGAGAGGTCCTGCTCATATTTCCCGACGGTCAAAGTAGAGATTTTAATGCAGGTATATGGTGATATAAACTCACTGGAAAACACTGAGCACAGACAAAGAGCAGCACACAGACTCGATCCACCAGGGGGGAGGGTTAATGAGGGACAGGTGAGGCCAATCAGGGTGGAGCAGATGAGGCCCCAGGATGAATGAGAAGGTATGTCCAAACTTTCGGCCCACACTGTATTTATCTGTCTATGTATGTCTGGTTTTTATCTCCATGGATCATGAATTACGACTGAAATGATGGTCAGAACAAACTGCTGGATGGATTCACTTTTCATTTTTTGTGCAAGCAGGAGGTTTTACCTTCATACAGCCACTGGTGTCCTCCAGGGGTCTGTTTAGAGACTCCTGACATTCATCATATATGCTAATCTTAAAGTGTTTTATGCAGATAACAGTGTGTTCCATCCACAAGAAGCCAGGCTTTTAATTCTCTAGTTTGCCTTCAGTATAGAACCACATATCTAACAAGATGAATTTAATATATTTACTTTATTCATCTAAAACAGGATGTTACAGAAGCACATGGCCCTTCAAAGTTATTCCTCCTTTCTGGAAACTTTCTTTGTTGGTTGGGTTGTGCAAACTGTGTCAATTGTGTTCATTCATGTGTCAATATTGAGTTTTTTTTTTTTTACTGTTCTCATTTAATTACACAAATAATTATTGACAGAACACTCTCTGGAACCTTCCTCATCCTCCTCCTCTCCTACAGGGTTAGACCAGCACATTTATCTTGAGACAGACTGACTGTCACATTCTACTGCAGTCAGACTGTTATTTCAGGCTTTTCAGTGCTTCAATCCTGTACAGCCATGGTGCAGAGAGGGACGAGGACAGCTTTCATCCCAGGTCAGTTTGACAAACATTCCTTTAAAAATGTGTTTCAGATCTAATGTTGTTCCTTCATGTCTCTACATCCTCCACAGTCATGCAGATGTTCATGCTGCTCCTGCTGTGGTCCAGCATCTTGGTACACGGACGTCCTAGACATGTTGATGGAGGTCAGCTATTATACAGTACTTACATAGATAGATAGATAACCCCTGATTAACAGCTGACTAAAATGTTTTATTGTTGGTCTGGATTCCGGTGGTCAGAAACAGAAAAACAGACATTTCTTCAGTCAAAGAGATGGCATCATGGTGGCATCTTCTACGCAATCCAGAAGGGAATTCACGACATCCTAATGGAAAAGAAGCCCCCAAAAACCACACATCCTGGTGGGACATAAGGGTCAGAGGCAAGTCTTCCCATTCTGTGATCATTTATCAAAAGTATTTTTCTTGTAAATTAAAGGAGAACATTTTCATTCTGTCCCCTAATGGACACAAGCCAAGAGACCTCTTTCAGTTCATTTAGAGTGAGTCCCTCTTGTTAAACACACAAAGTCAGGTGTATCACCAGTGTTATCAAGAAGAGTGTGTGTGCTGTTTCAAGTTTCATTCTCCAGAGAATTCACACTTTCTTCTTTCAGACATTATGTCTTATTTACTTCAGCTGTATCTGACATTTTATGTTCTGTATTCACAGTACGACTTGTTTTAGGTTCTAGAGCTGGACATGACTGACCTCTGACCCAAGATGTTTTGACTGCTGCTTTGGAAAAGCTCCAGTCTGTCAAAGATTTACTGTTGTTTTTTCCCAAAGCACATCTTTAAGGACAGATATTACTGAAAGTTATTCAGCAACAAATAATTTGGCAGTGCACAAACATTCTGCAAACAAAGTCATGAACAGCTGAAATAAAGTCAATCCTGAGCCGAACAAGTCGTCTGTTGGGTTTTCTTGGGGAAGAAGGTGTGTGTTAATGTTCATAGTTGTAGTCTATATGTTTTGTATGCATGTATTCTCATAGTTTAACCGCATAAAAGGGGGTCAACTTTTTATGAGATCAATGCTCGTTTTAGTCTTGCAGCAAAATCTTTTACATATTTTAATGTGTGCATGTGACCATCACCAGTCCTCTCTGGGAACCAAGCTGTCTGTCTTCATTAGAATTTCCTATTGTGAGCCAGAGAGGGAAGTGCTGCACTTTTGTGTGTTAATAAGGAAACCAGACAGAGAGAGAAAACACAAACGAGGTAGTGGATAGACAGGAAGTCTGTTAGAGTGGAAGAGACTTGAGCTGTTTCATCATTTCTCACAACTGATACCTTAATACCAATGTTTTAGAACACCAGATTAGTGGAGGTCCTGACAGTATAGAATAGGCCAGAAGGAAGATAGAGGGCCTGAGATAGGTGTGATGTCTGAGGAGAGACTCATGGCAACAGACATTTCAAAGCGCTTTAACAGACAGAAAAACCCAACAGAACCCTCCAGAGCAAGCAGAAGTGACAGTGGTGGAGAAAAACATCCTCGTAGAGGAAGAAACTCCAGGCAGCAACCAGACTCTTTTGGGTGGTCATCCACCTTGACCGGTTGGGCGGAAGATTAAAGATAAGGACAGGGTAAGAGAAAGAGAGACAGAGAGAGAGTGGCAGATAGACCAGATAGAGTCAGTGTCTTTATGGTTATAGTTAGACGATTGGGGTTGTTGTCTTCAAAGATGTTACAGAAGCACATGGCCCTTCAAAGTTATTCCTCCTTTCTGGAAACTTTCTTTGTTGGTTGGGTTGTGCAAACTGTGTCAATTGTGTTCATTCATGTGTCAATATTAAGTTATTTTTTTACTGTTCTCATTTAATTACAGAAATAACTATTGACAGAACACTCTCTGGAACCTTCGTCATCCTCCTCCTCTCCTACGGGGTTAGACCAGCACATTTATCTTGAGACAGACAGACTGACTGTCACATTCTACTGCAGTCAGACTGTTATTTCAGGCTTTTCAGTGCTTCAATCCTGTACAGCCATGGTGCAGAGAGGGACGAGGACAGCTTTCATCCCAGGTCAGTTTGACAAACATTCCTAAAAACAGGTCTCTACTTGATAGAGTGCTTTCTGAACATTCAGTTTGACTTTTCACCATTTCCTTCAGTCGTCTCTTGTGTTGTTTAGAGGCATCCATTTCAATGATTTCTGCTTGTAGTGTTTGCTTAACATCACCACATTCCCCACTGAGATAATCCCAGGTTTATTCTGTCCCACAAAGTTGTCAGCTCTTTAAATGTGTTTCAGATCTAATGTTGTTCCTTCATGTCTCTACATCCTCCACAGTCATGCAGATGTTCATGCTGCTCCTGCTGAGCTCCAGCATCTTGGCACAAATACTTCCTGATCCTGTTGATAGAGGTCAGCCATCATCCTTCCTATGTGTGAGAGATCATTCATTTAGTTGCTAGTGGGAAACAAAGATAGATAAATAACCCCTGATGAACAGCTGATTAACATGTTTTATTCCTGGTGTTTACTGGATTCCGGTGGTCAGAGCCAGTGGTCGGTGGTTCGATGATAGACTCCATTCCCACAGCACCGAAGGAACTCCTATTTCAGGTGATGGACACACACACACACACACACACACACACACACACACACCATTAACAATTATATCTTACTGATTACTATTTTACTGT
This sequence comes from Antennarius maculatus, assembly GCA_013358685.1. NCBI lineage: Eukaryota > Metazoa > Chordata > Actinopteri > Lophiiformes > Antennariidae > Antennarius > Antennarius maculatus. The sequence goes on along the minus strand of CM023609.1, from coordinate 25,811,583 downwards.
TTTGATGAAAAACAGACGTTCATGCAGGCACATACACCTGGTGGCAGCTACCAAGGATTTGAAACGGGAAAACGTATCCAAAAGAAGGAAAAGAAGCCCAAAAGCAACACATTCCTGTGGACATAAGGGTCAGAGGCATTCTGTATTCATTTATTAAGAGTGTTTTTATTGACAATTAAAGAAGAACATTTTCATGCTGTACCCCAATGGACACAAACCTGACTGTGTCCAAAATGAACTGAAAGAGACCTCTTTCAGTTCAGTTGTATTGTAAAATAAATGTAACTACCCCTTATTGTTAAATAACTGAATTTATTACTTATTCAAGTTACAAACATTACAGTCACAGATAAAAATATTTGTTTATTTCTCTGTTCTAACATAAATCCTTTTAATTTATCAGGTTATTAAACCCACAGAACTCCGTCAATCAAGGATCAAACTATCAATGAATAAAGAAAAATAACATCAGACACAAGTTAGGACATTAACTTTGTTCAAAATGTTTTTGTCAGAGTTAAAATGGGCTGAATTACTGCATTGTGGGAAATGTAGTTTTTGTTCAAAACACACTTTTGACGTATTTATTCTTTGACACTCTGACCTTTTATGCTCTCGCAGGCCACATAAAAAGATGTGGAGGGCCACATTTGGCCCCCGGGCCTTGAGTTTGACCAATGTGATTTAGAGTGAGTCCCTCTTGTTAGTTAAACAGCACAATGTCAAGTGTATCACCAGTGTTACCAAGAAGAATGTTTGTGCTTTTTGAAGTTTAATTCTCCAGAGAATTCACACTTTCTTCTTTCAGATATCACGTTGCATTTAATTCTGCTGTATCTGACATTTTATTGTTCTGTTTTTACAGGAGTTGGACATGACTGACCTCTGACCCAAGATGTTCTTACTAGCGATGCTGCTTTTGAAAACCTCCAGTCTGTTTTTATTGTTTTTTTTTCTTAATGCATATCTTTAAAGTCAGACATTAATCAAAGTTATTCAGCACCTAATAATTTGGAAGTGCACAAACATATTCTGTAAACAAAGTCATGAACAGCTGAAATAAAGTCAATCCTGAGCCAAACAAGTCGTCTGTTGGGTTTTCTTGACAGGAAGAAGGTGTGTGTTAATGTTCATAGTTGTAGTCTTAGAGGTTCATGAAGTGAAATGTAGGATGTGTAGGAGACTCCTTAGGAAGTGGTTTCTGTTGTGTGGAGACTTTTATTTACTGTGGGATGAATCCATCATGTGGTTGATCACGTCCTGCTTGGCTCTCATGAACGATCAAACACTACGCTCTTTTCTCTGGAGGTGAAGAACTGAGAGGTGTGGTTCACCAAGCAGCCAGTAGAGGGCACAATCTAATTGATCCACTCATACAGGGTTCTGGGGAGCCGGTCCATACATCCACTTTTCCTTTTGTCATTTTGAAGATAGTTAGAGAGTAAAAACAGCAGACAGAAGGAATTTGTCAGCTCTCTTTGAAAGCCGGAAGTCTGGGCCACATAATAGCGAAGAGTCAGCATTTCATAGGTCAGGGAGATAATTGAGGCGCCATCACTACCAGCAACGTAAACTTAAGTGAGACCACTTTGAATGACCTCTACTGTCACACACCTGGATGTTTTGGATCAGTGGTCTGTAACGGACTGGTTCAACATCTATAGCGACAATATTTCCCAGAGAAGGACGGTTGTGCAGTGGGTAGCGCTGTCGCCTCACAGCTAGAAAGCTCCGGGTTCGAGTCCTTTCTGTGTAGAGTCGGTATGTTGTGTCTGTGTGGGTTCTCTGCCTCCAAAAACATGCAGTTCAGCTGAATTGTTTTAACTTGCGCATAGGTATGAGTGTGTGCGTGAGTGGTAGTGTGTCTTTCCTGTGGCTCTACAAGGCAATGGCATTGTGTTTGGAGTGTCACCCGCAAGTCAGCTGGGAGAGGCTTGCGCAAATTTAGACCAAGTGGATAAGAGGATGAATGAAAGTATGAATAGTTTCATGGACTGGCCTTCATGTCTCCTCCTTGAGTCGTCACCTTATCGTGGTGGAGGGGTTTGTGTGTCCCAATGATCCTAGGAGCTAAGTTGTCTGGGGCTCACAGGGAAGGAGCCCGAGCTGGTGTGTGAGGTCGAGAAGTTCCGACTAGATATAGTCGGGCTCACCTCCACACACAGCTTGGGCTCTGGTACCAGTCCTCTTGAGAGGGGTTGGACTCTCTTCCACTCTGGAGTTGCTCATGGTGAGAGACGCCGAGCAGGTGTGGGTATACTTATAGCCCCCCGGCTTGGCGCCTGTACATTGGGGTTCACCCCGGTGGACGAGAGGGTAGCCTCCCTCCGCCTTCGAGTGGGGGGACGGGTCCTGACTGTTGTTTGTGCTTATGCACCAAACAGCAGTTCAGAGTACCCACCCTTTTTGGAGTCCTTGGAGGGGGTGCTGGAGAGCACTCCCACTGGGGACTCCATCGTTCTACTGGGGGACTTCAATGCTCATGTGGACAACGACAGTGAGACCTGGAAGGGCGTGATTGGGAAGAACGGCCCCCCTGATCAGAACCCGAATGGTGTTCAGTTATTGGACTTCTGTGCTCGTCACGGACTGTCCATAATGAACACCATGTTCAGACATAAGGGTGTCCATATATGCACTTGGCACCAGGACACCCTAGGCTGCAGTTCGATGATCGACTTTGTGATCGTGTCATCGGACTTGCGGCCGCATGTCTTGGACACTCGGGCGAAGAGAGGGGCGGAGCTTTCAACCGATCACCACCTGGTGGTGTGTTGGCTCCGATGGTGGGGGAAGATGCCGGTCCGACCTGGCAGACCCAAACGTATTGTGAGGGTCTGCTGGGAACGCCTGGCGGAATCCCCTGTCAGAAAGAGTTTCAACTCCCACCTCCGGCAGAACTTCACCCACGTTCCGGGGGAGGCGGGGGACATTGAGTCTGAGTGGACCATGTTCCGTGCCTCCATTGTCGAAGCGGCCGACCGCAGCTGTGGCCGTAAGGTGGTCGGTGCCTGTCGTGGCGGCAACCCCAGAACCCGCTGGTGGACATCGGCGGTAAGGGATGCCGTCAAGCTGAAGAATGAGTCCTATCGGGCCTTTTTGGCCTGTGGAACTCCTGAGGCAGCTGATAGGTACCGGCTGGCCAAGCGGAATGCAGCTTTGGTGGTTGCTGAGGCAAAAACTCGGGCGTGGGAGGGGTTCGGTGAGGCCTTGGAGGACGACTTCCAGACAGCTTTGAGGAGATTCTGGTCCACCATCAGACGTCTCAGGAGGGGGAAGTAGTGCAGCATCAACACTGTGTATAGTGGGGATGGGGCGCTGCTGACCTCAACTCGGGACGTTGTGACTCGGTGGGGAGAATACTTCGAAGACCTCCTCAATTCCGGCGACACGCCTTCCCATGAGGAAGCAGAGTCTGGGTTCTCTGAGGCGGGCTCTCCTATCTCTGGGGTTGAGGTCACCGAGGTAGTTAAAAAGCTCCTCGGTGGCAGGGCCCCGGGGGTGGATGAGATCCGCCCGGAGTTCCTAAAGGCTCTGGATGTTGTGGGGATGTCTTGGTTGACACGCCTCTGCAACATCGCGTGGACGTCGGGGACAGTGCCTCTGGATTGGCAGACTGGGGTGGTGGTCCCCCTTTTTAAGAAGGGGGACCGGAGGGTGTGTTCCAACTACAAGGGGATCACACTCCTCAGCCTCCCTGGTAAGGTCTATTCAGGGGTTCTGGAGAGGAGGGTCCGTCGGGAAGTCGAATCTCGGATTCAGGAGGAGCAATGTGGTTTTCGTCCTGGCCGTGGAACAGTGGACCAGCTCTACACCCTCCGCAGTGTCCTTGAGGGGGCATGGGAGTTCGCCCAACCAGTCTACATGTGTTTTGTGGACTTGGAGAAGGCGTTCGACCGTGTTCCTCGGGGGGTTCTGTGGGGGGTGCTTCGGGAATATGGGGTACCGAACCCCTTGATAAGGGCTGTTCGGTCCCTGTACGACCGATGTCAGAGTTTGGTCCGCATTGCCGGCAGTAAGTCGGATTCGTTTCCAGTGAGGGTTGGACTCCGCCAAGGCTGCCCTTTGTCACCAATTCTGTTCATAACTTTTATGGACAGAATTTCTAGGCGCCGCCAAGGCGTTGAGGGTGTCCTGTTTGGTGGCCTCAGTATTGCGTCTCTGCATTTTGCAGATGACGTGGTGCTGTTGGCTTCATCAAGCCGTGATCTCCAACTCTCACTGGAACGGTTCGCAGCCGAGTGTGAAGCGGTTGGGATGAGAATTAGCACCTCCAAATCTGAGACCATGGTCCTCAGTCGGAAAAGGGTGGAGTGCCCTCTCCGGGTTGGGGATGAGATCCTGCCCCAAGTGGAGGAGTTCAAGTATCTCGGGGTCTCGTTCACGAGTGAGGGTACGATGGAACGGGAGATCGACAGGCGGATCGGTGCAGCGTCTGCAGTGATGCGGACTCTGTATCGGTCCGTCGTGGTGAAGAAGGAGCTGAGCCGAAAGGCAAAGCTCTCGATTTACCGGTCGATCTACGTTCCTGCCCTCACCTATGGTCACGAGCTGTGGGTCGTGACCGAAAGAACGAGATCCAGGATACAAGCGGCCGAAATGAGTTTCCTCCGCAGGGTGTCCGGGCTCTCCCTTAGAGATAGGGTGAGAAGTTCGGTCATCCGGGAGGGACTCAGAGTCGAGCCGCTGCTCCTCCGCATCGAGAGGAGCCAGATGAGGTGGCTCGGGCATCTGGTCAGGATGCCTCCTGGACGCCTCCCTGGTGAGGTGTTCCGGGCACGTCCTACCGGGAGGAGGCCCCGGGGACGACCCAGGACACGCTGGAGAGACTATGTCTCCCGGCTGGCCTGGGAACGTCTTGGGATTCTCCCGGAGGAGCTGGACGAAGTGGCTAGGGAGAGGGAAGTCTGGGCTTCCCTGCTCAAGCTGCTGCCCCCGCGACCCGACCCCGGATAAGCGGTAGAGAATGGATGGATGGATGGATGGATGGATGGCCTTCATGTTCCAGCAGATGAATACAACAAAATCAAACGATACGAGCAGCATAAAACTGGTATTTTCACGCTTTTTACATTTTTTTTAATCCAGTTGACTTTATCGACTTTATTAGCAGCATTTTCACAACATTGTGCCATTTGTTTTTGTTCGTTTTGCTAGCTCGGGAATTTCAATTTAGCAGAAATGTATCCTGTGTTACCAGCCGAAGTCATCCCTTTAAGAAGGTAATGTGACCGAGACAAGCCTATCGCTTCAAGAGTGACTCTTAGACAGATGTGGAGGAGAGAATCAGGCAACCTTCCAAAACAGAATATTGTCCAGAATTTAGATCATAAATAAAAGAGATATGATGCAAGTTATGTATGGTTTCTATGTGACCCGCTACCAATGGACCAACAGATTGGCACCGGTCCACAGCCTGGTAGTTGTGTACCATTTGACTTTCTGGTGTTCAACAAGGGCAGAAGTATTCCTCCTTGTCTCCTTTCCCTCTCTGACTCTCATTGCTGCTTCTTCTGTCCTGTCTGGAGAACATCTGTCTCTTCAAATCCATGGAATTGCTGGCCACTCAGCTAAATTCATCAAATCATTTCAACAAGGAATGCTGGTCCGTGGGGAACCTATCTGTCCAGACATGACGTTCCCTTTGGGTTACATGAGGAACTCTTTGGAGGAGTGGAGAATCTTGTGCCAGGCAGTTCTTTCCGTGGAGGACGTTGAAGATCTTTATCTGTTTGGATTTATAACAGGGCTTCAGCTCCTTGAAGTGAGCATTGCCCTGGTGTATCAAAAAATTGGGATGACAGTAAGTCTGTGTAAGATGGGCCGGGCAGTGGATACACAGACTGTGGATAATAAACTAAGTGCAAAATCTCGGGGGTACTCACTGATCTGTGGGGAATTAGGGAATTTAGGAGTTCGGCTGGACTTTAGAGAGACCTGACTTGGGTTATTTCCCTGGAAACCAATGCCATCATTTTACCCACAATCCTCCCCTCCGTTTATCAGTCAGCAAGCTCATAACAAGAAGTTTCTCGGGAGAAGATAAGGCTGAACACAGAGTTCTCAACCTTCCCTGACACCTGTTGCTGACTCTTTGGCAAAGATTTCCAACAGAACACACATACATGAACATTGGACTTAAGAAGTACCTTGCATACACATCTGCCCTCTGCTTTACCCATCATGTGATTGGTGTTATATCTGTGCAAATATTTGTTTCAATAAGGGGCTTCGTCCACCATTCTTCACCGGCGTCCCAAAACACAAATGCAATAGACTCGTCTACAGCCTATAGCTGGCAACTGAACAAGTTTGTGTGATGAAATGACCTAAACTGCTTGTTTTTTTTGGGATGGGAGGAGTCTAGAGAACCCAAACAGAAACCACACAGACAACAGTCAACACCAAATTTATCTTAAACCAACATTTCATTGACTCTGGTTCCTTGTTTGCCATTTGTCATTTGATTCATGATAATGACATCTTTTAATCCTGATGCAATCTTTGTCACTTTTGCTCCTAGTCCTTATGGACAGAATTTCTAGGTACTGTCAGGGGTGGGATGTGGTCTGGTTTGTAGGCCATACGATTTCATTTCTGCATTTTCAAATGATGTTGTCCTGTTGGTCTCAGCGAACATCTCTGCACTTCAAGTTAAAGGCCATGGTTCTTGACTGGAAAAAGGTTGTGTTCTCTCTAGAGTTTATGGGGAGTCTTTACCCCAAGTGGAGGAGTTCAAGTAACTTGGGGTCTTGTTCACGAGTCAAGGAAGGACTGGGCGTGAGATTGACAGACAGATTGGTGTATAGGTCTGTAATGGTGAGGAAGCTGAGTCGAAAGACGAAGTTCTCGATTTACTGGTGAATCGAGGGTGGTTGGACACAACTTTAGAGATAGGTCACAGATAGAGACTTACTCTGCTCAGGTATAAAACAAGCGAGCAAGTTAGTAAACAGGTGGCAGCTGAGTAGCAGAAGAGGACTTCAAACAAAGTGTTCTGATACATAGGATGGACATATTTAGAAACACAGAGAAGATCTCAGCCAGCTGAGAGGCGACCAGGTAATCTGTCGAGAATGAAAAACACCCCAGCGTCAAGTTAATCAAAAATGCTTAACCGCAAGGAGCGCAGGAAAACAGGACGTCAAAATACAAGGAGTAATTGGTTTGTGCAGAACTGTGTTAACTGTTAGTTCATGTGTCAAGATTGAGTCATTTTGTACTCATTTATGTTTTAATAGCACAAATAATTATTGACAGTAGACTCTCTGGAACCTTCCTCCTCCTCCTCCTCTCCTACAGGGTTAGACCAGCACATTTATCTTGAGACAGACTGACTGACTGTCACATTCTACTGCAGTCAGACTGTTATTTCAGGCTTTTCAGTGCTTCAATCCTGTACAGCCATGGTGCAGAGAGGGACGAGGACAGCTTTCATCCCAGGTCAGTTTGACAAACATTCCTAAAAACAGGTCTCTACTTGATAGAGTGCTTTCTGAACATTCAGTTTGACTTTTCACCATTTCCTTCAGTCGTCTCTTGTGTTGTTTAGAGGCATCCATTTCAATGATTTCTGCTTGTAGTGTTTGCTTAACATCACCACATTCCCCACTGAGATACTCCCAGGTTTATTCTGTCCCACAAAGTTGTCAGCTCTATAAATGTGTTTCAGATCTAATGTTGTTCCTTCATGTCTCTACATCCTCCACAGTCATGAAGGTGTTCATGCTGCTCCTGCTGAGCTCCAGTATCTTGGTACAAGGAGGACGTCGTGGTGGTTATGGAGGTCAGCCATTATCTTTCTGGAGAAATGCATTGCAGACACAGGGAGAACAAACAAATGCCACACAGAAAGGACTCAAGCCCAGACAGCGACAACACTACCCCCCCCCCCCAAAAAAAAACCTTGCTACCTGCAATTAAAGATGACTTTTAATAAATAACAACTTACAAACAATTCAACTTACGGACAACCTCTTAGAAACAGTTGTGTTAATTTGTAGGTTGAGGAATACTAATAGTGTTCAGAAATACACACTCACACACACACACACACACACACACACACACACACACACACACACACACACACAATGAATAATCATTTTATTGATTACTATCTTACGACTCTTGAGGAAAACTTTGATTTTTACAGGCAGAGGAAGATGGTGTCATCTGAATTGCACTCCAGAGCAATTGTATCCGGCCGGGGAGGATGGGACAGCAGACCTAAGGCGAATCCATTACTGTGAACGGATATGTTCGGGAAGGGGGCAAGTCTTCTAATTCCGTGATCATTTGTCAAAAATATTTTTATCAATTTCATCAAAATTTATCACTTATTAATACGTTTGTTAATTAGGTTCCATTCTCCAGACAATTCACACTTTCTTCTTTCAGACATTCGGTTTCATTTCCCTCTTGTGTATCTGACGTTTTATTGCTCTGTATTTCCTCAAGGATGTCGCCAATGCCTTAGACCTCCAAAAGGCTGACCTCTGACCCAAGATGTTCTGGCTGTGGATGCTGCTTTTGAAAAGCTCCAGTCTGTCAAAGATTTACTGTTGTTTTTTTCCTAAAGCACATCTTTAAGGGCTCAAATTAATAAAAGTTATTCAGCAACAAATAATTTGGCAGTGAACAAATATATTCTGTAAACAAAGTCATGAACATCTGAAATAAAGTCAATCCTGAACCGAACCAGTCGTCTGTTGGGTTTTCTTGACAGGAAGAAGGTGTGTGTTAATGTTCATAGTTGTAGTCTTGGAGGTTCATGAAGTGAAATGTAGGATGTGTAGGAGACTCCTACCTACTGATATGGACCATTCAGTCTGTCAGCCTGTACGTGTGTAGAAATGGTTGACTGGTGTATCACTCCCTCCCTCCTCTATCTACATGTTGATTTAGCCTTGAGCAGAATGCTAAACGAGATTCCAAGTCTCTGTGTGGACTAATGCAGAGAAAGAGTTCCCTTTGTTGGATTCATGAAATATTAAGTCCTGCATCCTGTGACTCTGTTATACTCTGATCCCAACCGTAGGGGGCAGTAGCTCAATCCACTAAGTGTGGGCCAAAACTTTTGGATTGTGAATTGGCAGTGGGAGGTGCAAGTTCACCTCCTAAGGATTAGTGATTTGCCTTTGAGCAAGGTACCTTCCCCTTACAAGTTGCTCTTGGTGCACCCCCAGGTGAGATCTGTCATCATCCAGGTTGCTTGGCTGCTGCTTGGCTCTCATGGATTAACTAGCCCTGTTCCCTTAAGATGAAGAATGACTGGTGTGGTTCACCAAGCATCCACTAGAGGACACAATTTAACCCTAACCCTAACTCATACAGCGTTCTGGAGACAGCAGTTATCAAGTAATAAAACCATTACTATAATAGAACTGATGTCAGGGTTCACAGAGTACTCTCTGAGAACAACCAGGTTTACTGACATAACAAGAAAAAAGTTCCTTAGAAAGTAGAAAGTTCCTGTTTGAAGTCCATTGTGGTACAGGTCATACATGCAAGAGAAAGAAAGAAAAATATATTTAAAGGAAACATTTCACAAAACTCGTTGAGGAGGAAACATGAGGATTTTTATGGATGCCCAAAGTTAAAAGATGTTCTGTCCCTTCTGCAACTTTCCTGCTAAAGGTTAGGGTTACTCTCTGCAATATTAAAATGACTAGAGGAAAAGGAAAAGCGAAAGAGTATGAATGTGATGTGATCTCTGTTACCTCGGATTACAGTCACTGATTAAGACAAAGTAGTCCCTACCTTTTGAATATGCTTTTCTGCTGCTGTCAGCCTTTCAGTACAATGTAAGGAATTCAAGGGACAGACCCTAACAGACCAAACTGAGTTGATCCTAACCTCTGAACACAGACTGGACATTCAAATGTTATATTTTATTCCACATACTGAAGTATATAAACCTCTGTGTGACAGATGAGAACTCTTTATATCACTGGAGTGATTGCCTCTAAATCAGAGTGAGATTTGAACATGTAGTGTTTGAGACCTTGTGGTGTAAAACACCACAAAGTCTAGCTGGTTTGATTTCAGAGGAAATTGTCATTATGGGAGACTAAACTGGAACTGGATTCACTCCCTGTCTGAAGAGTTTAAAGAGTCCCACCAAACCTACAACAAACTACAACTGACCTGAAATACAAACGCAATCAACTTGTTTGGAGCCTATCCCAGCTGTCTACAGGTGAAGGGAGTGGATCCCTTGTATGCAACACCAGCTGATCATGTGGCCACACTAAAGACAATTCACACCTCTGGACAATTTGGTGTGATTAATTCACGTAGGGTACATGTTTTTGGAGGTGGAAGGAAGCCAGAAAACCCACCTTGAACACACATAGACATGAAGAGAACATACAAACTCGTTACAGAAAGGAATTGAACCTGTTACCTTCATGCTGTGACACAACAGGACCACCCAAGGCACCAGCGTGCCACCTGTCCTGAAATATTATCCTAATAAAAATAATAGAATTAATAAACCTTTATTAATCCCCTCAGGGAAATTATTTTTATCTTTCTAAATGTTCCTCATAACTATTTTGTGCATAACTGTGTTTGCAAACGATGCGATTAATGTGTTGCTTCAAGAGTAAGACACGCAAAACTCCCAAAACAGCTTCATATGGTCATCAAATGTGACAAAAAACACTCCAGGTTGAATATATCACTTTGACTGAGTAAAGATGTGTGTCCTAGTTCATGAGAGCTTTTAATGATACTCTGTTTAAACTACTGACTTTCCTGCCCTGTTGAGAAGGCATAGTTAATGGTAGAGAACAAATTTACATTAAATGAACATTTCCTTGCCTTTGGTTCCTTGTTTGAAGTCGGTGAACTTGACACATGGCAATGACACCTTTTTTTATTCTAATGATAGTCATTTAATTAGTTTCAATGAGAGATGAAGAGATCTCCAAAATGTCTGAGGTCCATAAAACCCTCAAATGTTTAATCCCCAAAAAATCATCATCCTGATCTAATGATGTTTCACTAACCTTGAGGCATGTTTTAGAAAACAGTGTATTATGACTAGAGAGGCCTTGAAGTAGTAGTGTAGTAGTAATGACTGATTAAACAGGCAAATTTGTACGGACTTAATTATTACTAGTTATTACCTCAATTTAAATATAATGCTGCCACTGGAGACTCCATTGGTCTTTTGGGGGACTTCAGTGCTGAAGTGGGCAGTGATAGTGAGACCTGGGGGGGGGTGGGTTGTTGGGTTGAACAACATCCCTGACCTTAACTTGCGTGGTTTTCTGTTATTGGACGTTTATGCTAGTTGGATTATGTCCATCTTGGTCGAGCACACAAATGCCCATGAGTGCACATCACCAGGACTCCCTAGACCTGCACTCAATGATAGACTTTATTGTCATGTCAAGAGTACTGAACTGCATGTCTGACAAGGTGCATAACTGTCTCAACTGTTAGTTCATGTGTCATTATTGCACACATTATTGCACACATTATTGCACACATTATTGCACACATTATTGCACACATTATTGCACGCTTTACACACTGTAGCAAACAACCAGTGAAGCCTGACCAGCCAGAGGCTGCGACGCCCAACATGCAGGACCAACAAACTTAAGAACTCCTTCATCCCCCGAGCCATTAAACTGCTCAACTCCTCTCTGGGGGAGATGAAGAAGAATAGAGTCCACACGAGAGCTGAGGGATGACACACATAATACACCAAAAACAATGCAAACACTATAGACACTTCACTCAACCCATGGCGATGTTAAAGAGACAATCTAGCTACCATTAGAGATTCAAGGGACAAATGGCTAAAAATTCTACCTTCATTGTACAATCCTGGCCCACATGTTACGGTAGATGAGTGCCTTGTTCCATTTAGGAGGCACTGCCCTTTCAAACAGTACATGGCCAACAAGACTACCAAGTATGGCATCAAAATGTGGCCAGCCTATGATGGAAAATCCATCTACGTATTGAATATGCAAGTATATTCTGGAAAGCTACCTGAAGCAGCATCTGAGAAGAATCAGAGGATGCGTATGGTGCTAGAAATGAGTGACGGATTGCAAGGTCATAACATCATGTGTGACAACTTCTTTACATCCCTTCGCTTTGGAAATGAACTTCAGAAGAAAAACCTGACTATTCTGGGAAGAGTAAGAAGAAATAAGCCAGAACTTCTCAGTGAAACTCTGAAAATGCAGGGCAGATCTCTGCATTCCTCAATATTGTTTTTACAGAGAAAGTAGCAGTAGTTTTTTTATAATGAGTACAATGCACATAGATGACAAGACATGAAGCCACAAATGATCGTGGACTACAACTCTGGCAAAGGAGGAGTTGACAGTCTGGACAAAGTCACAGCAAATACAGCTGCCAGCGCAAGACTGCCCATTTGCCCTTGGTGATTTTCTGCATTGTGGATGTGTATGCTTACAACGCCTATGTCCTGTGGACTGAAATCAACCAACAATGGAATGCCAGCAAATTGTACCAACGATGGCTTTTCCTGGAGGACTTGTCACTCCCAAAATCCCAAACTGAGCCAGGCCAGTTCACCGTCGTAACAAACTCAAGTTAACATAAGTTAACATAACCAGAGTTTTCACTAAAGCTGCATTGTGAAACAAACCTCTGACATTAAACCGGTCTGTGGCGCAAAAAGGTTTGGGGACCACTGCTTCAGATCACAACAGAGCCATAAACATCAGTCTAGAGCCAACACAGGAGGACTCTGAAGCATGACTCCATGTCTGACAAGGTGCATTTGATGTAAGACATTTACTTTATTCATCTCAAACTGGGAATTGAGGATGTTCCAGCAGCACATGGACATCATCACCCTGACCCTTCAGAGTGATTCATCCTTCCTGGAAACTGTCTTTGTTGATTGGTTTGTGCGAAACTGTCAATTCATGTGTAAATATTGAGTTATTTTTTAGTGTGCTCATTTAATTGCACTAATAATTATTGAGAGTAGACTCTCTGGAATTTCCATCATTCTTTTCCTCGCCTACAGGGTTAGACCAGCACATATATATTGAGACAGACAGACTGACTGTCACATTCTACTGCAGTCAGACTGTTATTTCAAGTACTTCAATTCTGTACAGGGACGAAGACAACTATCATCCCAGGTCAGTTTGACAAACATTCCTAAAAACAGGTCTCTACTTGATCGAGTGCTTTCTGAACATTCAGTTTGACTTTTCACCATTTCCTTCAGTCGTCTCTTGTGTTGTTTAGAGGCATCCATTTCAATGATTTCTGCTTGTAGTGTTTGCTTAACATCACCACATTCCCCACTGAGATAATCCCAGGTTTATTCTGTCCCACAAAGTTGTCAGCTCTTTAAATGTGTTTCAGATCTAATGTTGTTCCTTCATGTCTCTACATCCTCCACAGTCATGCAGATGTTCATGCTGCTCCTGCTGTGCTCCAGCGTCTTGGCACAAGGATATGTTGGTCGTCCTGATAAAGGTCAGCCATTATCCTTCCTATTTGTGAGAGATCAGTCATTCATTCAGTCACTAGATAGATAGATAGATAAACCCCTGACTAACAGCTGACTAACATGTTTTATTGTTGGTGTGGTCTGGATTCTGTTGGTCAAAACCAGTGGCTTCGATGGAACCGGAGACGAAGGATCAAGCGGGTAATGTGAAGGTAAACATCGTTGATTTCATCTTATTGATCAATATTCTACTAGTTTTGAGGATAAACTTTCAATCTTGCATCTAAAGGCAGCCAACGCTGGTGTCTACTTTACGTATCTGAACGACAACGACAAGGATGGTGCTGGGATTGCAGGCAAGTCTTTCCATTCTGTGATCAGTTATTAAATGTATTTTTATTTACAATTAAAGGAGAACATGTCCAAACTGTCCCCAATGGACACAAACCAAGAGACCTCTTTCAGTTAATTTAGAGTCCCTCTTGTTAGTTAAACACACAAAGTCAGGTGTATCACCAGTGTTACTGAGAAGCAGTCCACTAAGTCTTGGGCTGGAGACCAGAGGGTGGCCGGTTCAAGGCCCATGTGGATCAAGACATGTTTTAGTTCAGATGTGAACATTTGGAGTGTAGCGGCTGAAAATCAGGTTGAATAGACCTTCAAATTTTTCTGAGACAAACTTAGTTTTCCTGGAATGTGTGAACAACTCAACACATGTTTGTTCGAAACTAAACAAAAATGCTGTGTCTCTAAATTTCATTCTCCAGATAATTCACACTTTCTTCCTTCAGACGTTAGTTTTCATTCCCTTCTGGTTAATCTGACATTTTATTGTTCTGTATTTACAGCAGCACGTCCGACCTTCTGACCTCTGACCCAAGATGTTCTGGCTCTGGATGCTGCTTTTGAAAAGCTCCAGTCTGTCAAAGATTTACTGTTGTTTTTTTCCTAAAGCACATCTCTAAGGGCTCAAATTAATAAAAGTTATTCAGCTACAAATAATTTGGCAGTGAACAAACATTCTGTAAACAAAGTCATGAACAGCTGAAATAAAGTCAATCCTGAGCCGAACAAGTCGTCTGTTGGGTTTTCTTGACAGGAAGAAGGTGTGTGTTAATGTTCATAGTTGTAGTCTTAGAGGTTCATGAAGTGAATGTAGGATGTGGAGGAGACTCAGACCTACTGCTATGGACCATTCAGTCTGTCAGCCTGTAGGTGTGTAGAAATGGTTCACTGGTGTGGGTCATGTTGAGTCCACTGGTAACACTGGTTGTAGAAACTGGTGAAAATGATTTACACAAGGAATATCTCAAATTAGGAATGTCTGGTTGAATAGTTTATTTTAGTCAAAAAATATTATTTTATAATAATACATAAATTAGATATATACATACATATTTATAGTAAAATGGGAGGAGTCAGGTACATGAGCTTAATAATAAGGATAATAAAGAGGTTGAACACTCTTAACCGAGGTGTCAGATCATCACAATGAAGTATTCTGTTCATTTCTCGTTGTTTTTTTGTTTCTCCATCATTTCACATATCTCATCATTTCAGACCCTGCCCCCCCCCCACCTGTGTGTAATTAGTTCATTCCCTTCACCTGTTTTCTCCCCACTCACCTGCAGCCACTCTCCCAATCAGCCTCCACCCTAGATATCATTGTTGTTGGTCGTTACAGAACACCTTCAGCTGTCAGGACACATCAAACCCCTCCCTTCTGTTTTACCTTCTGTAAGGTGTGACCCCCAAGGAAATGGTCATCATGGTAGATTTATCCTGGAACAAACCTAACAGGTAAGTGTACAAGTGCATTCATGTCATCTACAGCCTAGCCCAGTTGGCAAAAGGCTAAAGTGGGGGTTCACCCAGGATGAGATGCCAGCTGATTGGGGGGCACACAAACTATTTGGTGTGATCAGTTCAGCTAAAGTGCATGTGTGTTTTTTTGAGGGGGGAGGGAACCAGAGAACCCAGAGCGAAGCCACACTGACAACAGTCAACACCACATTTAGCTTAAACCAACATTTCTTTGCCTCTGGTTCTTCGTCTGATGTTTCTCAACTCGATACATGATGACATCTGAGGAGGAGTTGGTTTCCAAACGAGGGAACGATGAGGCGTGAGATTGACAGACCGATGTTGTCTTCGTTTAGGTCTGTCGTGATGAAGAAGGCCTTGACTCAGAAGATGGAAGATCTTGATTAACAATCTGCGTTACATCCACAACAACCAGGCCTTCAATCACCCAGCTAGTCTTCAGTACTGAACTACATGTCTGACAGGGTTCATTTAATACAAGATATTTACTTTGTTCATGTTAAACTGGGAATTTTGGTATTCCAGCAGCACATGGACAACATCACCCTGACCCTTCAGTTATTCCTTTCTGGTAACTTTCTTTGTTGATTGGTTTGTGCAGAAACGAGTTAACCGTTTTTGTACACGTGTCAATATTGAGTTACCTTTTTAGTGTGTTCATTTAATGAAACATAACTATTGACAGAACACTCTCTGGAACCTTCGTCATCCTCCTCCTCTCCTACAGGGTTAGACCAGCACATTTATCTTGAGACAGACAGACTGATTGTCACATTCTACTGCAGTCAGACTGTTATTTCAGGCTTTTCAGTGCTTCAATCCTGTACAGCCATGGTGCAGAGAGGGACGAGGACAGCTTTCATCCCAGGTCAGTTTGACAAACATTCCTAAAAACAGGTCTCTACTTGATAGAGTGCTTTCTGAACATTCAGTTTGACTTTTCACCATTTCCTTCAGTCGTCTCTTGTGTTGTTTAGAGGCATCCATTTCAAGGATTTCTGCTTGTAGTGTTTGCTTAACATCACCACATTCCCCACTGAGATACTCCCAGGTTTATTCTGTCCCACAAAGTTGTCAGCTCTTTAAATGTGTTTCAGATCTAATGTTGTTCCTTCATGTCTCTACATCCTCCACAGTCATGAAGGTGTTCATGCTGCTCCTGCTGTGCTCCAGTATCTTGGTACAAGGAGGTCCGAGACATCCTAGAGGTCAGCTATTATCCTTCCTATGTGTGAGAGATCAGTCATTTATTCAGTAGATGGATGGATGGATAATCCCTGATGAACAGCTGACTAACGTTGTTGGTCTGACAGCAGATTTCCACCCTGCGTCACTGAAGACAAAGGACTTCCTTCATCAGGTGGTGGACACACACACACACACACACATAATTGTATTTCATTGATTACGATACGACTAGTCTTCAGGATAAACTTTATTCTTGTATCCAAAGGAACACAGTGATGGTGTCCACTTTGTGAAGACGATGGACAAGGTCCTCAGCCTAATGGCCCAAAAAAAGCCCACCAAGAACAGTTCTCCTCTGGGTTATATGGATGGGAATAGAGGCAAGTCTTCCCTTCTGTGATAATTTAAGTGTTTTTAAAGACAAAGATAATATTTTCATATCTCCTCCAATGGACACAAACCAGGAGAACTTAAACACACAAAGTCGGGTGTTATCAAGGAGAGTGTTTATGCTTTGTGAACCTGGCTGTGTGGTGAATCTGTCTCACTAATGCACCTTTAAACACCAGTGAACAGTCCTTCACTGACGTCACAGCAGAGATTTCATTCTAAAGACGACAAACTACTGTGTGTTACTCAATCACCATTATGCTAAATATGGACTGCTAGCTGTTGGTTAATTTGGCATTAAGAGTAGAAATAAGTGAAGAAAGAAAAAATGTTGCCATATGGTTATTGGGAAGTTAACTGTTGTTCATGAAACTTTAAAAACTTGAGATTTTACTTATGGCATTTCTCTTTAGAGTTGTTTTTGTTCAAGTTAAAAATGGGAATTATCAATTAAAACACCAACTAGACTGTCTTGCATTATATTCAGCAAAAACAAGGACGAGGACTTTTTCCAGCCACATGATACAAAGAACAGGCGTTGGCTAAAAGTACAAAAACACTTTTCAGTGCAGATATGATTTTATTGTTCTGTATTTACAGGAAGACGTTGGTTTCACTGACCTCTGACCCAAGATGTTCTGGCTATTGATGCTTTTGAAAAGCTCCAGTCTGTCAAAGATTTACTGTTGTTTTTTTCCTAAAGCACATCTTTAAGGGCTCAAACCCATAAAAGTTATTCAGCAACAAATAATTTGGCAGTGAACAAACATTCTGTAAACAAAGTCATGAACATCTGAAATAAAGTCAATCCTGAGCCGAACAAGTCGTCTGTTGGGTTTTCTTGACAGGAAGAAGGTGTGTGTTAATGTTCATAGTTGTAGTCTTAGAGGTTCATGAAGTGAATGTAGGATATGGAGGAGACTCAGACCTACTGATATGGAACATTCAGTCTGTCAGCCTGTAGGTGTGTAGAAATGGTTAACTGGTATGGGTCATGTTGGGTCCAGTGGTAACACTGGTTGTAGGAACTGGTTGTCATGGTTCGGAGTGGCAGGGAGAGGCCAAGCTCGTGGGTGGAGCCACGGCTCCACACCTGAGACTCATCCACACACCCTTTCTGATCGTCACACCTGAACTTGTTTTGGTGCTTACGACCATAAGGCTTTTTAAGCCTGGCTCGATGAGAGCTCTGTGCCGGTTCGTTTTCTCTAGTTTGGTTCCTGTTGATTTTTTTTTCTGGTTTTGTAATTCTTTGTCTGGAGTATTTTTGAGTTTGTTATTAAATGATGGAGAAAGGATTCGCTTTTGGTGTCCAGCATTTGGGTCCATATTCCGCCCCCCCCCCCCCGTGACACTGGTGAAATTGAGGAAATATTTAAACAGTTTAGAAAACGTTACCTTGAGTCACACGGCAAACATCTCAAATTAGGAATATCTGGTTGGATTGTTGATGTATTTTACAACAATAATATTCTTGACACTATTACCATTAAAATTCCAGTTTTAATATCACTCCCGCCGTCTTTTTATATACATTGAATTAACCGTGAGCTGCTGCTTCACTATATTTGGTTCTGATTCTTGGAACGGAGTAAACCTGTCAATAATGACACCATTGTTTCTTGGTTGGTAACTTTTAAAGACATGGAGTCTGAGAGCACTGATCTTTGACCTTTCATTTCTGGGGCCAAATACAATCACCTCAGTTTTGTATGCATTGAGGTAGATGTAACCCCCAGGTGCTGCTCACGTCCATGTGGTAAGCTTAAGCTATGTAGGACTAGCTAGAGACAAGATCTGCACAGGTCATGTCCTACGAAGGAAGGCAAGAGGGACTGTTATAAAGAGTGTGTTAATGTTATTTAGATAATGGACCATAAAATACTGGTTGGCAACCAGGGAAAGCAAATGCCACATGTTGCTAACAGCAGATCATGGCCCAACAGTAAACTCATCCATAGACAATGACGGTAGATAAACCACATTTACCTGGTTCATGGTACCAGTGTTGGCGGTGGTCTATGTCAGACTTGTTTACAAAGCTTTAAAACGATGTGATCCGATCGTGTCCCCACGACTATCAGACTGAGGGGGTTTAGAGAGTCCCCCCCCCCCACCAAACGTCACCTCATGTGACCTGAAATACCAGCAGTCATCTCATCTACAGCCTATCCCAGCTGGCTATGGGCGTAAGGTGGGGTACACCCTGGATGACATGCCAGTTCATTGTGGAGCTACACGACAGACGAGACGAACTACCACTCACACCTGTGGACTATTTGGTGTGAACAATTCACCTCAACTGCATGATTTTTGAGGTGGGAGGAATCCAGAGAACCCCAAGAGAAACCAGACAGACAACAGTCAACAAGTTTAGCTTGAACAAGTCATTGCCTCTGGTTACTTCACGTTTGTCAACTTGATACTGAGCTGTGTGTGTTCTAGGGTCTGTATATCTACATGTAGAAAATACATTTAAGAATGGAAAAATAATTTCCCTCAGGGGATTATTGAACCATTTTTCTTCTTTGCCTTCAAAATGGATGGATTTGTATTTATAGACTTATTAAAAGCTTTTAACACCGTGGATCATGTTTTACTCTTCGTGCAGGCAGGAGGCTTTACCTTCATACATCCACTGACATCATCCAGGGATTATTATATTATTCATCATATCTATTAATGATCTTGATCAAAAGTGTTCTATGCAGATGACACTGATATATAGTTTTACAGACACAAAAAGTCAGGCTTTTAATTAACAGCAGCAGATGGACAACATCACCCTGACCCTTCAGAGTTATTCAGTGTTCTGGAAACTGTTGATTAGTTTGTGTAGAACCATCTAAAGTGTGTTAATTGTATCAATATTGAGTTATTTTTTTAGTGTGCTCATGTAATGATGCAAATAATTATTGACAGAACACTCTCTAGAACCTTCCTCCTCCTCTCCTACAGGGTTAGACCAGCACATTTATCTTGAGACAGACTGACTGACTGTCACATTCTACTGCAGTCAGACTGTTATTTCAGGCTTTTCAGTGCTTCAATCCCGTACAGCCATGGTGCAGAGAGGGACGAGGACAGCTTTCATCCCAGGTCAGTTTGACAAACATTCCTAAAAACAGGTCTCTACTTGATAGAGTGCTTTCTGAACATTCAGTTTGACTTTTCACCATTTCCTTCAGTCGTCTCTTGTGTTGTTTCGAGGCATCCATTTCAATGATTTCTGCCTGTAGTGTTTGCTTAACATCACCACATTCCCCACTGAGATAATCCCAGGTTTATTCTGTCCCACAAAGTTGTCAGCTCTTTAAATGTGTTTCAGATCTAATGTTGTTCCTTCATGTCTCTACATCCTCCACAGTCAAGCAGATGTTCATGCTGCTCCTGCTGAGCTCCAGCATCTTGGTACAAATGGATGGTGATGGTGGTAGAGGTCAGTCATTACCCTTCCTATGTGTGAGAGATCTGTCATTTATTCAGACGGATGGACGGACGGATTACTAACGTGTTTTATTGTTTGTGTGGACTGGATTCTGTCGGAACGGTCAGTCGCAGTGCTTGGTGGTCTGCTGAAACTGATGAAGACAATCCACCGTCTGTCAGTGGATGACGGGAAGGTAAACATATCTTTGATCGCAGTCTTTTGATGGAGCACCACTAGTGTTCGATGTTACAGACAGATACACAGTTTCATTGATTACATTTTTTGCTCAACTAGTCTTGAGAAAAATATTTCATTTTTTCCTTTACTTTCAGCCTGAGGACGTCAGAGTTATTCGCAACAATAGAGGCAAGTCTTCCCATTTTGTGATCATTTATCAAAAGTGTTTTTATTGACAATTAAGGCAGAACATTTTCATTTTGTCCCCAATGGACACAAACAAGAGACCCCTCTTGTTAAACACACAAAGTCAGTGTCACTGTCTCAATAATGCACCTTTTAAACAGCAGTAAAAAGTCCTTCACTGAGCAGAGAATTCATTCCACTTCGTTCTACTGGGAGTACTTGGTGTAAATTGTAAGTCTTAAAGGGTAGTGTGGTCAAAAACATGATCTGCTGAAAGCAGAAAAAACATGTTTGAGTGCAGACATGAACATTTGGAGTGTAATGGCTGAAAATGAGGTTGAACAGACTTTCAAAGTTTCCAGAGACATAAACTCTTTATTTCCCTGGAACATTGAAACTCAACGGACGTTTGTCTCTCTAGAAATTAAAGGAAAATGTTGTGCCTCTAAGTTTCATTCTCCAAGGAATTCACAACTTCATCTTTGAGACATTAGGTTTCATTGCCTTCAGGTGAATCTGATGTTTTATTGCTCTGTATTTACAGAAATGCATCATATTCCCATTGGACCTCCAGGACATCCACATGACTGACCTCTGACCCAAGATGTTCTGGCTGTGGATGCTGCTTTTGAAACGCACTAGTCTGTCAAAGATTTACTGTTGTTTTTTCCTAAAGCACATCTTTAAGGGCTCAAATTAATAAAAAATTATTCAGCAACAAATAATCTGGAAGTGCAAAAATACAGTATATTCTGTAAACAAAGTCATGAACAGCTGAAATAAAGTCAATCCTGAGCCGAACCAGTCGTCTGTTGGGTTTTCTTGACAGGAAGAAGGTGTGTGTTAATGTTCATAGTTGTAGTCTTAGAGGTTCATGAAGTGAATGTAGGATGTGTAGGAGACTCAGACCTACTGATATGGAACATTCAGTCTGTCAGCCTGTAGTGGTGTAGAAATGGTTAACTGGTGTGGGTCATGTTGGGTCCAGTGGTAAAACTGGTTGTGGTAACTGGTGAAAGTGACAAAATAGTGAAACTACCCATCATCCATCCTCCTGTAGATCAATGGAATGTTCTTACCAGCGCCCCCTTCTGTTGTCACAATTCCACTGTATAGTATTTGGTAGAAATGTGTGTGCTCTACAGGTTCCCTCGTCTGTATGGGCTCTCTTCGGGTACCACAGTTTCCTCCCACCACCAAATCAAGCAGTATGGGTAATGTGGCGACTTTAAATTCCCTGATGGTGTGAATGTGAATCTATATTTTACCAATATTGGTTGATAAATTATAGATTTTTACTTATAAATGGTTGCTGTTGTGTGGACACCTTTTGTACCGTGAGATGAATCCATCATGTGGTTGGTCACGTCCTGCTTGGCTCTCATGAACGGTCAAACATGAAGCCCGGAGGCCTGTACCATAAAGCTGGATTACAGTTTAGCGAGATAACTTCAGGCTTAACCCTGGCTTTTCGGTACCATAAAGGTGGCTGACTTTCTATCGGGCTACGTTGTCGCGGTAACCTATGCTGAACACCTAACCTGCTCCGGAGCAGGGTAGGTTTAGGATAAAAGCTCAGCAGGTATAACAGCCCCACCTACTGACCAATCAGTTCTCTTGGAAGATGGGCTGTCCGTTTTATGAGAACCCGGTGGATCTTGGTGTGCACAACTTGTGCGAAGAGCACTCAGGCTCGAGAGAATATTTAGAGATGGCTGTAATCCGTTGGAAGTACCTGAACAATCAGTGTAGAAAGGTCCAGGTTTTGGGGAAAGGGGTTACATCTGTCAGCTGCTGGAGCCTGACGTCAGTAATGTAACGCACCGCAACCACGCGCTGACAGTCCCGCACACAGGGTGCATTACACTGGTGTTTGGCCACAGTTAATATATTTCTTAGTAATTGTTATGATGTCCTTAAATCCTACGTTGGATGGGTTACAAGCAAGACACAGATAAAATGCCATTAATTAATTATTTGTTTAAGTAAATCATGGATTGATTGATTGATTCATTGGTACTTTTATGTATTCTGTTGGCGATGCCGAAAACCTTGGGAAGAACACAGTATGTAGAGCTATTCATAAAGTCGCGGGGGCTACAATCACAAGCCATAATGAAAAATGTGGTACACACATACATTTATGGAACACAAATGTTACTGTAGTCAGATATACAAGTGCAGTCATAGTGGGGAAGTAATATTATAATGGCACTAACTTCCGTATTGACACAGTCGGCAATTGTTTGCCGGCGATCCTTGCGACGTTTGGCAGCTGCAACTGTATTGCTTTTTGCCTGGATTATTGATTTGTATTGATCGTATTTATCAATTATTATTGTTTGCTCCTCCGTTGTGAAATATGCAGCTCGGGCCGGTTTGCAGCTTTTTTGCGATTGGTCGCATGCAGCAAACTCCGCCCTTTTTACGTGAGCGCGCACAGATCTAGAGTGGACAAGCCTGAATTGAATTAGTGAGTTGATAGCCGGCGTTATGGTACTGAAAATCCGGAGGGCGGATGTCTCGGTAAGTGAAGCCAGATAAGTAAGAGGAAGCCCGGCTAGGTTCATCCAGCTTTATGGTACAGGCCTCTGTTCTCTGGAGGTGAAGTTGTGAGCAGTGTGGGTCACCAAGCTGCCAGCAGGGGGCGCAATCCACTCATGCAGAGATCGCTTTCAACAGTCCCTCTAGCACAGGTGTGACCTCAGTGCTACCAGCACCCTGAGTCTTGTTCTAGCACATAATCCAGATGACCAATTCAGCAGCACCAGACAAGAAATTTGGGTCCACAGAAGAACAGATCATAAGTAAAAACTTTCCCAAAACCCCAAAATCACCTCTTAAGCAAAATTGTTAAGGTTTCACTCTGAACAAAACCTTTATTTCAGTTCTTTGGATTGGTTGAGAGGTGTATCATCAATGATGAGACAAGTTGTTGTCCAAGAAAGGTTTACTGAAGAAGTTCAGCAGTTTGTAAAGTTGGTGAGGATCCAGCGCTGGGATCTTCAGAGACGCAGCAACAAACCTCTGGAAAAGGGCCTCGAATGTTCATTTACCGTGATCTTTACAGTGTTGGGGTTAGACTGTCCTTGAGGGATGAGCTCACCAGCAGCCTGACTCCGTCTCACATGTATTTGTTATCTACGTGTTGTTTGTGTTTAGTAAATGATGTGGTGGACGAGGACTAAGGGTTGTCCTATCTATGTTTGCATAATCAGATGCGTTTTGAGGTCATTTCCATTGTTTTAAATGGAAATTCCCAACAACTCTTTCTTTTCACTAACTTTCTAAAATACAGCCGAGAATTGAAGTGGTCCCTTGTGCTTATTTAGGAACTGGAGTAAATTTTATTTTTTTGGTTGCAGTGTTACTGGTAACTATCATGATTATCTGAACTGTGAAACAGCACAGGGACAAACATCACCCTAACCCTTCAAAGTTATTCATCTTTTCTCTGAACTTTCTCTGTTGATTGTTTTGTGCAGAACCATCCTGTCAATATTAAGCAATTTTTTTCAAAGTGCTCATTTAATTGCGCAAATAATTATTGACAGTAGACTCTCTGGAATCTTTCTCTCACTCCTCCTCTCCTACAGGGTTAGACCAGCACATTTATATTGAGACAGACTGACTGTCACATTCTACTGTCAGTAGAATGTGACAGACGGACAGACAGACGGACAGACAGACCCTGATTAACAGCTGACTCATGTGTTTTTTTGTCAAATGGATTCTGGTGGTGTGAACCAGTGGTCGGTGGTTCAACGGGTTACTCCACCAGCCTGGAACTGAATAATGAAATCCAGCATCAAGTGGTGGATGAGACGGTAAAAACATCATTGATCAAAGTTTAATCTCATTATGGAGCACCATTAGTGACACACACACACACACACACACACACACACACACGTGCACTATTATGGATTACTCTTTTACGCAAGCAGTCTTGAAGAAAGTCTTTCATCGTTTCAGGCAGAGGAAGACCATGATGGTCTCTACTTTCAGCCTGAGGAGGTCAAGAACATGAAGTCCATTAGTGTGGGAGGTAATGGTGAGATTGGAAGTAAGTCTTTACATTCGATCATTCATCAGGTCTTGTTCATATTGTCCCCCAAGATGTAGTTCTTCAAGGATATTGTGGTCAAAAACTGATGATGCTCACTTACCTGTATGCTAAATATGGATTGCTAACAGGTGGCTAACTTAACTTAAAGAGCAGAAACAAGTGGAGAAAGTTGGTAGCTGGTTGTTATTAAGAAGTTAGTTGTTAATGCAACTTTTTCTTAAGGTTACAAACAAGAAATACCATTTTAAACACCAGTGGGACTGTCTGACATTATAGTCAGCAACACATGACAAGAGTCTTTCTCCAGCCACATGATGAAAAGCACACGCTTAAAGCAGAAAAACATGTTGAACTGCAGATAACAATATTTGGAATGTAATTGCTGAAAGTCTGTTTCATTTCCTTCTTGTGTCTTTGATATTTTGATTCTCTGTATTTACAGGATTTGGAAATCATTAAAGATCATGACTGACCTCTGACCCGAGATGTTCTGTTATCGATGCTGCTTTTGAAAAGCTCAAGTCGGTCAATGATTTACTGTTTTTTTTTTTCCCTTTAAATGGCTCAAATTTAAAAAGTTATTCAGCCACCAATAATTTGGAGGTGCACAAACACATTCTGTAAACCCTTGAACAGCTGAAATAAACCTACCATGTAGTTTATTCACCATTTAATCAGCACCAGTGAGTGGGTTATTACTAAAGTCTGATAGCAGAATTATTCACACGTACAAACACACAAATAAGCACATTAGATTAAAAAACATGTTGTTACCTACACATTTTTATATGTTACGTTTACTTATATAAATGAAGTCCATACGCAGCTCCTTCTGAACAAAAGCATCGAAAAATTTTTGAGTTGAGATGTAATCGTCCATTTTTATAGTAAGGCAAGGCGAGTGTAAAACAAATGAATGGTTGCACTTGGCTCGCTGCCTATAGAGTGTAGTTCACTGTCACTTCTTCTACGACCGAGGAAGAAGAATCCTCAGCCGAATCCCTGGGATCACCAGCGCCCCCTACCATGAGGCAGGAGAACTGCGTGCCTCATTTAGTGCCTTTTCCCAGCGGTTGCCCAAAAACACTGTTCATTATATAGATTAGCTAAATTATGGAAATTTAGTTCATAGAGCAAACATGTTTGAACATTTTAATAGGGACATATAGAAAGATAGCATTATGGGCTCACTGTTTAGCTACCAGCACAGCTAGTGGAGTCATTGATCAATCCATGGTGAGGCTCGTCTGGCTGGTGTCTCGTCGCAGGTCTCTGATCAGTATTTCAGTGGTAAATGTGAAAATCCAGCCGTTTTGAGTAAAAACAACTGAAGCGTTTAAATAGTCGCACCAAACTTAACCTCGAGTGACCTGAAATACAAACCAATAGACTCGTCGACAGCCAATCCCAGTTGGCTACAAGTGAACGGGGGGGTTCACCCGGGATGAGACGTCAGCTCATTGTGGGGCCACACAAAAGACAAGACAAACAACCACTCACACTCATGTCTTTGGACAGTTTGGTGTGATCAGTTCTTGTAAGGTGCATGTTTTTAAAGATGGGAGGAAGCCAGAGAACCCAGAGAGAAACCACACAGAGAACAGTCAACACCAAATTGAGCTTAAACAAACATTTCTTTGCCTCTGGTTACTTGATTGCTGTCTATCAACTTGATACATGATAATGACATCTTTTAATCCTGATGCAATGGTTACTCATCAATTTAGTGTCACTCCAAGAGAGACAAAACATAACCAATATGTCAAAAGTCCATAAAGTCCTTTGAGCTTTAATTTCCAGAAAATTAGCATTTTCTGATCTTTTAGAACTTTATGTTTTGAAACTATTCCAGATTTGACTGCCCCTCTTCTGAGTCAGCTTGAATTTTGACACTAAGGATTTCTTCTGATATAAAAATCTACCTTTGTTCTTCTCAAACTCAAAGTCAGCTTTATTGTCAAGTGTACCATATGTACACGACATACAGCACAGATGAAATTGCAGTCCTCTCTGACCCACGGTAAACAGGCAGTACAACAGGCAGTACAACAGGCAGTACAACAGGCAGTACAACACAGGCCATGTCCACATGTGGCCGGGTATTTTCAAAACCAAATATTTTTCACCTCCACTTAGAAAATTTTTTTAGTCTACATGACATAGTTTTTGAAAAAATAACGTCCACACATAAACGCATAAGTACATTGATCAACACATTAATAAGTACAACAATTCCAACAAAGACAAGAGTGAGGACCAGGACATGTGGACATTGACCAAAACAGAGACGGGGATATTAAGATATACATACAATATATAAACTTTAAGACCCCAATAAATTAAAAACAGAAGAAGAAATACTCAAGTGTCAAACATGTTTGTCAACATGTCTTCGACACGGAGCATTTATCTGTCGGAAAGTAGCCGAACTTGGTTGGTTTACATTGCTGGGTGCTGGGGCGTGGGATGGCGTTGCCGTGGGTTTCCCGATGGACCTGGGCTATGGGCGGGGCTCGGCGTGTGGGCACCTGTGGGCGGGTTGGCTTTGCGGTGGGCCTCTGATAGGGCCTGGCATGGGCTGCCTCGGACGACCGGCGGTGTGCGGGGGCTGGCTGCCTCTGGTCGGCTTTCCAATTGTGGGCGGCGGCGCGCTGGCCTTGCGGCCCGCTGGGGATCTCTGCCGTATCTGGAGGGTTGGTGTGGGCCCTATCTCTGGTCTGCCCGCACTTGCGGGAGGCTTGACGGGCATGTGGGGTTGCAATACCCCATGTCCGGTCTAGGGGGGCTATGTAGGGGGGTGAGTCACATGTCGCCCGGTCACTGTGGCTGACCCCTGGGGCTGCGGGGGGCATTCCTGTCCCCTGGGGTTTGGGGATTGGGCGGGGTGTGGGCGTGGTGGATGGGGGTGGGGGGTTGGGGGGTGTGGCAGGGCGGGATGGGGGGGGGGTGTGATGGAGGTGCCTCCTTGCCTCGTGCCCCTTGGGCCTGGCCCGTGCACCCTTGTGGTGGCGGCCGCTGCCTCGTCTGGGTCCCCGGGTCTACGTGGTTCTCGGTATCCCCGGTGGCTCTTTGGTTGGTGGCGTCTTGATGCTCCTGGCTGCCGGGGTTGGGAATGCTCGGTTGGTATCCCCCTGTTGAGTTCTGGTAGCCTATCTGGGTGTTGGTTTCATCACACATGCATGTCGTGTCAGGGCTTACCAGCTCCTGTCGAGTCCAATTATTGAGAACCATTGGGTCCCGTCAGAACGTGATGAGTCTCACTTCAGTCATCACAATCTTATGCCCTCTATCTTCCTCCTACACTGGTTTCCTCTGGTGGTCTATTCTATACTATCAGGACCTCCACTAATCTGATGTTTTGTAACATTGGTGTTGAGATATCAGTTCTAAGATAGAATTAAACAGCCTAAACCTTTTGTCAAGTTCAAGCAACCTAGAACATTTAAAACACACTCACAAAAAGGAGAAGACAACAGTTATATTTTTTACTCGCGAGGAGAACGGACAGAGATGTGGTCAGTTAGATCTCCACCCCGTTCTCAATGTTTCTCTGCCGAACCCTCTTTTTATTTCAGTTGGGCAGTCCCTGTTTACAATGGGTCCTAAAGGATGGGGGACAAAAATATCAACAATGCACCATGTATGGTATACTGTCACAAGAGTAAAACCCTTCTCTTTATATGGTTTCGTCTTATTTTCAGCAGGTCAAGGTTTACATCTTAAACTAGTCGTCAGCTGCTACCTCAGCTGTGATCTTTTTGACCCCTATCTAAACATACTCAGGGCATAGCAAGACACTCACACACAAATCCTTTATTGGTTCAAAAATGAAAACGAGTAAATATGGGATAACATATGTACATTAATCTAACACCTATTTCACTCCAACAGCACTGCCTGTCTATCCACTACCTTGTTTATGTTCTCTCTCTCTGTCTCCTTTTTCCTTCCCCCTTAACTCACAGGGGTGCAGCACCCCCCTCTCTGGCTTACAATAGGAAATTCTAATAAAGACTGACAATTTAGTTACCAGAGAGGATTGGTGACGGTCACATGCACGCATTAAAATATATAAAAGATTTTGCTGCAAGAATAAAATAAGCATTGATCTCATAAAAGGTTGACCCCCTTTTATGGGGTTAAACTATGAGAATACATGCAGACAAGACAAAAAAAAAAAAAGGAAAGTAGCCGAACTTTGTCTAAACTCAATGTACATCAGCAATACTTGGGCTTGAAACAACAAGATGGCTAAAAACGTCTCGACAATTGTCTGTCTGCCTGTCTGTTTGTCTGTCTGTCTATCTTTGGCCACCGTTTTCAAAAACCATCATTTTTGTCGAAGAAAAATGCATTGATCTGTGGACGATAGGCCTAACCGTAGAAAAAAAGATGCATTTTTAAAAATACTCAGCTACGTGTGGACATGGCCTTACTTAAAGGGAGTGACCTGGTTATCTAAAACAAACATCATTCTATCTCAATAAACTAGCTGCGGTGAGTTACAACCGGTTTTATCTATCAGCAATGTATTCTGACGACAGACGATTTGAAGTAGTAGTAGTGACTGATTAAACATGAAACATTTTACAGATTTATTCATTATTATTTATCATCTCTTTAAAAATAGACTGGAGAGTACATCGTTCTTCTGGGGGACTTCAATGGACATGTGGGCAGTGACGGTGAGATCTGGTGGTCAAGAGCTCCGAGGAGTTTGCCCAATCAGTCCACATGTGCTTTGATCATTTTGAAAAGGCATTAAATTGCATCCCTTGTGGTGTCTTGTGATGTGTTTGTTGGAGTCCATGGCCCTTTGCTAAATGCTGTGGTTCACAACTGGAGAAAGGTGTTCTGCTCTCTCCAGGTTGGTGGAGAGTCCTTGTCCCATGTAGTGGACTTGTTCATGAGTTAGGGAAGAAAAGGCTTTGAGATTGACAGATGGATTGGAGCAGTGACCACAGTGATGTAGTCCTTGTATAGCTGCGTATTGAAGAAGGAGCCAAGCAAAAAGACAACGCTCTTGATTGACCTGTCAATTTACAGCCCTCACCTATGGTTTTAACTGTAGTTCATGATGGAAAGCACAAGATCCCAAAAACAAGCGATCAAACTGGATTTCCGAAAGTAGTAGCTGGGCAAACCCTTAGAGATATAGTGAGGTGTGTGTTGATTGGTTTCTGCAGAACCATCTTAATTGTATTAATCCATCTGTCAATATTGAGGGGTTTTTTTGTGTGCTCTTGTAATGATACAAATAATTATTGACAGAACACTCTCTGGAACCTTCCTCATCCTCCTCCTCTCCTACAGGGTTAGACCAGCACATTTATCTTGAGACAGACTGACTGACTGTCACATTCTACTGCAGTCAGACTGTTATTTCAGGCTTTTCAGTGCTTCAATCCTGTACAGCCATGGTGCAGAGAGGGACGAGGACAGCTTTCATCCCAGGTCAGTTTGACAAACATTCCTAAAAACAGGTCTCTACTTGATAGAGTGCTTTCTGAACATTCAGTTTGACTTTTCACCATTTCCTTCAGTCGTCTCTTGTGTTGTTTAGAGGCATCCATTTCAATGATTTCTGCTTGTAGGGTTTGGTTAACATCCCCACATTCCCCACTGAGATACTCCCAGGTTTATTCTGTCCCACAAAGTTGTCGGCTCTTTAAATGTGTTTCAGATCTAATGTTGTTCCTCCATGTCTCTACATCCTCCACAGTCAAGCAGATGTTCATGCTGCTCCTGCTGAGCTCCAGCATCTTGGCACAAAGACCTCCTCATCCTGTTGATAGAGGTCAGCTATTATCCTTCCTATGTGTGATCAGTCCTTCATTCAGTCACTAGATAGACATACAGTACAGGTAGATAAATAGATGGTGAACAGCTGACTAACCAGTTTTATTCCTGGTGTGGATTCTGTTGGTCAGTCGGTGTTGTGATTGAACCGAGGAAAAGGCCAATACTGCCTTCAGTGATGGATGACGTGAAGGTAAACCCATCATTGATCACAAAGTGTCATTGATTAATTTTTTACTCAACTAGTCTTGAGGAACACTTTCATAGTTTCAGGCGGAGGAAGATGATGGTGGTCTCTCTGGGCCTGAGGAGGTTGGGAACATGAAGGTCACTAGTCTGGGAGGTAATGGCCAGAGTAGAAGTAAGTCTTCCAACTATGTGATCAGCTATGAACCTGGCTGTTTGGCAGATCTCACTGTCTCAATAACACACCTTTGTAACAGCTCCACTCCAAAAACATTTGTAGTGGAACTGCCAAGGTGCCCTTGAGCAAGGCACCATGCCCCTCCAAGATGCTCATTGGGTGACCCACGAGGCAGCTGCCTGTTGCTCCACATCACATACTTAGCATGCTGACAGGTTAAATGTGTATGTGTCTGTGTGTGTTACACACACACAGACACAAAGTTTCCTGACACATAAACTTTCCTGTTCCTGGAATGTTTGAAAATTCAGTTTCTTCTTTCAGACGTTAGGTTTCATGTCCTTCTTGTGAATATCATTTCATTGTTCTATATTTACAGGAAAATTCCTTATTTTAAGACCACCTCCAAGACCACCATTTGGCTGAACTCTGACCCAAGATGTTCTGGCTGTGGATGCTGCTTTTTAAAAGCTTCAATCTGTCAAATATCTACTGTTGTTTTTTCCCTAAAGCACATCTTTAAGGGCTCAAACTAATAAAAGTTATTCCGCAACAAATAATTCGGAAACACATAAACATATTCTGTAAACAAAGTCATGAACAGCTGAAATAAAGTCAATCCTGAGCCGAACCAGTCGTCTGTTGGGTTTTCTTGACAGGAAGAAGGTGTGTGTTAATGTTCATAGTTGTAGTCTTAGAGGTTCATGAAGTGAAAAGTAGGATGTGTAGGAGACTCAGACCTACTGATATGGAACATTTAGTCTGTCAGTCTGTAGTTGTGTAGAAATGGTTAACTGGTGTTGGTCATGTTGGGTCCAATGGTAACAGTGGTTGTAGGAATTGGTAAAAGTGATGAAATAATGAAAATATCCATCCATCCTCCTGTAGATCAATAGAAGGTTCTTAACAGCCTCTGCTTTTTAGGAGTGGTTAGGATTCTCACATACTCAAGCACCCACAAACAAGACTGTTGTCACAATTCAACTTTATTTTTACAGTATGTTGTATGGCAGACGGCAGACAGCGTGTGTGGCGTTGTGTGTGTGTGAGCAGCTCTCTGATGTCCATGTCTTGGCCCAGTAAAAGAAAGGAAAAACCAGAGCAGGTCTCCTCAGTAAAGTTCAATCCTCAGCACCAGGTGAGGAGGAGAGTCCATAAAAATAAAAAAATGTGTTTCTATGTGACGCCACAACAAAATCCAGAAACAGTTTATCTGTAATTTAACTCATTTAAACCATTTAACTCATGAAACTCATTAAAATCATTTAACTCATCAAGTAAATGGGTTTCTCAATTTAACCCATTTAAATCATAAAACTCAATTAATTTGAACCCTCTTGGACAATTGTGTTAAACCTTCGTTCATTGGGAATGTGTTCACCCTCTGCTGGCAGGTTGGCTGTACTGCAGCCACATGGCGGTCGATAACACCAGGAAGTCGTGCTTTGACGTTTCCTGTATTGCAAACATTTTTCTGGCTGAAACTCAAAGATTTAATGTAATTTAATGTTCGAATCCTTGCTTGCTACACCATAGCTATATATTATAGGAAATTGATTTATGATTATTGATCCTTGCAGGGTTCACTAGAGTAATGAGATATAGGTTAAATGGTCATGCATGTCTATTTAATGTAAATATATGAATGTGTTTGTGTGTGTGAGTTACATAGGAGGAGATTTTGAAGCAGTGGTTCAGAAAAAAAACCCTACCGAGTCTGGGATATGGGTCAGAGCGCCGTGTCAAAGAGGACACCACTAACTACAACTATGAACATTCTTCTTCCCCAAGAAAACCCAACAGACGACTTGTTCGGCTCACGATTGACTTTATTTCAGATGTTCATGACTTTGTTTACAGAATATGTTTGTGCATTTCCAAATTATTTGGTGCTGGATAGTTTGTTTTTAATTTGAGCCCTGAAATATGTGCTTCAGGAAAACCAACAGTAAAGCTTTGACAAACTGGAGCTTTTCAAAAGTAGCATCCATAAGTAGAACATCTTGGGTCAGAGGTCAGCCTCTTCGAGATCTAGGAGGTCTTATGGTAGGACGGCGCTTTCCTGTAAATACAGAATAAAATATCAGTTCGGCCATTCAGTTTGCACATTTAAAGTAGTTTTATGTATAGTTGTGTGTAACTGCAGCTCAGCTGGGGCGGGGGCATGTTGGATTACTCACCTGTGTCAAATCAGGCTGAGAAAAGAGACCCCACTGCGGAGCAGAAAAGTTTGGTTTCCCCACAGAGTGTGTAAAAAGTACCAACACAGAGCAGAACGGACCGCCGGTAAGAACACTTTTATTTTTATGTGTGGATGTGGGGTATCTGAGGTGTGGGTGAGGGTATTTGTAGCGCCCGGTGCTGTGTGTGAATGTTGGCTGCTAGTGAGGCCAGGGGATAAATGGGTCATTTTTCCCTCTACCTGCAGACGAGTTTAAGGCTGCTAAAAAAGACTTACTGAAAAACTTATTAAGTGGATATGGGATGTAAATGTGTCTAAACCTGGTGGGAAATTGTGTGTTGATTAGTTATTTATATGTTGGTGTAGTAAAATATTTAACTGGTTCCATAGGTCAAAAGAAAAAACGTATTTTATCTATTTTGATGAATTTACATTGAAATTTACTTGCATCTGTTTTAACTTAAAGGGAAAAAATTAAAGCTATTTTCATGCACTTGTTAATGGTTAATGTGAAAAGGGTTTGATAATTGATTGATACTTATTATAATTATTGATTATAGGTCTGATAATTGATTTATTAGAACCTGTTTTACAAAATGATAATCGTGTGATGTTTAAGGTTTTTCACCTGGTGTTGAAGAAAAAATAAAAGGATAAAAAAAAGAACAACAACCTGGTCTTTGAGTGGATTCCAGAACCCTGCCTGTCCTATTAAACCTCTTGAGACTCTTTATCCACCTGCTTGTCTGTTGTGCTTTTGGGTTCTCCACCAGTCTAGTTCAAGCTGTGACACCAACAGGACAGCATCCTCCAATATAACCGAGATAAAATCCTGTTTTACCAAAACGGATCCCCTCTGACCCTGGCAGCACCGAGAAACTCTGTCCCTAAATATTCTGAATGAAAGAGTAATAAAGAACAGCTCTGTTCAAGTCCAACGTGCTACAGGAAAAAAATTTACTAATGCAAATCAAGTTCTTGCTTTGGTAAAACGATAAATATTAATAATGAACAAAGCTTCATGACTAAATGTTTAGAAAACATCAGTGAAAGTTACTGAAAGACTACCGGTAGATAAAACCTGTTTTAATTCAAAGCAGACAGTTTGGAGATAGACTGATGGTTGTTTCAGGCGATCAAGTCCCTCCCTTCAAGTAAGAGACGAACAAATGCCTTTTTCTATATCACAGGAAATCATTTGCGTCAAAATTCATGCTGTCTCAGAAAAGGGGCAGTCAAATGTTGAAAAACATGTTGAATTTTGACTTCAGAGACAGTGGATATCTTTTTGTTATCTCTTACAGTGAAAATAAAGCAATGACTTAACATTGCATCAGGATTAAAAGATGTCATTATCACGTATCAAGTTGACAGGCAAGTAACCAGAGGCAATCAAATGTTGGTTTAAGCTAAATTTATGTTGACTCTTGTCTGTGCGGTTTCGCTCTGGGTTCTTTGGCTTCCTCCCACCTCAAACTTTCATGCACCTCAGGTAAACTGATCACACCAAATAGTCCATAGGTGTGAGTGGTTGTTTACTTTCTTGTGTTTTGGGTGGCCCCAGAATGAGCTGGCTTCTCATCCAGGGTGTACCCCGTTACGACTGTAGCCAGCTGCGGTAGGCTGTAGACGAGTCTATTACTTTTGTATTTTTGGACACTTGAAGTTTAGTTTGGTGGGACTCTCTTTAACTCTTCAGACAGGGTCTGAATCCAGTTCCAGGTTAAATCTACCATAATGACCATTTCCTTGGGAATCACACCAGGTAGAAGGTAAAACAGGAAGGAGGGGCCTCAGTGACAGCTGAAGGTATTCTGTAGTGACCAACAACGACATCTAATATTGGAGACCACAAGGTCAATGAGGTTCAAATCTCATGCTGATTGAGATGGACTTGCTTTAGGTTGATCATCTGGATGTTGTAAATGTCAGTTTTTTGGGGCTATAGCTACATAGGTGTATAGAGGCCCATTTCCAGTACCCATGTCTCCATTGTTCTGATGGTGCAATGTGTTTGCTCATTGTTAATGAATGATTAGAAAACCATTTTGCAATCATGTTAGCACAGCTGAAGACAGTTTAGCTGGTAAGAAAAGTTATAAAACTGAGTAATTGAGTATCTGGAGCATTGCACATTTGTGGGGTTGATTAAGCACCACAAAATACCCAGAAAAAAAAAGTTTTGTGTAAAACTCAAGTTTATTCTTGTTCTTAGAAAAGAAGACTATTCCATACAAGAAATTACCAAGTAAGGGAAGATTTCCTTCAACAATGTTATATAAAAAAAAAAAATCATATTCAAATGATTATTTCTAACCTTGTTAATGTCTTGACTATATTTTCTATGCATTTTACAACTCATGATGGTGTGACTTTTCATGGAAAACACAAAATAATCTTAGTCACCCCAGACTTTTGAACGGTAGTGTATATAGAGTGTTCCCCTCCGACCCTACCAACTACGAGACTCTGGAAAACAAACAGGTTCTCCATCGACTGTTCAGCCCATAAACTCATGAAACGATGCTCAATCACGCTGATCAGAATCAGCTCCTGTCATGACGTAACGAGAAGAGTGATTTGCAGAGCACGGGTCCGTCTGTTCGAGAACACTGCCCTCTCCTCGGGTAAGTGGGGAGTTTAGTGAACATAGTACTGTAACAACATAATTGCTCAGTCGTTGGTTGTACAAATTAACATAACTCCTTCTATTCTGTCCCAGATGAAAAAGAACAGAACAGATCGTGGTTGAGTTTCAATTTTGATGACAATGTGTCGGCAATGTGTGCAATCCAACTCTCTTCGACTTTCAGTACATTAAGTGGCTTTGCCTCGACACTGACCCTCATGAAAGGATCACTCTCAACCATATAGGACTCAGCAACTGTACCAGGGCCACAGGTGAGTGTTACCATGTTTTTATTCTATTTACAGTTGCCAATGAGGATGGTGAAGTCGGCTTGTATTTGGCTAACTAGTTAGCTCTTCTTCATTCTGCTCTGCTACGGCGTTTGAAGTGAGTGTCATGTTGATGAAATGGGGGTCAACGACTGCCTCTGCCCCTCAGCTATGTTGTGTACTGTATATGTATGTGTAGCCCATCTGTGTTTGTGTGTGTTCACGTCCAATGTGTCCCTGGAGTCACATCAAGCCATAGCGATACATTCACCGTAAACATTAGCCCATGCTACTGTTAGCCACATTCTCTCGGTGAGAACGGCGTGTAGCAGGCAAGACAGGCTTTGACAGACGGAACTTTAGCATTTAATGTTGAAAGCCGGGAACGGCCTGTTCTGTCCTGTGTGATTATACTCTGTGCAGGCAGGAGGCTTTACCTTCATACATCCACTGGCATCATCCAGGGATCATCACATTATTCATCATATCTATTAAGATCTTCATAAAAAGTGTTTTATGCAAATGACATTGATATATAGTTTTACATTCACTATGTAGGTCAGGCTTTTAATGAACAGCAGCAGATGGACGACATCACCCTGACCCTTCAGAGTGATTCATCCTTTCTGGAAACTTTCTTTGTTGATTGGATTGTGCAGAACCATCTAAAGTGTGTTAATTCATGTGTCAATATTGAGTTATTTTTTTAGTGTGCTCTTCTAATAATGCAAATAATTATTGACAGAACACTCTCTGGAACCTTCCTCATCCTCCTCCTCTCCTACGGGGTTAGACCAGCACATTTATCTTGAGACAGACTGACTGACTGTCACATTCTACTGCAGTCAGACTGTTATTTCAGGCTTTTCAGTGCTTCAATCCTGTACAGCCATGGTGCAGAGAGGGACGAGGACAGCTTTCATCCCAGGTCAGTTTGACAAACATTCCTAAAAACAGGTCTCTACTTGATAGAGTGCTTTCTGAACATTCAGTTTGACTTTTCACCATTTCCTTCAGTCGTCTCTTGTGTTGTTTCGAGGCATCCATTTCAATGATTTCTGCTTGTAGTGTTTTGTGTTTGAAGAGTTGTCGGCTCTTTAAATGTGTTTCAGATCTAATGTTGTTCCTTCATGTCTCTACATCCTCCACAGTCATGCAGATGTTCATGCTGCTCCTGCTGAGCTCCAGCATCTTGGCACAAATTAATCACGATGATCATGATGAAGATCATGATGATGTTCATGATGATCATCATGATCATGATGATGAAGATGATGATGATGATGAAGGTCAGCCATTATCCTTCTTTTTTGTGAGAGATCCATCATTGATTCAGTCACTAGTGAGATAGATAGATGGATAGATAGATAGATAGATAGATAGATGGATAGATAACCCCTGATGAACAGCTGACTAACATGTTTTACTGTCCATGTGAACTAGCAGCCGGGGATTTAATGGAACTGGGGGCAAACGACAAACATCCTCTTGAGGTCAGTGAGGAGGTAAAAATATCACTGATCACAATTTCTTAATAGAGCACCACTAGTGTTCAACGTTACACACACACACACACACACAAACACACACACACACACACACACAGTCTGTTCGATTATTCTTTTGCTCAATTAGTCTTGAAGAAAAACTTTCACTGTTGCAGGCAGAAGACGACGATGATGGGCCTCTCTCTAAGGAGGTGGAGGACAAAAAGTTCCTTAGTGTGGGAGATGATGGCAAGGAATGAAGTAAGTTTTCATTTAGTGGTAATTTATCAAAAGTATTTTTAATGACAATTAAAGCAGAGCGTCTTCATGCTGTCTCCTAATGGACACAAAAGGTTTCATTTTCTTTTGGTGAATCTGATATTTTGTTGTTGTGTATTGACAGGAAAACGTAGTCTTCATGGCATACCTCCAAGTGGCTGACCTCTGACCCTAGATGTTCTGGCTATAGATGCTGCTTTTGAAAAGCTGCAGACAGTAAAAGATTTACTGTTGTTTTTTTTTCCTAAAGCACAAATAATAATTTGGAAGTGCACAAAAATATTCTGTAAACAAAGTCATGAACATCTGAAATAAAGTCAATCCTGATCCGAACAAGTCGTCTGTTGGGTTTTTTTAGACAGGAAGAAGGTGTGTGTTAATGTTCATAGTTGTAGTCTTAGAGGTTCATGAAGTGAATGTAGATCAGTGTTTTTTTGAATGTCTGTAACTCAACCCTAACCCCTAACCATAATCCCTGGATCTGGTAGGGTGCTCAGTCATCTCATTTACCAACAATGGTTAGTCAATTATAGACGTTTCATTAAAACATGGTTACTGTTGAGTGGAGACCGTTTGTACCGTGGGCTTTCGTCACGTGGTTGGTCACGTCCTGCTTGGCTCTCATGAATGATCAAACGCCACGCCCTGATGATTTACTGATGGTATACTGTCAACATGACATGGAAAACTAGGTAGAAAGTTCCTGTTTAAAGTCCATGGTGGCACAGGTCATACATGGAAGAGTTTGTATGAGTAAAACTGGTAGAAAAACATGTCTGTAAAGATATCATTACTGTATTCAAACTTCCTCAGGCAAACATGAAGGTCAATCACAGGATATTTGACCTGTTTTTATGGTTGTCCAAACCTGAACGAAGGATGCCCCTTGCCCCTTCTTTCCCTTTTGTGAACATGGTTAGGGTGAGAGTTAGGTTTAATATTTGAGCATTATAAAGTCATTCACCACCATTGAACTAAATTATGTTTTTATACTTTAACAGCAGCATAACAAGGAATTGATCCCTGTAGGTGGAACATTCTCTACATACACAAACGGACAATGTCTCTCAAACATTGTTCACATATATGTCTAAGTCTGATAAAGAGTACTTCTCCTTTGCCAAGATAGTCCATCCCACCTCACAGGAGTGGCATATCAAGATGCTGACTAACAACGTGATTACTGCACAGGTGTACCTTAGACTGGCCACCATAAAAGGCCACTCTGAAATGTTCAGCTGTATCACACGGCACAATGTCACAGATGTCGCAAGTTTGGAGGGAGTGTGCAGTTTTTTGAGCCCTTAAAGATGTGCTTTAGGAAAAGAACAACAGTAGATCTTTGACAAACTGGAGCTTTTCAAAAGCAGCATCCACAGCCGGAACATCTTGGGTCAGAGGTCAGCCTTTTGGAGGTCTTATGGGAGGACGGCGTTTCCTTGTAAAAACAGAACAATTAAATATCCGAGTCACCAGAAATAAATGAAACCTAAAGTCTGGAAGAATTCACCGGGGCACGTCCTCTTCCTAGCAGACATTTTGGTTAAAGACTTGGATGACGCCTGGACGTTTGGTTAGCGCCATGCTGCCATTTGTTTTCATTTATTTGTTTTAATTTGTGTATTTTTGATAAACTTTTGTTAACTTTAGGAGCCACCCACCATACATCTCCCTTATTTTGTTGTGGTCTACGAGCCGCCTATATCGACACATATATATATATACACACACACATATATATGCAACACTCTTCTTGATTGCTGCAATGAGCGCTCCCGGCTCATCGGCATGTTGATTACTCACCTGTGTCAAGTCGAGCAGAGAAAAGAGGCGCCAATGCGGAGCAGAAAAGTTTAGTTTCCCCACAGAGCGTGTAGAAAGTACTAACTTGGATGTAAATGTGTGTCTAAACCTGGGTCGAAATTGTTGGTCGATTATTTATTAATTTGTATGTTGGTGTAGTAAAAATATTCATTGTTTCCATGGTTTAAAAGAAAAACAAACATGTATTTCATATATTTTGATGCATTTACATTGAAATAATTTACTTACGTCTGTTTTAACGTAAAGGGAAAAAAATTAAATCTATTTTCATGCACTTGGTTAATGGTTAATGTGAAATTGAACATTATTAATTGATTTTTATTATAATTAATCATTGATTGTGGGTCTGATGATTATTTGATTTATTAGAACCTGTTACACAAAATGATAATCATGTGGTGTTTGTTTAAGGTTTTTCACCTGCTGATGAAGACTATTGAAGAAAAAGGTTGTAAAGAAAAATAAAAGAAAATAAAAAAGGAACAACGACCTGGTCTTTGAGTGGAAGCAAGCAAAACACTTGACAATGGGAGATTTAAAGTGGAACAAGCTTCAGCCCCTGACTAAAGAGAGTCCCACCAAACTTACCTTCAGTGTCCAAAAATACAAACACGACAGACTTGTCTAGAGCCTATGCCAGCTGCCTACAGGCATAGGTAAGGAGGTACACCCTGGATGAGACGCCAACAATCACACCTACGGACTATTTGGTGTGATCAGTTCACCTAAGGTGAAGGTAGGAGGAAAACAGAAAACCCGGTGTGAAACTACACTGACAAGTCAACATGAATTTCGCATAAACAAACACTTCATTGCCTCTGGTTACTTGATTGCTCTGTCAACTTGATACATGATAATGACCTCTTTTTAATCCTGATGCAATTTTTACGTATTACTTTTGTTTCCCTCTACGAGATACAAAAACATATCTAATATATCTAAAGTCCATAAAGTCCTCTGACCTTTTAAATTCCAGAAAAAAATCATTGTACGTTATAATTTTTAAGCTTTTCAGGATTTGACTGCCCCTCTTCTGAGACAAATTGAACTTTGAAACTTGTGATTTCCTCTTATATAGAAAAAAGCCTATGTTCCTGTCTTACTTGAAGGGAGTGACTTGATGGTCTGAAACAACGGTCAGTCTATCTCCAACTCTGCTGTGAGTAAAAACAAGTTTCATCTACCAATAGTGTTTCAGTAACGTTCAGGCAGGTTTTAGAAAACAATATCATAGGACTACAGAAGCCTTGAAGATTGATTCATTATTAGTATTTATTATCTTTTCAAAATAACTGGAGAGTTCATTGTTCTTCAGGAGGACTTCACTGTCACTTCATGTGGGCAGTGACGGTGAGACCTGGTGCTCAAGGGCTCATGGGAGTTTTCCCAAAGAGTTCATGTGTGCTTTGTGTACTTTGACAAAGCATTAAACCACATCCCTTGTGGTGTCTTGGGAGTTCATTGCCTTTTGCTAAATGCTGTTTCAGCAAAGCAGGAGCTTGGTTTGCATTGCATTAGTAAAATTTGTTCTTGGCGCACATTTGACTCTTTTGTTCACAATATTTAGGGACAGAATTTCTTGGTGCAGCCAGGAGTCAGAGAGGATCTCGACTGGGTACAACATGATTTTATCAGAAGATGTTGTCCTGTTGGTCTCATTTAAGGTGGATTTTCAGCAATAGGGATCTGCAATTCCAGGTTAAAAGCTGTGGTTCATGACTGGAGAAAGGTAGTCTACTCTCTCCTGGTTGGTGGGGAGTCCTTGTCCAGTGTGGAGGAGTTCAAGTGTCTTGTTCATGAGTGAGGGATGAACGGGGTTTGAGATTGACAAACGGATTGGAGCAGCGGCCGCAGTGATGTAGTCGTTCTATAGGTGTGTAATGGTGAAGAAGGAGCCGAGCAAAAAGAGGAGTCTCTTGATTTACCTGTCAGTTTACATTCCTGCCGTCACCTATGATCGTGACTTTTGGTTCATGATGGAAAGGTCAAGATCTCAAAAACAAGCGGTCAGAGTGGGTTTCCTAAAGTAGGGTCACTGGGCACACCCTTAGAGATCGGGTGAGGTGTGTGTTGATTGGTTTCTGTGTTGGTTCATGTGTCAATATTGAGTTATTTTTCTAGGATGCTCTTGTAATAATTCAAATAATTATTGACAGAACACTCTCTAGAACCTTCCTCATCCTCCTCCTCTCCTACAGGGTTAGACCAGCACATTTATCTTGAGACAGACTGACTGACTGTCACATTCTACTGCAGTCAGACTGTTATTTCAGGCTTTTCAGTGCTTCAATCCTGTACAGCCATGGTGCAGAGAGGGACGAGGACAGCTTTCATCCCAGGTCAGTTTGACAAACATTCCTAAAAACAGGTCTCTACTTGATAGAGTGCTTTCTGAACATTCAGTTTGACTTTTCACCATTTCCTTCAGTCGTCTCTTGTGTTGTTTCGAGGCATCCATTTCAAGGATTTCTGCTTGTAGTGTTTGCTTAACATCACCACATTCCCCACTGAGATAATCCCAGGTTTATTCTGTCCCACAAAGTTGTCAGCTCTTTAAATGTGTTTCAGATCTAATGTTGTTCCTTCATGTGTCTACATCCTCCACAGTCATGCAGATGTTCATGCTGCTCCTGCTGAGCTCCAGCATCTTGGCACAAAGACCTCCTCATCCTGTTGATAGAGGTCAGCTATTATCCTTCCTATGTGTGATCAGTCCTTCATTCAGTCACTAGATAGACATACAGTACAGGTAGATAAATAGATGGTGAACAGCTGACTAACCAGTTTTATTCCTGGTGTGGATTCTGTTGGTCAGAACCAGTAGTCAGTGGTGTGATCGAACTGGGGACAGCGCCAGTACGGCATCCGGCGATGGATGACGTGAAGGTAAACCCATCATTGATCACAGTGTAATTGATTACTCTTTTACTCAACTAGTCTTGAGGAACACTTTCATTGTTTCAGGCAGAGGAAGATGATGGTGGTCTCTCTGGGCCTGAAGAGGTTGGGAACATAAAGGTCACTGGTCTGGGAGGTAATGGCCAGAGTAGAAGTAAGTCTTCCCATTCTGTGAACATTTATCTGAAGAGTTTTTATTGACAGTTAAAGGAGAACATTTTCTTACACAAACCAAGAGACCTCTTTCACTTTATTTAGACCGAGTGCCTCTAGTTAGTTGAACACACAGTCGGTGCATCATTAATGTTACCAAGAAGTGTTTGTGTACACTGTATACAGCGCGCCCTTGTTCTTTGTGGTCAATGTGTTCCAGAAACCACGTGGGATTAATGAATTCCGCGATGGAGCTACGAACTATTTATCTTATTATTTATGGTAATTTAAACATTTATGAACCCTCCCCATACTGATATTAAACCACCTTCTATCTGTATTACCTTTTCCCACACTCCGATAGACTGTTTAAAACACTTTTGTGTCTCACGTAAATTTGAGACTTCCAAACCGAGTGCACTTCCGCATGCCGTCAGCCAATAGAATTGCGCGTATGGTATCACATGACTGCCCACCAAAAATCCACAATGAGGTGAAGTCGTGAACTTTGATGCGCAAATGTGCGAGGGCGCACTAAATGTGTGTGTGTGTGTGTGCATAAATGTGTTTTATATATATATATATATATACATACTGTATATATACATATGTAGTATGTATCTACTGTATATATACATACAGAATATACTGTATACATATTCTCTAATCTTTAAGTTTCATTCTCTGGATAATTCAAGCTTTCTTTTTCCAGAGTTCAGGTTTCATTTGCTTTTGGTGAATCTGACATGTAATTGTTCTGTCTTTACAGGAAAACGTTGTTTTTGTCCTCCTGTAAGATCTCCAAGACCTCCAAGAGGCTGACCTCTGACCCAAGATGTTCTGGCTATGGAAGCTACTTCCGAAAAGCTACAATCAAAGATTTATCGTTGTTCTTTTCCTAAAGCACATATTTCAGGGCTCAAATTAAAAACAAACTATCCAGCACCAAATAATTTGGAAGTGTACAAACATATTCTGTGAATTAAGTCATGAAAATCTGAAATAAAGTCAATCCTGAGCCGAACCAGTCGTCTGTTGGGTTTTCTTGGGGAAGAAGGTGTGTGTTAATGTTCATAGTTGTAGTTATTGATGTCCTCTTTGACACGGCGCTCTGACCCATGTCCCAGACTCGGTAGGGTTTTTTTTTCTGAATCATGGCTTCAAAATTTCCTCCTACGTAATTCAAGCACACAAACACAAGTTTATATTTACATTACATAGATGCATGAACATTTAATCTACAGTATATCTCATTACTTTATTGAACCCTGCAAGGATCAATAATCTTTCAACAATTTCCTTTAATATATAGCTATGATGTAGCAAGCAAGGATTAACATGTTTAATTATATGCGGTTTATTCAGAAAATGTTTGCGATACAGGAAACATTAAAGCGCTGCTTACTGGGTTCATTGACATGTCTATGTCTGCAGTACAGCCAACCTGCCAGCAGAGGGCGCACACGTTCTGAGTGAATGAAGCTTCGACGAATGA
Organism: Antennarius maculatus; assembly: GCA_013358685.1. NCBI lineage: Eukaryota > Metazoa > Chordata > Actinopteri > Lophiiformes > Antennariidae > Antennarius > Antennarius maculatus. Next base: position 25,767,478 of record CM023609.1, on the reverse strand, counting down.
ATCGGTTTTCGACACAATTGTCCAAAATTTTGTTGTGACGTCACATAAAAAACACAATTTTGATTATTCAGAGTTTTATTCACAGTTTTACAGACTCTCCTCACTTGCAGCTGAGGATCAACCTTTGCTGAAGAGAGCTGGTCTGGTTCTCCTTTCTCTTACTGGGCCACTCGATCCACAACATTGACATCAAAAAACCGCTGACCCACACACACTGTCTGCCATCTGCCCTGAACAGTCTACCAAAAAACGGGATTCAGTGGTTAAAAGAACACGTCTCGGTTACAATGAGGAACCAGAGTCAGGTCAGTCGACCGACAAACAGTCTTGTTCGTAGGTGCTTTACCCAACATGACCGACACCAGTTATTCCTACACACCTAGAGGCTGACAGACTGAATGTTCCATATCAGTAGGTCTGAGTCTCCTACACATCCTACATGAACCTCTAAGACTACAACTATGAACATTAACACACACCTTCTTCCTGTCAAGAAAACCCAACAGACGACTTGTTCGGCTCAGGATTGACTTTATTTCAGCTGTTCATGACTTTGTTTACAGAATATGTTTGTGCACTGCCAAATTATTTGTTGCTGAATAACTTTTATTAATTTGAGACCTGAAAGATGTGCTTTAGGAAAAAACAACAGTAAATTTTTAACAGACTGGAGGTTTTTCAAAAGCAGCATCCACAGCCAGAACATCTTGGGTCAGAGGTCAGTCATGTCGAGGTTTTCTGTATATACGACGTCTTTCTGTGAAGACAGAACAACAAAATGTCGGATACAGCAGAAGGAAATGAAAGCTAATGTCAAAGAAGAATGTCAATTCTCTGGAGAACAAAAGTTAGAGACATAACAGTTTTCTTTAATTTCTAAAGGGACAAACATCCTTTGAGTCATTCTCGAACTGAAAGAGTTCTCTTGGTTTGTGCCCAATGGGGGACAGTATGAAAATGTTCTGACTTAAACACTTTTGGTCAATTACCACAGAATGGGAAAACTTGCCTCTATTGTTGCGAATAACTCCCGTCTTGACCTTCCCAGGCTGAAAGGAGACAAAAAAATACAAGATTTTCCTCAAAACCAGTTGAGCTGTAGAGAAATCAATGACACTGTGTGTGTGTGTGTGTGTGTGTGTGTGTGTGTGTGTGTGTGTGTGTGTGTGTGTGTGTGTGTGTGTGTGTGTGTGTGTGTGTGTGTGTAACCTTGAACACGACTGGTGCTCCATCTAGAGATTTACAGATATGTTTACCTTGATACCATCCACCACCTGATGCAGTATTTCCTTCGTCCGTAGTTTCATGAAACCACCGACCGCTCGTTCTGACCACCAGGATCCAGACCACACAAACAATACAACGTTAGTCAGCTGTTAACCAGGGGCTGGCTGGCTAGCTAGCTAGCTAGCTAGCTAGCTAGCTAGCTATCTATCTATCTATCTATCTATCTATCTATCTATCTATCTATCTATCTATCTATCTATCTATCTATCTATCTATCTATCTATCTATCTATCCATCCATCCATCCATCCATCCATCCATCCATCCATCCATCCATCCATCCATCCATCCATCCATCCATCCATCCATCCATCCATCCATCCATCCATCCATCCATCCATCCATCCATCCATCCATCCATCTATCTATCTATCTATCTATCTATCGACTGAATAAATGACTGATCTCTCACACATAGGAAGGGTAATGGGTAATGTCTGACCTCTATCACCATCCATTTGTGCCAAGATGCTGGAGCACAGCAGGAGCAGCATGAACATCTGCATGACTGTGGAGTATGTAGAGAAATAAAGGAACAACATTAGATCTGAAACACATTTAAAGAGCTGACAGCTCTTCGAACACAAAACACTACAAGCAGAAATCATTGAAATGGATGCCTCGAAACAACACAAGAGACGACTGAAGGAAATGGTGAAAAGTCAAACTGAATGTTCAGAAAGCACTCTATCAAGTAGAGACCTGTTTTTCGGAATGTTTGTCAAACTGACCTGGGATGAAAGCTGTCCTCGTCCCTCTCTGCACCATGGCTGTACAGGATTGAAGCACTGAAAAGCCTGAAATAACAGTCTGACTGCAGTAGAATGTGACAGTCAGTCAGTCTGTCTCAGGATAAATGTGCTGGTCTAACCCTGTAGGAGAGGAGGAGGATGAGGAAGGTTCTAGAGAGTCTAATGTCAATAATCATTTGGGTATTTGGGTAATTAAATGAGCACATGGGTAATTAATATTGACACATGAACAAACACACTTTAGATGGTTTTGCACAAATCAATCAACAAAGAAAGTTTCCAGGAAGGATGAATAACTCTGCAGGGTCAGGGTGATGTTGTCCCTGCCCTGCTGACTTAAAAAGCCTGGCTTTTGTGGATGTAAAATTATATATCACACTGTCATCTGCATTTAAAGCACTTGTGAAAAAGATCAATAGATACGATCAATAATATGATGATCCCTGAATGATGTCAGTAGATGTATGAAGGTAAAGCCTTCAGAGTAGAGTGCGCCCCAAATGAGCAACTTGTAAAGAGGAACGGCGCCTTGCTTGAGGGCTCCTCTGCAGTGTTCTGGAGGTGAACTGACAAGGTTAGAAACAATTATTTGTATTTGAATTTTTTTTTTTCCTCCAAACTTTTCTTTTGTCAAATAATTCTCCACTTGCACAGCTTTGCAGACCTTTGACCTTCTAGTTGTTAATTTGTTGAGGTAATCTGGAGAAATTTTACCCGAAGCTTCGAGAAGCCACTGCCACAAGTTGGATTGGCTGGGTGGGCATTTCATGCATACCATTCGGTCAAGTTGCTACCATAACAATCAATCAATAGAGTTTAGGTCTGCTGACTGCGCTGGCGACTATGAAAATGGCTCCAATCAGTCAGTGTCCACAGGGTATGGCATGACGTTGAAAAATGGAGTGATAGTCTTTTTTATTCAAAATCCCTTTTACCCCGAGTAAATCTCCCACTTCACGGGCACCAAAGCAACCTCCATCCAGTTACCCCCACCATATTAATAATTTTCTTTTATTGGCCAGTCTCAGACATACCTTTTCTTTGCCACTCTGCCCTGAGGGGCAGTATCCAGGAGTCACCTCTTCACAGTAGATGTTGACACCCGCATTTTGCGGGTACTAGCTAATGAAGCTGCCACTTTGCTTACCAGCGGAACTGTTTTCAACTGCGCTGAAACTATTGCAAAATGGTTTTCTAATCCTCCATTAGCCTTGTGACACAATGTACAAACACATCGTACCATTGGAACACATTGATGGTTACTGGAAACGGGCCTCTGTACACCTGTGTGGCTATAGCCCCAATAACTAGACATATACAACATCCAGATGATCAACCTAAAGCGAGTCCCTCTAAATTAGGATGACATTTGAACCTCATTGACCTTGTGGTCTTAAACAATAGATATACTTGTTGTTGGTCGCTACAGAACACCTTCATCTGTCAGTGATGCCCTTCCTTTCTGTTTCAGCTTCTACCTGGGGTGATTCCCAAGGAAACGGTCATTATGGTAAATTTAAACTGGAACAAGAGTCAACCCCTGTCTGAAGAGTTTAAAGAGAGCCCCACCAAACTGAACTTAAGTGTCCAGCAATACAAACGTAATAGACCTGTCTACAGCCTGTCCCAGCTGGCTACAGGCGTATATAAAGGGGTACACCCAGGATGAGATACCAGCTCAACGTGGGCCACACAAAAAAACAAGACAAGCAAACAACCTCTCACACTTATTTGATGTGATCAGTTCACCAAGATGCAGAGAAAGCCAGAGAACCCACAGCAAAACCGCACAGATGACAGTCAACATAAAATAAGCTTAAACCAACATTTCATTGCCTCTGGTTTCTTGATTGCTGTCTGTCAACTTGATACATGATAATGACATCTTTTAATCCTGATGCAATGTTTACTCATTACTTTAGTTTCAATCTTCATTCATTCATCTTCGATACAAAAACATATCCACTATCTCTGAAGTCCACAAAGTCCTCTGATAGTTGTCTGCTGTGTGTGTGTGTGTGTGTGTGTGTGTGTGTGTGTGTGTGTGTGTGTGTGTGTGTGTGCGCTGTCTATCCACATTTGTGAAATACATATAAAAGAGCGGAAAAATAATTTACCTTCCAGGATTATTAAATTTTAATTCTCCATCTTCGGTTTGGGTGGATTTGTATTTATTGAATAATCCAAAATTTAACACCATAGATCATGAATTAGGATTTAAACTACTATCAGAATTTTTGGATGGTTTCAGGTTTTACTCTTTGTGCAGGCAAGAGGCTTTACCTTCATACATCCACTGACATCATCCAGAGATCATCATATTATTCATCATATCTAGTAATGATCTTGATCAAAAGTGTTCTATGCAGATGACACTGTGATATATAGTTTTACATCAACAACAAGTCAGGCTTTTAATTAACTCAGCAGCACATGGACAACATCACCCTGACCCTTCAGAGTTATTCAGTGTTCTGGAAACTTTCTTTGCTGATTGTTTTGTACAGAACCATCTAAACTATGCTAGCTCATGTGTCAATATTGAGTTATTTTTTTAGTATGCTTATTGAATTACAGTAATAATTATTGACAGAACACTCTCTGGAATCTTCCTCATCCTCCTCCTCTCCTACAGGGTTAGACCAGCACATTTATCTTGAGACAGACTGACTGACTGTCACATTCTACTGCAGTCAGACTGTTATTTCAGGCTTTTCAGTGCTTCAATCCTGTACAGCCATGGTGCAGAGAGGGACGAGGACAGCTTTCATCCCAGGTCAGTTTGACAAACATTCCTAAAAACAGGTCTCTACTTGATAGAGTGCTTTCTGAACATTCAGTTGTCTCTACATCCTCCAGTCACGCAGATGTTCATGCTGCTCCTGCTGTGCTCCAGCATCTTTGCAAGAATTGAGGATGATGGTGATGAAGGTCGGCCTTTTTCCTTCCTATGTACAGTATGAGAGATCAATCATTCATTGTCTTTAGTGAGATAGATAGATAGATAGATAGATAGATAGATAGATAGATAGATAGATAGATAGATAGATAGATAGATAGATAGATAGATAGATAGATAGATAGATAGATAGATAGATAGATAGATAGATAGATAGATAACCCCTGATGATCATCTGACGAACGTGTTTTAATTTTTATTCTGGTGGTCAGAACCAGCGGTTGGTGGTTTAATAAATCGAGAGGCGAAGGAAATAAAGCGTCCGTTGGTGGATGATGGGAAGGTAAACACATCTTTCATCGCAATCTCTTGGAGCACTAGTGTTCAATGTTACACACACACACACACACACACACGCACACACAACACATGCTTTACTTTTTTACTCAACTGGTCTTGAGAAAAACTTTCATTATTTCAGGCAGAGGAAGATGACGGTGGTCTCTTTGTGCCTGAGGAGGTTGTGAACATAAAGGTCATTGGTGTGGGAGGTAAAGGCAAGAGTAGAAGTAAGTTTTTGCATCCTGTGGTCATGTATCAAAAGTATTTTTATTGACAATTAAAGGAGAACAAGTCCGTACTGTACCCAATGGACACAAACCAAGAGACCTCTTTCAGTTCTCAGTTTTCAGTTTCTCGCTGCTTCCAGGCCCATGTGGACCAAAAGCTTTTGTAGTATAAACTGCTGAGGTGCCCTTTTAATGTTCCTTGTTTGTTTGAACAACTGAACTGACATTTTTCTCTTTAGAAATTAAAGGAAAATGTTTTGCCTCTAAATTTCATTATCCAGAGAATTCACACTTTCTTCTTTCAGTCTAGGTTTTCTTTTTTGTCTTCTGAATATGATTGTTTTATCGTTCTGTATTGACAGGAAAACGTCGTATCCCTGGAAGACCTCCACTTGGCTGACCTTTGACCCAAGATGTTCTGTTTATGGGTGCTGCAATGGAAAGGTTCCAGCTTGTCAAAGATTTATTGTGGGTTTTTTCCTACAGCACATCTTTAAGGGTTCAAATAAAAAAAAAAAAAAATCAACAGCAACACATTTGAAAGTGCACAAATATATTCTGTAAACAAAGTCATGAACAGCTGAAATAAAGTTAATCCAAGTTGTCTGTTGGGTTTTCTTGACAGGAGGAAGGTGTGTGTTAATGTTCATAGTTGTAGTCTTAGAGGTTCATGAAGTGAATGTAGGATGTGTAGGAGACTCAGACCTACTGTTATGGACTATTCAGTGTTTCTGTGTAATTAGTTCATTCCCTTCACCTGCCTTTTCCCCACTCACCTGCAGCCACTCTCCTGATCAGCCTCCACCCTTTATAGACCCAACTTGGCCCTCAGTTTCCTGCCAGATTGATTAGTATTCACTGTGACTCTCCAGCCTTTGTTACCTGTTTTTTAGTCATGGCAGATGAAGCTTCATGAAGCATTGAAGGCTTTCATCCATTCGTTTCACTCCAGCGCAAAGCTTCTTGAGGCTTCATTTGCTCTAGTAGGACATCTACTGGATGCAAAATATCAGTTGGCATGAGTTTGAGGTGTATGAAAAACCTTGTGAATAAATGGTTTAAGGGACACATAATGGGTTTTTATTTAAAAGCAACCACTCTTCTGCTTCTCTCCAAACTATCTCTAACTATCCAAACTGTCTCCAAACTCTCACTGACCGCAACTCTCCCATCAAACAGCCGCATTGTGAATGGAGTCTGACCGGTTTATATCACTGTCAAAACCCAGGGCAAATTCCAGTCACGTGTTATCAGTTCCTGCAGCGAGGCCTGCTATTGGCTGACAGCATCCAGACGTGCGGTGTGTTCCAAGACTCACAGAACGTAGTGCACTTCCATCAAACACAAAAGTGCCTGCAACAGTCTGTAAGACTGTGGGAAAAGGTCAAACAGAAAGTGGTTTAGATTCAGAATGGGGAGGGTTCATAAACTTTTAAAGTACCGTAAATAATAATAAAAAATTGTCGCTATATTGCGGAATTTTGTTGGTTTGCATTAACCACGAGTAACGAGGGATTACTGTACTTTCTGAGGAGACTGGTTTCTTTCAATTGTTTAAAAAGGGTAGAATATGAGACCTGTTCTAAATGTACTTTTCTGCTGCAGTCACCCTTTCAGGACCCCATTATCATCTTCATCCACAACAGGGAACCCCAAACTTCCCTTTCCCCGGCCACATCAACCAGCTCTGACTGCGGGATCCCAGGGTTTTCTCAAGCCGGTGTTGAGATATAATCCCTCCATCTGGGTCCTGGATCTGCCCCGAGGTCTCCTCCCCGCTGGATGTGCCAGGAACTCCTCCCTAGGGAGTGGAGATAAGCGGCAGAAATTGTTCTTTTCTGACGGGTAGCTGGTGTTTCCCTTAGAGATAGGATGAGAAACACTGCTACTCACAAGAGACTCAGAGTAGAGTCGCTGCTCCTTCGCATAGAAATGACAGCTAAGGTGGTTTAGACATCTGATGCAGATGCCACCAGGGCACTGCCCTGGGGAGGAGTTCCTGGCACATACAGCAGGGAGAAGACCTCGGGGCAGACCCAGGACCTTTCAGGACAACGTACGTATGTACACCTCTGTGTGACAAACAACAACTCTTTATACCCCCACCCCAAAGAAGGTGATGAAGGGAAAGCGCCTCCTTCTCAATCAGGATGAGATTTGAACCTCATTGACCTTGTGGACTCAAACACTAGATATTGTTGTTGTTGATCACTAAAGAAGACTGTCAGCTGTCAGTGATGATCCTCCTTCCTGTTTCAGCCTCTACATGGTGTGATTCCCAAGGAAATGGTCTTTATGATAGATTCAACCTGGTACTGGATTCATCTCCTTAAAGAGAGTCCCACCAAACCTAACCTCAAGTGACCCAAAATACTAAAGTAATAGACTCGTCTACAGCGTATCCCAGCTGGCTACAGGCGTAAGGGGTACACTCTGGATGAGACACCAGCTCTCTGCGAGGCCACATGAAAAGCAAGACAAACAAACAACCACTCACACCTATGGACTATTTGATGTAATCAGTTCACCTAAGCTGCATTTTGTTTGAGAAGGGAGGAATCCAGAGAACCTAGAGAGAAAGCAGACCGACAAGAGTCAACATTTATTTAGGCTAAACAAACATTTCATTGCTTCTGGTTACTTGTTTGCTGTCTGTCAACTTGATACATGATAATGACATCTTTTAAACCGAGTACTGAAATTGAGCCACTCCACCATCATCTGCTCCTTTATTTGCATGCCTACAACGTGTGTGTGTGTGTGTGTGTGTGTGTGTGTGTGTGTGTGTGTGTGTGTGTGTGTGTGTGTGTGTGTGTGTTAGGGCCTGTATGATAATATTTATGAAATTTCATCTTCTGGATGGATGGATTTGTATTTATTGACTTATCCAAAGCGTTTAACAACACGGATCATGAATTACAACTTAAGCTACTGTCAGAACTTGTAGATGGTTTCAGGTTTTACTCTTTTGAGCAAGCAGGAGGCTTTTACATCCATCCATCCATCCATACATCTTCAACCACTTATCCAGGGCCAAGTCGTCGGGGCAACAGTCTCAGCAGGGATGCCCATACTTCCCGAATCCCAGACACCTCCTCCAGCTCCTCCGGGGGGATCCCGAGGCATTCCCAGGCCAGCCGAGAGACATAGTCCCTCCAGTGTGTCCTAGGTCTTCCCCGAGGTCTCGTCCCAGTAGGACATGCCCAGAACACCATCCCAGGGAGGTGTCCAGGAGGCTTCTGGAACAGATGCCTGAGCCACCTCAGCTGGCTCTGCTCGAGGCGGAGGAGCAGCGGCTCTACTCCGAGGTCACCAGCTCTCCGCCTCTACAGTAAATAGTGTTAGCTAGTCACAGATTTCCCCTTCTGAGGCACTGAATGGTTTACCAGAATTTCTTCGAGGCCGACCGATCCCCACCCTGGAGCCAGGCACAGGGTTGGGGCTCATATGCAAATGCTTGGTGGCTGGGCCTCCGCCCACAGGGCCCAGCTGGGCTCACCCCAAAAGGACGACATGGGCCCAACCTCCAGTGGACTCGCCGCCCGCTGAGGAACCGTAGGGGACAGATGTAGTGTGGAAGAGAGCCAGAACTTGTGAGGGAGATTGAGAGGTACCGACTATCTATGTAGAGTCGGGCTCACCTCCACTCACAGCTTGGGCTCTGGAACCCAAACCCCCCTCGAGAGGAGCTATACTTTCAGAGTCATCTATACTGTGATAATTCATGTGTAAATATTGACTTTTTTTTTTAATGTGCACATTTAATTATGTAAATAATTGACAGTAGACTCTCTGGAACCTTCGTCATCCTCCTCCTCTCCTACAGGGTTAGACCAGCACATATATCTTGAGACAGACTGACTGACTGTCACATTCTACTGCAGTCAGACTGTTATTTCAGGCTTTCCAGTGCTTCAATCCTGTACAGCCATGGTGCAGAGAGGGACGAGGACAGCTTTCATCCCAGGTCAGTTTGACAAACATTCCTAAAAACAGGTCTCTACTTGATAGAGTGCTTTCTGAACATTCAGTTTGACTTTTCACCATTTCCTTCAGTCGTCTCTTGTGTTGTTTAGAGGCATCCATTTCAATGATTTCTGCTTGTAGTGTTTGCTTAACATCACCACATTCCCCACTGAGATAATCCCAGGTTTATTCTGTCCCACAAAGTTGTCCGCTCTTTAAATGTGTTTCAGATCTAATGTTGTTCCTTCATGTCTCTACATCCTCCACAGCCATGCAGATGTTCATGCTGCTCCTGCTGAGCTCCAGTATCTTGGCACGAATTTATCATGATGATCATGATGATGAAGGTGATGAAGGTCAGCAATTATCCTTCTTATTTGTGAGAGATCAGTCATTTATTCAGTATGAAGAGGGCAAAGGCAGAGCAGAGGACGAAATGGTGGAAGATAAAAAAGGAAGGGTATTGCATGACCTTTAGGAAGGAGTTAAGACAGGCTCTGGGTGGTCAGGAGGTGCTTCCAGATGACTGGACAACTACAGCTAATGTGATCAGGGAGACAGGTAGGAGAGTATTTGGTGTGTCATCTGGAAGGAAAGTAGATAAGGAGACTTGGTGGTGGAATGAGGAGGTACAGGAGTGTATACAAAGAAAGAGGTTAGCTAAGAAGAAGTGGGACACTGAGAGGACTGAGGAGAGTAGACAGGAGTACAGGGAGATGCAGCGTAAGGTGAAGGTAGAGGTAGCAAAGGCCAAACAAGAAGCTTATGATGACTTGTATGCTAGGTTGGACAATAAGGAGGGAGAGACTGATCCATACAGGCTGGCAGGACAGAGAGACAGAGATGGGAAGGACGTGCAGCAGGTTAGGGTAATTAAGGATAGGGATGGAAGTCTATTGACAGGTGCCAGCAGTGTGATGGGAAGATGGAAAGAGTACTTTGAAGAGTTGATGAACGTGGAAAATGAGAGAGAACAAAGACTAGAAGAGGTGACCGTTGTGGACCGGGATGTAGCAAAGATTAGTCAGGATGAAGTAAGGAGAGCACTGAAGAGGATGAAGAGTGGAAAGGCAGTCGGTCCTGATGATATACCTGTAGAGGTTTGGAAGTGTCTAGGAGAGGTGGCAGTAGAGTTTCTGACTGGGTTGTTCAACAGGATCTTAGATGGTGAGAAGATGCCTGAGGAGTGGAGGAGAAGTGTGCTGGTGCCCATTTTTAAGAACAAGGGAGATGTGCAGAGTTGTGGCAACTACAGAGGAATAAAGCTGATGAGCCATACAATGAAGTTATGGGAAAGAGTAGTGGAAGCTAGACTAAGGGCAGAAGTGAGCATTTGTGAGCAGCAGTATGGTTTCATGCCAAAAAAAAGTACCACAGATGCAGTATTTGCTTTGAGGATGTTGATAGAGAAGTACAGAGAAGGCCAGACGGAGCTGCATTGTGTTTTTGTAGATCTGGAGAAAGCTTATGACAGGGTGCCCAGAGAGGAACTGTGGTATTGTATGAGGAAGTCTGGAGTGGCAGAGAAGTATGTTAGAGCAGTGCAGGACATGTATGAGGACTGTAAGACAGTGGTGAGGTGTGCTGTAGGTGTGACAGAGGAGTTCAAGGTGGAGGTGGGACTGCATCAGGGATCAGCTCTGAGCCCCTTCTTGTTCGCTATGGTGATGGACAGGCTGACAGACGAGGTTAGACAGGAATCTCCATGGACTATGATGTTTGCAGATGACATTGTGATCTGCAGTGAGAGTAGGGAAGAGGTGGAGGAGAAGCTAGAGAGGTGGAGGTTTGCCTTGGAAAGGAGAGGGATGAAGGTTAGCCGCAGTAAGACAGAGTACATGTGTGTGAATGAGAGGGACCAAAGTGGAAGAGTGAGGTTACAGGGAGAAGAGATCAAGAAGGTGGAGGATTTTAAGTACTTAGGGTCAACAGTCCAGAGCAATGGAGAGTGGGGAAAAGAGGTGAAGAAACGTGTCCAGGCAGGATGGAACGGGTGGAGAAAAGTGTCAGGTGTGATGTGTGATAGAAGAGTTTCAGCTAAATGAAAGGAAAGGTGTACAAAACTGTGGTGAGACCAGCGATGTTGTTTGGTCTAGAGACAGTGTCACTGAGGAAAAGACAGGAGGCAGAGCTGGAGGTAGCAGAGATGAAGATGCTGAGGTTCTCTCTGGGAGTGACCAGGAAGGATAGGATAAGGAATGAGTACATCAGAAGGACAGCAAATGTTAGAGGTTTTGGAGATAAAGTCAGAGAGGCCAGACTGAGATGGTTTGGACATGTCCAGAGGAGAGATAGTGAATATATTGGTAGAAGGATGCTGAGTTTTGAACTGCCAGGCAGGAGGCCTAGAGGAAGACCAAAGAGGAGGTTTATGGATGTAGTGAAAGAGGACATGAAGGTAGTTGGTGTGAGAGAAGAGGATGCAGAAGACAGGGTTAGATGGAGGACACTGATTGGCTGTGGCGACCCCTGAAGGGAAAAGTCGAAAGGAAAAGAAGAAGTCATTTATTCAGTCACTAGATAGATAGATAGATAGATAGATAGATAGATAGCCCTGATGAACAGCTGACTAACATGTTTTAATTTAAAACTTTTTCTGGTGGTCAGAACCAGTGGTCGGTGGTTTGATGGTGGATGATGTCAAGGTAAACAATCTTTTATCACAATCTCTTCATGGAGCACCGGTAGTGTTCAAGATACACACACACACACACACACACACACACACACACACACACACACACACACACACACACACACACACACACACTATTAAGCGTTACTCTTACTCAACTCACCTTGCTGAAAATCTTTCATTGTTTCAGCCAGAGGAAGCTGATGGTGGTCTCTCTGGACCTGGGAGTAAGTCTTCCCATTCTCTGACAATTCATGAAAAGTATTTTTATTGACAATTAAAGGAGAACATTTTCATTCTGTCCCCAATGGACACAAACCAAGAGACCTCTTTCAGTTCATTTAGAGTGAGTCCCTCTTGTTAAACACACAGTCAGGTTCATCACCAGTGTTACCAAGAAGAGTGTGTGTGCTTTGTGATCCTGGCTGTGTGGTGGATCTCACTATCAAAATAATGCACCTTTTAAACAGCAGTGAAAAATCCTTCACCGACTTCACAGCGATTTCATTCTAAAGATTGAACAACTGAAACTACTTGGTTTAAGTTGTACATCTTCAAGGATATTGTGGTCAAAAACTTATATTGTGTCTCTAAGTTTCATTCTCCAAAGAATTCACCCTTTCTTCTTCAGATATTATGTTTCATTTTCTTCTGGTCAATCTGATATTTTATTGTTCTGCATTCACAGAAGTAGCTAGTAGAAAACATGGAAGATCAGGACGAACTCGTGGCTGACCTCTGACCCAAGATGTTCTGGCTGTGGATGCTGCTTTTGAAAAACCTCCAGTCTGTAAAAGATTTACTGTTGTTTTTTTCCTAAAGCACATCTTTAAGGGCTCAAACCAATAAAAGTTATTCAGCAACAAATAATTTGGAAGTGCACAAATATATTCTGTAAACAAAGTCATGAACAGCTGAAATAAAGTCAATCCTGAGCCGAACAAGTCGTCTGTTGGGTTTTCTTGACAGGAAGAAGGTGTGTGTTAATGTTCATAGTTGTAGTCTTAGAGGTTCATGAAGTGAAATGTAGGATGTGGAGGAGACTCAGACCTACTGATATGGAACATTCAGTCTGTCAGCCTGTAGGTGTGTAGAAATGGTTAACTGGTGTTGGTCATGTTGTTGAGTGGAAACACTTTACTTCCTCCCTCTTCTATCTACATGTAGAATTTGCTTGGAGCAAGTTACAAAACTAGATATCAGGTGTGTTGGCAAAGTGGTTTATATTAGTTAGGGGGAGGTTCATAACGTTTAAATTATCGCAAATCATAAAATCGTTCGTCGCTATGTTGTGGAATTTTGTTTTTCACAGGTGGTACCTTTTTCAAACGTACTTCTTTGCTGCAGTAAACCTTTCAAGACATCATCATCATCTTCAAGCGCCTTATCCGGAGTCAAGTCGCGGCGGCAGCAGAGTACACAGTGAACCCAAGCCTTCCCTTTCCCTGGTCACATCAACCAGCTCTGACTGGGCAGATCCCAAGGCGTTCCAAAGCCAGTGTTGAGATATAATCCCTCCATCGGGTGCAGATGCCACCAAGGCGCCTCCCTAAAGAGGAGTTCCTGGCACGTCCAGCTGTAGGGCAGATCCAGAACCTTTCAGGACAATGAAAGGAATGTAAGCGACAGACTAAAACAGAGCAAACTGAGGTGATCCTAAGTTCTGAACACAGATTGTACATTCCACATCTTCTCCTTTCAGCTTCTCCCTTCAGGGGTCGCCACAGTGAATCAATTGCCTCCATCTAACCCTGTCCTTTGCATCCTCTTCTCTCACACCAACTACCTTCATGTCCTCTTTCACTACATCCATAAACCTCCTCTTTGGTCTTCCTCTAGGCCTCCTGCCTGGCAGTTCAAAACTCAGCATCCTTCTACCAATATATTCACTATTGACCTTGTGGTGTCAAACACTAGATATTGTTGCTGTTGGTCGCTACAGAACATCTTCAGCTATCAATGCCGCTACTTCCTGTTTTACTTTCTACCTGGTGTGATTCCCAAGGACACGGTCATTATGGGAGATTTAACCTGGTACTAGATTCATCTCCTTAAAGAGAGTCCCACCAAACCTAACCTCAAGTGACCTGAAATACAAAAGCAATAGACTCGTCTACAGCCTATCCCAGCAGGCTACAGGCGTAAGGGGTACACTCTGGATGAGACACCAGCTCTTTGCGGGGCCACAAGAAAAACAAGACAAGCTAACAACCACTCACACCGATGAACTATTTGGTGTAATCAGTTCACCTAAGCTGCATTTTGTTTGAGATGGGAGGGATCCAGAGAACCAAGAAACCAGACAGACAACAGTCAACACAAATTTAGCTTAAACAAACACTCTGGTCACTTGTTTGCTGTCAGCTTGATACATGATAATGACGTCTTTTAATCCTGATACTGATATTGAGCCACTCCACCATCATCTGCTCCTTTATTTGCTTGCCTACAAGGTGTGTGTGTGTGTGTGTGTGTGTGTGTGTGTGTGTGTGTGTGTGTGTGTGTGTGTGTGTGTGTGTGTGTGTGTGTGTGTGTGTGTGTGTGTGTGTGTGTTTGTGTTTTTGTGCTAGCTCCTGTACATGCACTTATGTGAAATTTCATCTTCTGGATGGATGGATTTGTATTTTTTGACTTATCCAAAGCTTTTAACAACATGAATCATGAATTAAGATTTAAATTACAGTCAGAACTTCATCATATCTATTAATGATCTTGATCAAAAGTGTTCTATGCAGATGACACTGTGATATATAGTTTTACATCAACAACAAGTCAGGCTTTTAATTAACTCAGCAGCAGATGGACAACATCACCCTGACCCTTCAGAGTTATTCATTGTTCTGGAAACTTTCTTTGTTGATTAGTTTGTGCAGAAACATCTAAACTGTGTTAATTCATGTGTCAATATTAAGTTAGTATTTTAGTGTACTTATTGAATTACACTAATAATTATTGACAGAACACTCTCTAGAACCTTCCTCATCCTCCTCCTCTCCTACAGGGTTAGACCAGCACATTTATCTTGAGACAGACTGACTGACTGTCACATTCTACTGCAGTCAGACTGTTATTTCAGGCTTTTCAGTGCTTCAATCCTGTACAGCCATGGTGCAGAGAGGGACGAGGACAGCTTTCATCCCAGGTCAGTTTGACAAACATTCCTAAAAACAGGTCTCTACTTGATAGAGTGCTTTCTGAACATTCAGTTGTCTCTCCATCCTCCAGTCACGCAGATGTTCATGCTGCTCCTGCTGTGCTCCAGCATCTTGGCACAAATTAATCATGATGATCATGATGTTGATGAAGGTCAGCTATTATCCTTCTTTTTTGTGAGAGATCAGTCATTTATTCAGTCACTAGTGAGATAGATAGATAGATAGATAGATAGATAGATAGATAGATAGATAGATAGATAGATAGATAGATAGATAGATAGATAGATAGATAGATAACCCTGATGAACAGCTGACTAACATGTTTTAATTTAATTTTTATGCTGGTGGTCAGAAATGCAGGGTCCAAGGATGTATGATGTCAAGGTAGACATATCTTTTATTGCAATCTCTTGATGGATCACTGGTAGTGTTCAACGATACAGACACACACACACACACACACACACACACACACACACACACACACACACCACATACTATTATGCATTACTGTTGCTCAACTCATCTTGCTGTAAACTCAATTTTGTTTTCATTGTTTCAGCCAGAGGAAGCTGATGGTGGTCTCTCTGGGCCTGCGAGTAAGTCTCTCCATTCTGTGATCATTTCTCAAAAGTATTTTTATTGACAATTAAAGGAGAAAGTTTTCATTCTGTCCCCCAATGGACACAAACCAATAGACGTCTTTCAGTTCACTTAGAGTGAGTTTAATTTATTTTTTATTCTGGTGGTCAGAACCAGCGGTCGGTGATTTGATAAAACCAGGGGCGAAGGAAATAAAGCCTCTGGTGGAGGATGATGATGTGGAGGTAAATATATCTTTGATTGCAATCTCTTGGAGCACTAGTGTTCAATGTTACAGACAGAAAGACATACAGACACACACACACACACACACGCACGCACGCACACACACACACACGATTATGCATTTCTCTTTTGCTCAACTTGTCTTGAGGAAAAACTCTTATTGTTTCAGGAACAGGAAGATGACGGTGGTCTCTCTGGGCCTAGGAGTAAGTCTTCCCATTCTATGATAATTTATCAAAAGTATTTTTATTGACAATTAAAGCAGAACATTTTCATTCTGTCCCCAATGGACACAAACCAAGAGACCTCTTTCAGTTCATTTAGAGTGAGTCTCTCTTGTTAGTTAAACACAGTCAGGTGTATCACCAGTGTTATCAAGAAGAGTGTGTGTGCTTTGTGAACCTGGCTGTGTGGTGGATCTCACTGTCAAAATAATGCACCTTTTAAACATCAGTGAAAAGTCCTTCACTGACGTCACAGCAGAGATTTCATTCTGAACATCGGACAACTGAAACTACTTGGTTAAAGTTGTAGTTATGAGTTTGTCAAGGAAATTTTGGTCAAAAACTGAATGTTGGACCTCGGCGGGGGCTGCCCTCTATCACCGGTTCTGTTCATAATCTTTATGGACAGAATTTCTATGCGCAGCCAGGATCTGGAGGGAGTCCGGTTTAGGGACCAAAGGATTTGATCGCTGCTTTTTGCAGACGATGTTGTCCTGTTGGCCTCATCAAACCCGGGCCTTCAGCGTGCACTGGGGCGGTTTGCAGCTGAGTGTGACGCGAGTGGGATGAGGATCAGCACCTCTAAATCCGAGGCCATGGTTCTTGACCGGAAAAGGGCGGTGTGCCCTCTTCAGGTCGGTGGAGAGTCCTTGTCCCAAGTGGAGGAGTTTAAGTATCTTGGGGTCTTGTTCACAAGTGAGGGAAGGATGGAACGTGAGATTGACAGATGGATCGGTGCAGCTTCTGCAGTGATGCAGTCGCTGTATAGGTCTGTCATGGTGAGGAAGGAGCTGAGTCACAAGACGAAGCTCTCGATTTACCTGTCAATCAACGTTCCTACTCTTATCTATGGTCAAGAGCTTTGGGTCATGACCGAAAGGACAAGATACCGGATACAAGCAGCTGAAATGGGTTTCCTCCGTAGAGTGGCTGGGCGCACCCTTAGAGATAGGGTGAGGAGCTCAGTCACCAGGGAGGAGCTCGGAGTAGAGCCGCTGCTCCTCCACCTCCAGCGGAGCCAGCTGAGGTGGATCGGGCAACTGTTCCGGATGCCTCCTGGACGCCTCCCTGTATGTATGTCTCTTTAGAAGCAAAAGCAAAATGTTGTGTCTCTAAGTTTCATTCTCCAGAGAATTCACCCGTTCTGCTTCAGATATTAGGTTTCATTTCCTTCTGGTCAATCTGATATTTTATTATTCTGTATTTACAGGAAGATATTGTAAAAATAATGGCTGACCTCTGACCCAAGATGTTCTGTCAATGGATGCTGCTTTTGAAAAGCTTCAGTTTGTCCAAGATTTACTGTTGTTTTTTTCCCTAAAGCACATCTTCAAGGGCTCAAATTAATAAAAGTTATTCAGCAACAAATAATTTGGCAGTGCACAAACATATTCTGTAAACAAAGTCATGAACACACAAGAGTGTGTGTGCTTTGTGACCCTGGCTGTGTGGTGGATCTCACTGTCTTACATTATTTTCTACACATGACTCGGAAAGAGTCTTTCTCCAGACACACAATGAAAAAAACAAAAATCTGCAGAAAGCAGAAAAAATAAGACACATTTTGTGTTTGAATGCAGACGTGAACATTTGGAGAATAACGGCTGAAAATCACGTTGAACAGATCTTCAAAGTTCCTTGAGACAAACTGTTAAAGTTCAAAAGGTGAACCCTCAATAGATGTTTGTCTCTTTAGAAATGAAAGAAAAATGTTGTGTAGGTTTCATTCTGCAGAGAATTCACCCTTTCTTCTCCTTCAGGAATTATGTTTCATTTCCTTCTGATCAATTTGATATTTCATTGTTCTGTATTTACAGGAGGACGTGGTGGTGGCAGATAATATCTAGACCCTCCAGGTGACTGACCTCTGACCCAAGATGTTCTGGCTGTGGATGCTGCTTTTGAAAAGCTCCAGTCTGTCAAAGATTTACTGTTGTTTTTTTCCTAAAGCACATCTTTAAGGGCTCAAATTAATAAAAGTTATTCAGCAACAAATAATTTGGCAGTGAACAAACATATTCTGTAAACAAAGTCATGAACAGCTGAAATAAAGTCAATCCTGAGCCGAACAAGTCGTCTGTTGGGTTTTCTTGACAGGAAGAAGGTGTGTGTTATCCATTCATCTGATTGTGCTGCAAAATGAACCAAATGTTTTGAGGCTTTGAAACCACACAGAGCAATGACATCTGGTGGTGCCCTGCAAGTATATCACCTGTTTCAACCAGCATCTTCTTCAGTAGGCGTCCATGTTCATGGGCATCCACATATCAGCCATCAGGTTGACAGCAGAGGCCTAGCTCGACGGAGCTCAGGCCTTCTGTTTCGTTGCCTCGTACTTGTCCTCCAGTATGTTCTTGTCAATTTCACCAGTTCCTACAACAACTGCTGCCACTGGCTACAACTATGAACATTAACACACGCCTTCTGCCTGTCAAGACAACCCAACAGACGACTTGTTCTGCTCAGGATGTGGCTAACAGTAGCATGGGCTAATGTTTGCGGTGAAGGTATCGCTATGGCTTGCTGTCACTCCAAGGAAATACTGGATGCGAACACACACAAACACAGATAGGCACGCTACACATACACACGAAACTCACTTCAAACGCCTTTGCAGAACGTAGTGAAGCAGAGCTAACTAGTTAGCCAAATACAAGCTGACTTCACCATACTCATTGGCAACTGTAAATAGGATTAGAAAAATGGTAACACTCACCTGTAGCCAGGGTACAGTTGCTGGGTCCAATATGGTTGAGAGTGACCCTTTTATGAGAGTCAGTGTCGAGGCAAAGCCACTTTTGTACAGAAAGTCAAAGTGAGTTGGATTGCACACACAAACATACTTGCAGGAAACGTAGCCGGCAAATTGTCATTCTTTTTGTCTGGGACAGAAAAGAAAGAGTTATGTTGATTTGTACAACCAACAACTGAGCAACGTGTGTGTCTAGCTCTGAGCAATGACATTGTGACTCACTGCTATCTTCACCAAACTCCCCACTTACCCTGGGACAGGGCAGTGTTCTCGCACAGACGGACCTGTGCTATCCCACATGGCTACAGGTGAATGGGGGGTTTACCCTGGATGAGACATCAGCTCATCGTGGGGCCTCAAAAAACACAAGACAAGCAAACAATCACTCACACTTATGGACTATTTGGTGTGATCAGTTAACCTAAGGTGCATGTATGTCTTTTGCGGTTTGGAGGAAGCCAGAAAACCCAGAACAAAACCACATTGACAGCTATCAACATAAATTTAGCTTGAACAAACATTTCATTGCCTCTGGTTCCTAAATTGCTCTCTGTCAACTTGATACATGATAATGACATCTTTTAATCCTGATGCAATGTTTACTTATTACTTTAGTTTTAATCTTCATTCATTCCTCTTCGATACAAAAACCTATCCAATACCTCTGAAGTCCATAAAGTCCTCTGACCTTTTAAATTCCAAAAAAAATCAGCAGGTCTTGATCTTTTAGATTATTTTTTTGACTGTCCCTTTTCTGAGACAACTTGGATGTTGACACTAATAATTTCCTCTGATATAGAAAAAGACATTTGATCATCTCTTACTTGAAGGGAGGGACTTGATGGTCTGAAACAACCATCAGTCTATCTCCAAAATGTCTGCTTTAAATTCAAACAGGTTTTATCTACCAATAGTGTTTCAGTAACGTTCAGGCAGGTTTTAGAAAACAATGTCTTATGACTGCAGAAGCCTTGAAGATTTATTCATTATTAATATTTATCGTCTCTTTAAAAAAACTGGAGAGTTCATTGTTCTTCTGGGGGACATCAATGGTCAAGCGGGCAGTGAAGGTTACACCTGGTGCTCGAGGGCTCATGGGAGTTTTCCCTATTAGTCCATGTGTGTTTTGTGTATTTTGAAAAAGCATGAAACCGCATTCCTTGTGGTGTCGTGTAATGAGTGTCTTGGGAGTTCATTGCCCTTTGCTAAATATTGTTTCACCAAAGCAGGAGTTTGGCTTGCATTGCATTAGTAAAATTTGTTCCTGGCGCACGATGGACTTGAGCAGAGCTACTCTTTTTTACGCTTTTGTTCACAATATTTAGGGACAGAAATTCTAGGAGCAGACAGGGGTCAGAGGAGATCTAGACTGGGGAGAGCAGGTTTTATCTCGGTTTTATTGGAGGATGTTGTCCTGTTGGTCTCATTGAACGTGGATCTTCAGCAATGGGGATCAACACCTCAAAGTTAAAGGCTGTGGTTCTCGACTGGAGAGAGGGTGTCTGCTGTGTGTGTGTGTGTGTGTGTGTGTGTGTGTGTGTGTGTGTGTGTGTGTGTGTGTGTGTGTGTGTGTGTGTGTGTGTGTGTGTGTGTCATCATCCAGGGTTCATCATATTATTCATTATATCTATTAATGATCTTGATCAAAAGTGTTTTCACCAGATGATACTGTGATATCTAGTTTTAACTAACTGAACAGCACATGAACAACATCACCCTGACCCCTGAAAGTAATGCATTATTTCTAGAAACTTTCCTTGTTGATTGGTTTGTGCAGAGAACCATCTCAACTGTGTTAATTCATGTGTCAATATTGAGGGTTTTTTTGGTGTGATCATGTAATGATGCTAATAATTATTGACAGAACACTCTCTGGAACCTTCGTCATCCTCCTCCTCTCCTACAGGGTTAGACCAGCACATTTATCTTGAGACAGACTGACTGACTGTCACATTCTACTGCAGTCAGACTGTTATTTCAGGCTTTTCAGTGCTTCAATCCTGTACAGCCATGGTGCAGAGAGGGACGAGGACAGCTTTCATCCCAGGTCAGTTTGACAAACATTCCTAACAACATGTGTTTCAGATCTAATGTTGTTCCTTCATGTCTCTACATCCTCCACAGTCATGCAGATGTTCATGCTGCTCCTGCTGTGGTCCAGCGTCTTGGTACAAGGAGGTCCGAGACATCCTAGAGGTCAGCTATTATCCTTCCTATGTGTGAGAGATCAGTCATTCATTCAGTCACTGTTGAGAGAGAGAGAGAGAGAGAGAGAGAGAGAGAGAGAGAGAGAGAGAGACAGAGAGAGAGAGAGAGAGAGAGACAGAGACAGAGAGAGACAGACAGACAGACAGAGAGAGAGAGACAGACAGACAGAGAGAGAGAGAGAGACAGAGAGAGAGAGAGAGAGAGAGAGAGAGAGAGAGAGAGAGAGAGAGAGAGAGAGAGAGAGAGAGAGAGAGAGAGAGAGAGAGAGAGAGAGAGAGAGAGAGAGAGAGAGAGAGAGACAGAGAGAGAGAGAGATAACCCCTGATTAACAGCTGACTAACATGTTTTATTACTGGTGTTGGATTCTGGTGTTCAGAACTAGCGGTCCGTGGTTTGGGGGCAAATGAAATCCATGATCAGGTGGTCAATCAGGAGGTAAACATATCACTGATCACAATTTATTGATAGAGCACCACTTGTGTTACTTGTGTTTAACATTCAAACACACACACACACACACACACACACACACACACACACAGTCTCTTTGGTTACTCTTTTTGCTCAATTAGTCTTGAGGAAAAACTTTCACTGTTGCAGGCAGAAGACGATGATGGTGGTCTCTCCGGACCTCTCTCTGACAAGGTGGAGAACATGAACATTTTCCACCTCCTCAGAAAGTTGTTTAGTATGGGAGATTATGGCAAGAATGAAGGTAGGTCTTTCCATTCTGTGATAATTTATCAAAAGTGTTTTTAATGAAAATTAAAGCAGAAAATTATCTTACTGGACACAAAACTTTTCATTTTCTTTTGGTGAATCTGGTATTTTGTTGTTCTGTATTAACAGGAAAACATGGTCGTCGTAGACGACAATCTCGTCATACTCGCAGAAGACCTCCAAGTGGCTGACCTCTGACCCAAGATGTTCTGGCTGTGGATGCCGCTTTTGAAAAGCTCCAGTTTGTCAAAGATTTACTGTTGTTCTTTTCCTAGAGCACATCTTTAAGGGCTCATTTGAATTAAAATTATTCAGCAACAAATAATTTGGCAGTGCACAAACATATCCTGTAAACAAAGTCATGAACAGCTGAAATAAAGTCAATCCAAGTTGTCTGTTGGGTTTTCTTGACAGGAGGAAGGTGTGTGTTAATGTTCATAGTTGTAGTCTTAGAGGTTCATGAAGTGAATGTAGGATGTGTAGGAGACTCAGACCTGATATGGACCATTCAGTCTTTCTGTGTAATTAGTTCATTCCCTTCACCTGCCTTTCCCCCACTCACCTGCAGCCACTCTCCTGATCAGCCTCCACCCTTTATAGACCCAACTTAGCCCTCAGTTCTCTGCTTGATTGTTCAGTGTCTGACTCTCCAGCCTTTGTCACCTGTTTTTAGAGCTGGGCAGAAGAAGCTTTGAACGCTTTCATCCAATTGGTTGACCCCAGCTCAAAGCTTCTTGAGGCTAGTGATGTCTTAGTGGCGCCCCAAGGGGGCTTCAAACCCTTTGCCTACACCTGCAAATTGAAAATGACGTGTGTGGTTTATTATTTTCTAGCGTTTGAGTCTGAAAATAAGTTTTTTTTAGAAATTAAAATGTACTCTGTTTGGCAACACCAGGTCAAAATGTTGCCAGACTTGGGATCTCTGTCTGTCTGAAGAGTTTGAAGAGTCCCACCAAACTTGGTGTCCAAAATAACAAAAGCAATAGCCACGTCTACACGCTATCGCAGCTGGCTACAGGGTTTAGGTGGGTACACCCCGGATGAGAAACCAGCTCATCGTAGTGCCAAATGAAAAACAAACAACCACTCACACCTATGGACTGTTTGGTGTGATCAGTTCACCTCAGCTGAGTGTGAAACCACACAGACAACAGTCAACACAAATTTAGCTTAAACACTTAATTGCCTCTGGCGTCTTGCTTGATGTCTGTCAACTTGATACATGATAATGACGTCTTTAAATCCTGATGCTGATATTGAGCTGCTCCATCGTCATTCTTTCCTTTATTTGCATGTCTACAGGTCCTGTGCGTGTGTGTGTGTGTGTGTGTGTGTGTGTGTGTGTGTGTGTGTGTGTGTGTGTGTGTTAGGACCTGTCTATCCACATGTGTGACATTTCATCATCTGGATGGATGGATTTGTGTTTATTGACTTATCCAAAGTTTTTAAACCCCATGGATCAGGAATTAGGATTCAAACTACTGTCAGAACTTTTGGATGGTTTCAGGTTTTACTCTTTGTGCAGGCAGGAGGCTTTACCTTCATACATCCACTGACATCATCCAGAGATCATCACATTATTCATCATATTTATTAATGATCTTCATCAAAAGTGTTCTATGCAGATGACACTGTGATATATAGTTTTACATTCACTATAGGTCAGGCTTTTAATGAACAGCAGCAGATGGACAACATCACCCTGACCCTTCAGAGTTATTCATTGTTCTGGAAACTTTCTTTGTTGATTAGTTTGTGCAGAACCATCTAAAGTGTGTTAATCCATGTGTCAATATTGACTTAGTATTTTAGTGTGCTTATTGAATTACAGTAATAATTATTGACAGAACACTCTCTAGAACCTTCCTCATCGTCCTCCTCTCCTACAGGGTTAGACCAGCACATTTATCTTGAGACAGACTGACTGACTGTCACATTCTACTGCAGTCAGACTGTTATTTCAGGCTTTTCAGTGCTTCAATCCTGTACAGCCATGGTGCAGAGAGGGACGAGGACAGCTTTCATCCCAGGTCAGTTTGACAAACATTCCTAAAAACAGGTCTCTACTTGATAGAGTGCTTTCTGAACATTCAGTTGTCTCTACATCCTCCAGTCACGCAGATGTTCATGCTGCTCCTGCTGTGCTCCAGCATCTTTGCAAGAATTGATGATGATGATGGTGATGAAGGTCGGCCTTTTTCCTTCCTATGTATGACAGATAAATCATTCAATCTCTAGTGAGATAGATAGATAGATAACCCCTGATGAACATCTGACTAACATGTTTTAATTTAATTTTTTATTCTGGTGGTCAGAACCAGCGGTCGGTGGTTTGATAAAACCAGCGAAGGAAATAAAGCCTCCGTTGGTGGATGATGGGAAGGTAATCGTATCATTGATCGCAATCTCTTGAAGCACTAGTGTTCAACGTTAAAGACATACACACACACACACACACACACACACTGTTATGCGTTGCTCTATTGCTCAACACGTCTTGAGGAAAAATTCTCATTGTTTCAGGCAAAGAAAGACGATGGTGGTCTGTTTGAGCCTGAGGAGGTGGAGAACATCCAGTTCTTTAATGTGGGACGTGATATCAGGGGTAGAAGTAAGTCTTTCATTTCTGTTATCGTTTATCAAAAGTATTTTTATTGACAATTAAAGCAGAACATTTTCATACTGTCCCCTCATTAGCTGAACACACAAAGTCAGCTGTATCACCAGTGTTATCAAGAAGAGTGTGTGTGCTTTGTGAACCTATCTGTTTGGTGAATCTCTGTCTCACTAATGCACCTTTTAAACAACAGTGAAAAGTCCTTCACCGACTTCACAGCAGAGATTTCATCCTAAAGATTGGACAACTGGAACTGCTTGGTTTAAGTTGGAAATTGTGGTCAAAAACTGAACATTTGGAGTGTAATGGCAGAAAATCAGGTTGAACAGACCTTCAAAGTTTCCTGAAACATAAATTGTTAATATTCATGGAACGTTGGAACAACTCAACCGATGTTTGTCTCTTTAGAAGGAAATGCTGTGTGTTTCATTCTCCAGAGAATTCTCCCCTTCCACTTCAGATCTTAGGTTTCCTTTGTTTCTGGTCAATCTGATATTTCATTGTTCTGTATTTGCAGGAAGACGTAGTCGTCCCAAGAAAAAGAAAGACAAAGTTGGCTGAGCCTCTGACCCAAGATGTTCTGGCTGTGGATGCTGCTTTTGAAAAACTTCAGTCTGTCAAAGATTTACTGTTGGTTTTTTTCCTAAAGTACATCTTTAAGGGCTCAAATTAATTAAAATTATTCAGCAACAAATAATTTGAAAGTGCACACATGTTGTAACCAAAGTCATGAACAGCTGAAATAAAGTCAATCCTGAGCCGAACAAGTCGTCTGTTGGGTTTTCCTGACAGGAAGAAGGTGTGTGTTCATGTTCATAGTTGTAGTCTTAGAGGTTCATGAAGTGAATGTAGGACGTGGAGGAGACTCAGACCTACTGATATGGACCATTCAGTCTGTCACCTTCACTTGATGTGCAGTGAGGTTCATGGCTGGTGAGGGACTGAATCTGTAAATCAGATTTACAATCATATGAACCTCAGGTGCAGCTTATTGACTATTTCGGCCCCGTCCACACGTAGACAGATCTTTTTGAAAACGCAACTCTTTTCTTACGGTTACACCGTCCGCACGACAACACCGATATCTGGGACGAAAGGCAACTTTTTGTCAAACGCCGGGTCTGCGTTCTCGTGTGGACACTGTAAACAAAACTTTTCTATCAGGGGGGGCATATCCGTGCGACAAAAACCCCTGTGACATCTGTGTGTGTGACCTGTCACTACATATACAGATTCTTCTTCTTTTCCTTTGGGCTTTTCCCTTCAGGGGTCCCACAGCGAATCAATTGCCTCCATCTAACCCTGTCTTCTGCATCCTCTTCTCTCACACCAACTACCTTCATGTCCTCTTTCACTACATCCATAAACCTCCTCTTTGGTCTTCCTCTAGGCCTCCTGCCTGGCAGTTCAAAACTCAGCATCCTTCTACCAATATATTCACTATCTCTCCTCTGGACATGTCCAAACCATCTCAGTCTGGCCTCTCTGACTTTATCTCCAAAACCTCTAACATGTGCTGTCCCTCTGATGTACTCATTCCTGATCCTATCCTTCCTGGTCACTCCCAGAGAGAACCTCAGCATCTTCATCTCTGCTACCTCCAGCTCTGCCTCCTGTCTTTTCCTCAGTGACACTGTCTCTAGACCAAACAACATCGCTGGTCTCACCACAGTTTTGTACACCTTTCCTTTCATTTTAGCTGGAACTCTTCTATCACACATCACACCTGACACTTTTCTCCACCCATTCCATCCTGCCTGGACACGCTTCTTCACCTCTTTTCCACACTCTCCATTGCTCTGGACTGTTGACCCTAAGTACTTCAAATAGAAAGGAGTTAGCTGAGGTGTTTTGGGCGTCTGGTGAAGATGCCTCCAGGGTGCCTTCCTAGGGAGGTGTTCCTGGCACGTCCAGCTGGGAGGAGATGTTGGGGTAGACCCACGACCTTTCAGGACAATGACAGGAATTTAAGGAATCCTAACCTCTGAACACAGACTACACCTACCACATGTTATACTTCATTCAACATGCTGAACAAAGTATGTTGAATAAAGGGTATAAAGCTAAAGTCCTACTTTCTCAGTCGGGAGGAGATTTGAACCTCATTGACCTTGTGCTCTCAAACACTAGATATTGTTGTTGTTGGTCACTACAGAACACCTTCAGCTGTCAGTGATGCCCCTCCGCCCATTTTTACCTTCTACCTGGAGTGATTACCAAGAAAATGGTCATTACGGGAATTTTAACCTGGAACTGGATTGAGCCACTGTCTGAAGAGTTTAAAGAGAGAGAAAAAAACTTAAAATTGCTTATTATTTTTATTAAAATGTTATATCCTGGTGGTCATTCTTAAAAAAAAGAGTTTTAGAAATAAAGAACAGTTCACTTTTCCTTTTCACTCAATAGTTTTCTTTGCCTTTAATTCATATATTCTCCTGCGGATGCTGCACCAAGCTATCAGAGCCTTCTCCAAACACATTTCAGTGAAATCTGTCTTTTTCTTCATTAACTTCAAAAAAGCACTCATTATCACTTCCAGCTATGGATAAACGGATAAACTGTGAATATTTTTATTGAATCCATGTGTATTTGTTCCAAATATTATCTTGCAAAAAAAGGTAGCATAGTACATCCCAGGGATGCAGGCTGTCTGTCAAAAAAAGTGCATTAGATGGAAGGACGCACGCAAACGAGAACAATGGAAACCTCACGTCAAGGGACCTGAAATACAAACGCAATAAAATCGTCTACCGCGAATCCCAGACACCAGCTCATCGTGGGGCCACGCGAAAAACAAGACAAGCAAACAACCACTCACACCTATGGACCATTTAGTGTGATCAGTTCACCTAAGCTGCGTTTTGTTTGAGAAGGGAGGGATCCAGAGAACCTAAAGAAGAACCACACAGATAGTCAACACCAAATAGAGCTTAAACAAATATTTATTTGCCTCTGGTTTCTTGTTTGCTGTCAGCCTAATATATGATAATGACATCTTTAAATCCTGATACTGACATTGAGCCACTCATTATCTGCCTAATTTGAATGCCTAAGGGCCCTGTGCGTGTGTGTGTGTGTGTGTGTGTGTGTGTGTGTGTGTGTGTGTGTGTGTGTGTGTGTGTGTGTGTGTGTGTGTGTGTGTGGGTGTTAGGGCCTGTCTATCCACATGTGTGAATGTTTCATCTTCTGGATGGATGGATTTGTATTTATTGATATCAAAATCTCCTAACACCATCGATCAGGAATTAGGATTCAAACTACTGTCAGAACTTTTGGATGGTTTCAGGTTTTACTCTTTGTGCAGGCAGGAGGCTTTACCTTCATACATCCACTGACATCATCCAGAGATCATCACATTATTCATCATATTTATTAATGATCTT